>QEPC01000699.1:1608568-1623328 GCA_003113815.1 Sphenodon punctatus
CTGGGGGCGGGCGGGCAGCTTTGGCCTGGGGCCTGGGCTGGGCCCTCCCAGGGGGTGGGGCCTCGCTCACCTGCAGGGGATGAGCCCTGCTGTTGCTGTTGCTGTCGCTAATACCCAGTATTATCTCAAGTTATTATAATATCCCGTTTTGTAAGGTGTAAGGTGTAAGGTGTAAAAGCAGCCTGAGATGCGGAGGTAAAATTTCTAAATGCCGTAAATGACTGTTTCTTGGAACACCTGGCCCTAGAAGCTATGAAAGGAGGAGCTACTTTGAATATAGTCTTAAGTAGAGTGCAGGACCTGGTGTGAGGGGTAATGGTAGTAGAGCCACTTGGTAATAGTGATAAGAATATAATCAAATTTGACATAGCTATAGGAGAGAGATTGACAACAACAACAAAAAATTACTACAGGAACCTTTAATGTTAAAAGGGAGAACTATGCAAAAATGAGGGAACTAAGTAGAGGGAAACTAAAAGGAGCATTTGCGAGGGTTAAATGCATGCAAGAGGTGTGGAGATTATTTGAAAACAGCATCTTGAAAGCACAGATTAAATGTATTCCACAAATTTTAAAAAAAGGTAGCAAGAGGACCAAATGTCTGCCAGTGTGGCTAAATGGGGAGGTTAAGGAGGCTATTACTTAGAGCCAAAAAACACATCCTTTAAAAAAAATGGAAAACTAGACCTAATAAAGACAATAGGAAAGAGCATAAGCATTGTCAAATTAGGCCGTTTTTAGACGAGGATCTGAAAAGCGCCTCCTGAGCTGCACGTTAAGAGAGAAGCCGCGCTGCGCTGCCAGAAGTGACGTACTCCCCATTGCTGGCAACAGCGGCGACTGGAGATGCAGCGCTTTGCAGAGGCACGTTCTAGAGACCTCAATTTTCAGGTCTCGAGAATGTGCCTCTGCAAAGCGCCGCGTCTCCAGCCTCTGCCGTTGCCAGCAACGGGGAGCACGTCACTTCCGGCAGCGCGGCCGGCTTCTCTCTTAACGCGCGGCTCAGGAGGCGCATTTAAGCACCTCGTCGAAAAGTAATGTGAGATGTAAAACATTAATAAGACAGCCCAAGAGGGAATTTGAGGAGCGACCTACTATTGGTAATTTGTAACCTATCTCTAAAGTATGCCACCGTGCAAGAGGATTGGAGAGTAGCAAATGTAACACCAGTATTTAAAAAGGGCTCCAGGGGTGATCCTGGAAAATACAGACCAGTGAGCGTGACGTCCATGCTGGGCAAATTGGTGGAAAAGGTATTTAAGAATAGAATATACTGAGAATATCAACACCCTTAGATTTTAAATCCCTTAATGTAGGGGCATGTCTATAACTATTGATTGTATAGTTCCAGGTACATTCCTGGTGCTACAGTATTATGAATTATTATTAATATTATTTATTAATAAACACAGCTCTTCATTTTTTTCTCAGTGGAAGAAAGTAAATCCCAGTAGCTTTTTTATGAGTGTTTTGCTTGGTAGCCCTTCGCAATGGGAGGTCAGGTCAAACGACGAGTGGGGAAAAATAGCTAATTACACCCCCTATTTGGCCTAGGATATAGGCCGAGTCATAAATCAAGGACTTTGATAGTTCAGTTGGTGCCACTCCTGGTTATTAGATGTGTGTCAGTGAACAAAGTTCTGATCAAAGCCAACAAGGAGACAGCCAGGGGTCGTGAAGCATGGCTGAGGGCTAATTGCTAGGCTGTGCTCTGAAAGGAAGTTTGTAATGAAAGGCCATTAGCCAGCGGCCTTTCCAGTCAGTGGAGCAAAAATATGAAGCAATTCTATTTATCAACTGGCAGGTTGGCATGCAAGCTCAGGGGGGCAAATTCCGAGCTTAGCTTATGCCAAATGGGTCTGAGTTTGGAGTGGGTGAGATGCTAGGGTTAATGAGTGGGATGGGGTGTTCGGATGAGGGATAGCAGAGAGCAAACACCCCCAGGTGAGTGATGGTGGTGAGTGGGAAGAAGGAAATAGGCTTTGTTTAGTTTTCAATGATGATTGACAAGACTGTTTGCATGTAGAGGTAGTAGGGGGACACGAGTTTGGGGTTTAATATTACGGTTTCATTTTTGTAGGTTAGCATCGGTTGTGAGAGGATGGGATAATAATAATAATAATAATAATAATAATAATAATAATAATAATAATATAATAAATAATCTGTAGATAAAGAATATGGCCCTGAATTTTGGACATACATAATTATACAGTTGCCTTTAAAATTGTTGACTTAAGTTAAACTGACTGGGTAGAAAAACATCCTTCTTGAGGGAAGTATTAAGAAGTTTGGTCTCACAAAATCAAAATAATGTGATAATAACCCTGATAATGTTCACAGAGAGTGCTAAGGGGCATAGCCAAGCTGGCCCTCGCTATTTAGGAGCCTCTCATCTGCAATATTTGTACAAACTCTAACAGGCAACTCAAAGACTCATTGCCCTACATTGCTTGCTATTGAATATTCTGTCCCCCCCAAAGTCAATTGTAAGCAACTGCCCAACATCAGATGCTACCATATGCTTTAAAACAGGGGTTGGGGAATCTCAGGCCCGGGGGCCAAATGCGGCCCAGAGCAAGTTTTTATATGTCCCCTTTCCATTTCCTGAATCTGGCGCTTGGATCCAGTTCTTGCCTCCAATCACTGAAAACCTGAGTTCAAGGGAAAGGGGCAGAGATGAGGTCATGCAGACAAGGAGTATTTTCAGATGTTACGCCGTCCCGATTCACCACAGTGGATCCCCAGTGGGGACGAACAGAACAACCACCCCCCGTGGCCAATAAAAGCCCTGAACAGACGTGCCAGGTGATCCCGGCGGGGAATCGGGGAGGGGAGGGGGCGGGGCCGTGCAGTGCAACATGTGGCCGCACGGCCCCGCCCTCCACTCCCCCCGCCGCCCGCCCTCTGGGAAGATGGGCGGGCGCTGCGGCCAATGCGGCCCCAGCGCCCGCCCGATTTGACCATGGCCCGGGATTCCGGGCTGTGGTTGCTGGCCAGACGTTACTTTTTGTTGGTTCCCGTCAGGAATCTCGTTGACTACGCTTTCGGGGATTGTCCAGCGGGGAGCCCCAGAGCGTGGTTGAAATTGACCCCATGTGAGAATCGACTGTGGTGAACATCTGGCGGCTGCCTAACAGACGTTCAGGGCGCTTTGACCCCATGTGGGTATTGACCGTGGTTCACTGTGATCTCGTAACGTCTGAAAATACCCAAGGAGAGGGGACAGTTCCATGGCACAGATCCATGATTTGGGCCCTCTTTTCCTTGAGTGCATCTCTTAAGCACCCCACCCCAATGTTTGTGTGCCCCTCAGAGCTCGTGCAAGTTTTCAAAGTCGTCCCTGGGAGGGAAAAGGTTCCCCGTCCCTGCTTTAAAATCTCCAGCTAACTAGAAACACACCCAAAGAGTCCTGTCTATGCAGTGGCTAGTATGCCTGTGGTCGTGGGTTCTAGTTTACCCTGTATCATTGTGTCTTCTCTCTCTTTCTTTGAAAAAAAGTGAAGGCTCAGCTGTAGAGCTGAAACGAAGATCAACAAAAATGGGTATACCCATTGAATTTCCAGTCCCTGAATTGAACAGAATATTTTGTGTACTTTTAAGCACCCAAACCAGTTTTCGATTAGATATCTGAAATGCTGAAATACTGACAACTGGTATATCGACAACTGGTATGCCAAAATACTGATTTGGGGAATTTGGCGAGTATTCTTTTGGTTTTGGGTACTTTCTGGTACTCGAAAACCCAGTAACTGAAAGTTCAGTGTTTTGACTACTTGAACAGTTCCCATTGACTTTTATTGGTGGAGGTTTGCATCCTGAGCTGTGAAAGTCAGAGCTGCTTCTTTTTTTGAAGTAAAGATGTTAAAAAGCTAGCGATCCTGAGTTGTAGTTCTCATCAAATTCTCCATCAACATTTTGTTTCCTGATATACCGATAATGGGCTTACTGGAATCCTGTTTACAACTTTGCCTTCAATTTCCTGTCACTTTCAAAGGCCGGCAAGTGCTTCTCCCGTACAGTGCCTTTCAGGTAAGAGGTGCTGTTGGATGTGGGGGTGGGGGGAGAGCGACCTTTGAAAGTGATAGGTCCCATCTGGGACCACTGTGCAGCATCCCAGTTGGGACCTGTCACTTTCAAAGGCTAACCAGTGCTTCCCCCCCTACATCACCTTTCAGGTGAGAGGTGCTGTTGGGGGGAAGGGAAATGGCTTCTGGCCTGTCTTCTGTGCACTCCATTCTCCCTTGTACATCTTTGTCACTGATTGACTGGTACACAGATTCCTTTACAAATCTCCAATCCAGCTGCAGATTCGTCAAAGCAAAGGGAACAGTAAGTATTCTGATTGGAGGCACTAAAATGGAGGCACTGCTTTTTTAAACTGCTTGGGCAGACACAAGGGAGGCAAAGCGGTGGACTGTTCACACAATGATTGGCTCAGAAATGCAGTAAACAACTAAGAGACAGAAACCTGGAAGTAAAATGGTACCCTCAGCAATGTGGTAAGAGGTAAATGAATGGTAACAGTACACGGTAAATGTTAAGCAGAAAGTCAGTAAATTGTATTTTGACTAAACACTATTTTGAGAATTGAGAAATCATATCAGCAGCAGCAGTAAATGGTAAAGAAATTTGATCCAGTTTTCCAAGATACTAAAATTACTCACAAGTAGGAACTTAGCTGCATGTTTCAACCCTAATTATTAGCAATGATGGCTTGGAACTAACTCCAGGCTTAAGTTTAACTCTGTCTTCATGCAAGAAGTCAACCTATTATTTACAAAAGGCTAGAAGGAAGCCATTTGCAAAACTGATATCTGGGTCTAGTTTCAGATTTCAGTCAAGTGGCGTAAACCTAGGTTGTTTAGTTCCAAGACTTGGATTTGGATTCCTGTCTATTCAACGGTCTACCTCAGCCCATGTAACTACAAGTGAATTTTATAGCTGAGAACATGTAATTGTTTGAAGTCCTTGGAATGATTGATGCACACAAAGCCCTGCGCACACAGTTCCTTGGTGTTTCTCCAATTGTGGTTTCACCCATGAGAGCAAAGAAGGGAAGATATATAGCCTTGTATTGCTGTGAATATCAATGACCCTACAGCTCTGATCACAGGGTAAAAGCCTAAACAGATTGGCTCCCATATACCTTAATGACCACTTCCCCACCCTATGCTCCATCATGATCTCTGAAATCAGCCAGGAATGTCCTCTTGCAAATACCATCAGTGCATCAAGTCTGTACAGCAAAGGTGCACAGAAAGGCAATCTCGGTGACTGCTCCACATCTATGGAACGCTCTTCCCCTGGAGGTTCATCACAGCCTGGGTCTGAACATTTTCTAGAGCTGATGTAAGACTGTTTTATCTGGCCAAGTGTCTGGTGTTCAGGGATAGGGGATGGGTTTTTGTTGGGAAGGATTTTTATGTTTTTTCATACATAGTTTTATATGATTTTTTTCTGTTGTTATCTACCCCGAGCCTTCGAGATACAGTGGGAAACAAACAAATAAATAAATAGCTGGAATATCTCTCTGTGAAGCAGGATGGTGTTGGAATCTACTGGCCTTATTCTATCTATCTATCTATCTATCTATCTATCTATCTATCTATCTATCTATCTATCTATCTATCTATCTATCTATCTATCTATCTATCTATCTATCNTATTATTATTAAGCATTTGTATAGCACCAGCTGTGTACCTGGCGCTTTACAGAACAATAAGATAGACGCGGTCCCTGCCTACGGCTTACAATCTAATAGACACGGAGGAGGGAGACAAGGAGAGGGGACATAGGGAGAGACAAGGGATAAATAACATTCAAGCGGATGCGAAGTCTCAGGTGCACGTACTTGGCTTGGTTGCGGTTAGGCAGGAGTCTGCAGGGAGGACAGACAGTAAATATTGAAAGGAAAGTTCTAACAGGCATCAGGAATGGCGGCGAGGAAGAGGTGGGTTTTGAGGAGGGATTTGAAGGTGCGAAGAGAGGGGGCAAGGTGGATGTGGGCAGGGAGGGAGTTCCAGGCATGGGGGGCAGCAAGGGAGAAGGGACGAAGGCGCTTAGGGGAGCAAGGGAGATGAGGGAGAGTGAGGTAGATCTATCTATCTATCTATCTATCTATCTATCTATCTATCTATCTATCTGATTTCTCTTTTGCCCCTTTCCCAAAGGAATCAGGATGGTTTACAATATATTATTGAAAAATCCTACAATATAGAAATCGATTGCAATATGTAAACCGAGCTCCTCATAAATCCCTCCCCAAAACTCTATGCCCACCCAAAAATGTCACCCCACCCACTGCCACTCCCCCATCTCTTACCCAGGAGAGCCCCTACCTCTGCTCCTTTACCCCACACATGTATCCTCCACTCACAGGGGCTCATAAACACACACTTTCCCTTATTCCTGTGTCCATCGCCGCTTCTTTTCCTCTTAAACCTGATTTAGATTAAACTTCAGGGGGAAATTCCTGACTGGTGTGGATTCTCCATCATTGGAGTCTGGAAGAGCATACTCCTGGGATTGTCTGTATGGCAGGTCTTGCACCAAGCAGGAGGCTTGACATGACGAACTAGGGTTGAAGCATGCAGCAAAAGTTTGACTCACTAGTAATATAGTCATATCGGGAACAGGGTTTGATTTCCCAGCCATTTCCCAATACCAAAACGATTGATCAGTTCTCGTAATACAGCAAGCTACCATCCAGACTTACAGATTTTGGATGCAGTCTTAGTGGAGGGGCATATGCCCAGCCAGGCAGCAGGCACATGTGCACATCCACCTCGTGCACAGATCAAGCTGCTGGGTGCAATGGCGCCCCCCAGTTGATGCGACCCCACCCAGAGACCACACATCCTGCATCTCGGGGGATGGAGAGGGCATGGTTCCTGCTCCATCCTCCCGACTGCAAAGTGTGTGGGATCTGGGGGTCGCATTGGCAAGGGTGTGCTGTTGCACCAAGCGGCTTGCTGCGCGCGGGGTGCGCATGCACACCTGTGCGTCGGTGTAAGTACACTGCACCTCGCACAGTTCAATAAGGCCTCTAGGATTTGCACCCTTCTGTTTACCATGCACTGCATTGCATACCAGGTTTCTGTCCATTATTTATGAATTTCTGAGCCAATCATTGTGCAAATAGCCCACCCCTGACCCTGGTGATTAGTTTACTGTAACACGTCCTATGTGGGGCTACCCCGGTGATGGTCCGGGAACTGCAGTTGGTGCAGAATGAGGTGGTCCTGCTCCTTAGGGGGATAGGTCATCGTGAGCACATTACACCAGTCCTCTGCTCTCTGCACTGGTTGCCAATAGTTTTCTGGTCCCAATTCAAGATGTTGGTTTTGACCTTTAAAGCTCTAAATGGCCTGGACCCCACCTATCTGCAGGATCACCTCACTCCCCAGGTTCTGGATCAACCCCTGTGGTCGGCCGGGAGCACCCTCCTTGAGGTTCTCCGAGTTTCCCGGGTGGTGATGAAGAGGAGGGCGTTCTCGATGGTCACACCACAGCTGCGGAACTCCCTCCCACTGGAGGTCCACCTGGTCCCGGATCGCCCCTCTTTCCGATGACATTGTAAGACCTGGCTGTTCTGCCAGTCCTTTGATGAGGGAGACCGGTGATGGGTGGGGCTTTGGGTTGGGTATGGGGGGATATTTTTGTTTCTATTTTTGCTTTGGCTTTACTATTGGTTGCTTTTAATGTTTTTATGTACTTTTGTATTTTAAAATGTTGTGAGCCGCCTCGAGCTGCGAAGGCAGGAGGTGATGGCAAAGAAATCTAATAAATAATAACAATAACAATAACCCTACCCTGCCTGCTCAAACAGTTTTAAAAAAACCAGTGCCTTCAATCGGAATTATTGTTGTATGTTGTTCCCTTTGCTTTGACAAATCTGTAAGTGGAGTAGAGATTTGTAAAGGAATCTGCGTACCAGACAATTAGTGACAAGGAAGTACAATGGGAAATGGAGTGCAGAGAAGATAAAAGAAATGTGATATTACATCGGTATTACCACTCGGGATTTAAAACTGACAAAAAAGTGGTAAACGGTAAAGCCGTAAATGACAAAGTGGGAAACAGGATACCAGTGAGCAAGTTATCAGTAAATCGAGAAACCAAAGTTGGTCAAAACACTGTCGGGTACCGAGAAGTTCTTGACTTGACCTAGATGGTATTGGGAATTGAGATTTCAATGGGAATTCTTGTTGGTTTTCTTTACAAAATCTCATTTCCGTCCTAATAATGACCCCAGCAGTTAGTAAACAGCAAAGCGGTCAATGGAAAAGCGGTAAACAGGAGTCCAGTAAGCCCGTTATTGGTATATCTGGAAACAAAATGTTGATTGAGACCTTGACGAGCACCAATAGTTTCTCAATTCGACCAAGACAGTATCGAGAACTGAGTTTGACAGGAATTCCCATTTTGAGCAATCTCATTTAAGTTCTACTAGTATTCCACCCGAAACTTTGACCATTTCTGGGTTTTGGAGATACATTAAAATGACAGAAGGTTTAAAGGAAAGGATGTTTTTTGTAATCAGAAAAGAAAAGAAAAAAACCTTCAGAAATATCTAACTCCAATCTTGCTCACATAGGGGTAATCCAGTGGCCTGCTCAGTGCACTGGAGGTATGCATGTATGCCGTGCACGCAACATGCACAGCACAGCCATGCACAGCAAAGACGCAACCCGGGCCGACCCGACCCCCCAAGCCCACACACACCACAGCCTGGGTAATGGAGAAGGAGCTTTGCCTGCTCCATCCCCTAGGTCACAGTGCATGTGGCCTTGGGATTGGGTCGTCTTGGGTAGTTCCTTTTCCATGTGCACTGCATGAGTGCACGCCTGCAACACATGTGTTCTGCCCATGCAGGCATGTAGCCGACAGCACATGTAGGCCACTGGATTTCCCCATAGGCTTGAATGTCAAACTCATATTTTGATGCTTTGCGGGGGGGGGGGGGGGGGGGCGAGAGGACTATTTTCTGCTTAGAAAAAAATGACTCGCCAAGAAAAAAAAAGACAGGGAAAATCTAGTAAAAAGTATAGCAGAGAGTTGGCAGGGTAAAAAAAAAAAGAATGCCTATGGGGGAAATTGTAAGGACTGGGGGAAATATAATAAAAATTCAGATATGTAGATTAGACCAGAGGGTCACACACTTTCACCTTTGTGACTGTATTTTGAGATTAAAATAAAATCCCACCACCCTCAAAACATACCTCCTGACATGTTGGGTGGCCTAAGTGGGACAAGCCCTACCTGCTTGGCCAGTAAACTCCATCCCCTGATTTATAGTTTTACTGATCAATAAAATGATAAATTGGCAACTTGCTAATGGGAATAACTCATTTTTTGTGTGTAATAAGGTATCCGATTCAGTACTTGGGTACGGTTCAGGCACCGGATGAATTGCTGAAAAATGCAGGCATTCCTCATGGGTAGCAAAGACTCTCCCCATTTCAGCTCTGTTGGGACTGCAATCCTCTTAGCAGTTCCGTCCAGAAAGATACTCTTCTTTGCAGCCTTGTTAGTGCATCCAGTAATGACACCTTTGTTAGCGCATCTAGGAAGTACCACAGAGATGAGGAAGCTTTTTCCTCCCTCGCGCTACTCTGAAAAGTAGGACACGTTCCATGGGCCAGATAGGATTCTTAGGTGGGGGCGCTTATGGGGTGTGCTAAGGATGTGTTAAGGAAGGGGAGGGACCAGATTAGTGCTGAAACCAGGCACCTCAAATCTGGGGTGCCTGACTCAACCTGGCCTCATTGGGGTACCATCAATGCCTGAATGGGACACAGTGGACTGCTTGAATGCACCAGCTCAGTTGGCCTTTGAAAGTGACCGGTCCCAACCGGGATGCTGTGCAGTGGTCCCAGACGGGGCCTATCACTCTCAAAGGCTGCTCTCCGCCCCCCCCCCCCACTCCACGACAAACAGCACCTCTTACGTGAAAGGCACTGCACAGGGGAAAGCGCTGGCTGGCCTTTGAAAGTGACAGACCCCAGCTGGGACCACCGAGGAGCCTGGTACCACAGTGGTCTCAGCTGGCACTTGTCAGTTTCAAAAAACCACTTCCCGGCCACGGCGCCTATCAGAGTGGCTTGCCTTAGAAACAGACAAACCCCGGCTGGAGTGCTGTCGAGTTATACTACATTCACACCTGATGTTCCACACATGTTTTGACTCCGGGAAAGAACCCAGAAACCAAAACAGGCCCGGGGCTCGTCAGGTGCGAACGCCACCCCTGCACAGTTTTGCTGGCAATCATCTAGTAGATTGCAGAGTGGATTTCCTCTACTCTGCAATCAGCCAGGTGATCACCGGCAATGCCACGCGCGGGTGGCGTTCACAGCTGATGATCCCTGTGCATGTTTTGGCTTCTGGATTCTTTCCTGGAGCCAAAACATGTACGGACCATCAGGTGTGAAAGTGATATGATACTCTGCAGCACTCCTGACTGGGGCTTTTCAGTTTCTCATATTTTTAGGCAATGGGCTCTCAATGGGTCCTTGTGTAGTCCATCAGATTCCCGACAGGGTTCCCAAAAATGCAGGCATTACTTGTGGGTACTAATTTTAGTACCCGTTGCAGCTCTAGACCATAACATGGATCTATGTTTTGCAACCATCCCCTGTATCTGTGAGAGCATGCCCTGATTTCCATTCCTGTCCACTGAGCATCAGTGCTTGAAGGTTGGGTCTGGTTCCACCATGGGCCAAATCCAGGCATTGGAAATGGGCCAAATAAAAACAACCATATGTTTAATTTGGCCCATGGGGCAGAGTTTCACCAGTCCTGTAGTACTGTAACACAAACGATAATGACTAGGGCTGAAATTCAATTCTCGCACTTCTTGACAAGAATCAACATTCTCAGCTCATTCTTGCAAATAAGGAGCCAAGAATTGCCTGGATTCTCACCGAGAAATGCAAGACTCTCAAGAACAACCCTCTCCTTCACCCAAACCCTGACTGGCTCACCCGGCTACCTATTCGAATCAGGGGCTGCTCTGGGGATGCTCCAGGACTGCTCTCCCCACTTGGCTTCTCCGAGGAAGGAGGGGCAGAGCAAGGAGTCTGTTTCTCATTTTGGAGGGGTGGGGGATGGGGTAATCACTGCACATACTCAAAATGGCCACCAGCGCCGTTCTGCATATGCACACATCTTTTCAAAAATGGTACTGGAAGGGTTGCCTCCATTTTGGAAAAAGGCAGCTGGTCTGCACATGCGCGAACATCATGCACATACACAGAATGACTGCCCTTTCCCAAAATGGTGGTGAGGCTCCCTTCCAACACCCTGTCATTCTATGCTCCTCCATTATGTCCTACCACTGTATCCTAGAGGTTCCAAAGCTTTGAGTCAGGACTCCAGGTGGGGGCATGGTTCTGAATGACATTCAGTTTACTATTCCTGGCTTCGTACTTGTCTGTGATCATGGGCTTATATTATCTCAAAATGGGGTGGCCTAGGTAAAAAGCTTGGGAACCATGCGTGCAGCTCTACCAGAATCAATAGCATCCTGCAGATGTATTTATTTATTTATTTATTTAATTAATTAATTAAAATTTATATCCCGCCCCGCCTGCCCTCTGGCCAGCCCGGGGTGGCGAACAACATTCAATAAAAACAATATTAAAATTTTAAAACAAATTAAAAATACAATATGTGGGGAAAAACCCCACCCCACCCCACCCCTACCCTTCGCCAAAAGCCTGACGAAACAGCCAGGTCTTACATACACGCCAAAACAGCAGGAGAGTGGTAGCCAACTGAGCCTCCTCCGGGAGTGAATTCCACAGCACAGGGGCGGCCACCGAAAAAGATCTAACATAGGTGGCCACCCACCTCGCCCGGAGAACCTCCAAAAAGGCCCCCACGGATGATCTCAAGGGTCGCACAGGCACATGGGGAGTGAGGCAATCCCGCAGATAAGCAGGGCCCAGGCCATGTAGGACTTTAAAGGTTAAAACCAGCACCTTGAACCTGGCCCGGTGCTTTATAGGCAGCCAGTGCAGACCCCGGAGCACTGGTGTCATACGCTCCCTGCGACCCGCCCCCATAAGGAGATGGGCCGCAGCGGCAGCATTCTGCACCAGCTGCAGCCTCTGGACCAGCTTCTCAGGCAGCTGAGGATCGGCCCATTTTTCCTAATGCCGTCCCTCTTCCCCATAATTTTACTTCTGCCGAGGGGCCTTGCAGGAGTTGTAAGCATGTCTAACGCGGCAATTGAGAGACTTGTTTGGTTTCTTACGCGTTGCGGAAAGCAATTTGACTTCCGCACTTGATGTTCTCGTGCACATCTGACCTGGAGTATCCGAGCGCACGATGGAGTAATCTTTCCAGAAGCAGTAGGTTGATATCAAAGCCTTCCCCTGCCCCCAGCCAAGCAAGGAATTGTGGCAGTACTTCAAGGAACAGGTTTGCAATTAACTGTTCAATACAGATTGAAGGAATGCCCTGCTTGGTTGCTGCGGGCTCTCCTTGTGTTCTGGTGCCGGTTAAATCCCAAGCATAGAGAGAGCAGACAGAGAGGTGATAACTTGCTAGACTGCTGGATGAGGTGGGAGAGATGGGGTGTTAGTGAGTTGAGGAGAATACGCCAGCTGCTCAATGCTTTTCAAATGTCAAACCCTATCATAAATCAGGGCTTCTGAATTTGAATTCTGTTAACGGTAGCTCCCTTTTCACACGAGACACCCACCCCAGTCACGTGGGCAACTGGGGGGGGCGATGGGGGGCGCCGAGTGGGGGGGGTTGCGTGCGCGCTCCCGCACTCCACCCACCTCCACCGATCCCCCATGCACGGAGGCACTGGAGAAAACCAAGGTGCCTCCGTGTGTGAAGATGGGTGGACGTCTATGTAACAGGTTGTCCACGCGCCGCATACCCACCACAGCCTCCACCCATCCCCCACCGCACCACCGGCCCATTTGAAAAGGGCCTAGGTGGAAGGGCAGACGGAGAGGGATTTCCATTTTTAAAAAAACGCAATGCTCGTGCCACATGACCACAAAAACAGCCAATCATCTTGATGGATGACTGAAACAGTGAGGGACGGCGCGATTCTTGCCCTTGCGGTAAAGACACGGGTCCCTGACTACAGTACAGCTGATAAATTTAGTCTGAGTCCAGTCCAAGTCCAACTGCACTGCCGTGCCCCAGTAGGTGGCATGACATCATGGCATTCTATGGGGTCAGGCCCAACCCTGTTCACACAGGACCGAGGCTTGGAAGACCTTGGCTACATGGGGACTGGGCTGAGATCAATTCCAGGGCAGTTGGCCGTGGACTGGACTCTGGCTAAATCTATAGCCATTCAGGCTGTTCTATAGCCAGGGACCTGTGTTTACTGCGAAGGTGCCACTCACACCGTCCCTCGCAGTATCAGGCTCAGCCATTCCTCAAGGTGATTGGCTGTTCTGGCGGTCACGTGGCATTAAATGGGAACAGCTGGGGAACTGCTATAGCAGCGGCGATCCAGCAGCATCACAGCAACAGCAGAGGAGAAAAGCCCAGCTCCTCTCAGCTGCGGCTTGTAAGCCGTTTTTACACCCACACCCACACCCTGCCCCACAGATCAGAGAGGTGCTGTGGAGGAAGGGGGAAGTGGCCAGAGGACTTTGAAACTGAGAGGGCACTCTCCCCCCCCCCACCCCCGGTGCGGAGAGGGGGAAATGGCCTCAGGTTTTAAAATTGACTGCACCCAGCCAGAACCACTGTGGAGCCCAGCTGGAGCTTGTAGGTGGCGTCTCCCCCTGCCACCCCCCTGCCACCTCAGTGTAGGGAAGTTGTGGATCCTGGATCTGGTGCACTGGGGAGTCCTAGACCTGGGTGACTGGGGTGGGAGCTGGGGAGAAGCCTGTGTGGTTGGGTGTCCTGAATCTGGAGAGGTTTGGGGGGGCTGAGAAGAGCCTGGAGGTTGAGGGGCCCTGGGTCTGGGGAAGTGGGAAGTGGCCCAGGGATTGATTGAGCTTGTGTAGCGTTCGAATAAGATTAACTTAATTTAATGTTGAGATTCTGTGTGATATTTCACTAACAAAGTTGTGAGTCTTCGTCAAACCTTTTGGAAAAGCATGCTGGGAAGCAAACTTGCATGCATACATTTGCATAATTATGCAAATCAAGATAATTATGCACGTTTAAATGCTTGTGGTGAATTTGCAGAATTTGGTTTTACTGGCTGCCGAATTTAAGATTTTTTTGGCATAGTGAACATGGGTCCCTGATGACAGCATCCTAGGACAGTTGTGCTCACAGCTTTGCTGGTGTCACTGTGCTGTGTTTAATTCAACTACCTTGGGCCTGGATCAGCAAGACCCTTGCCCAATGAGTCCAGCTGACCCTGACTGAAGTTACCTGGGGCAATTCCTAAGAAAGAGCCATATATTTCACCCTGTCTTGTGGTGCTTATTTGAAGTCAGGCCATTTTACGACAGAGATAACGGGCATATATGATATGATAAGATCCAAGAGTAGCTGCTGTTGAGAATGAGCACAGTGCAAGGGGATTGTCACACGCATCACTCACTTGAGATTCTACCTGGCACTCTCATTTGGTGGAAACAGTTAATCACAATTAGTTTTAAAAGCATAGGATCTCCGTTCTGTGTTTTTCTTGGAATTCTTGAACTCTGTTACGCTGAGCACCATTTGTTGCAGAAATGAGCATTTTGGCATGAAGATTAAGTACAGAGTAAATCTTCTCTGCCTCAGATAGGATTTTTAAAAAGTAGAGCTCTCCGACTGTGGGT
>QEPC01000700.1:21299-46541 GCA_003113815.1 Sphenodon punctatus
TTCCTTCAGAACTCTGGGGTGAATACCATCTGGCCCTGGTGATTTGTTCATATTAAGCTTGTCAATTTGCTCTAGAACCTCCTCCAGGGTCACGCTGATTTGTGACAGTTCATCCAATTCATCACCTACAAAGTAGGGTTCCGGAGCGTGACTATCTCCCCGACATCCTTCGCGGTGAAGACAGAAGCAAAGAACTTGTTTAGCTTCTCTGCAATGTCTTTGTCCTCCCTGAGTGCCCCTTTTACTCCCTGGTCATCTAATGGCCCAACCGACTCCCTAGCAGGCTTCTTGCCTCTCATATACTTGAAAAAGGTTTTATTATTTGTTTTTGCCTCTTTAGCAAGTCTCCTTTCAAATTCTTTCTTGACCTGCCTTATTTATTTATTTATTTATTTATTTATTTTACAGATTTATATCCCGCCCCCTCCTGCAATGCAGCTCGGGGCGGCTAACAACAATAGTAAAATATTAAAAATTCACTTTAAAATATAAATATAAAATACATCATCTAAAACACATCATATAAAACAGGGCTAGAAAAACAAATAAATAAATGGGCGGGGGATTAAAATCCCCCCCCCCCCCTCCCTCCCGAAGGCCTGGGCACCTTACTTGCAACAAAGTATCTTAAAATATTTCATAGATATTAAGGCTTTATCCCTATGGACGCACTTGACATACTTAACATACTCATTGGCGTTAGGAGTGTTTATACTTAAAATTAAGAATGCATGTAATTCCTGCAAAGTTAGGGCTTTAAATCTACGTAGTAAGTTCTCAATTGGAGTTCTGGTTCTAAGGGTGTAGTCACAGGAGACAAGACCTAACATAAACTGGTTTGCCACAGTTTTCTTACCCATGTGAAGCAATTTGCTCACAGAATCCTGCACTACTGATTTGCAAAATAGCCCACAAGCGCTAGGGCAAAACCCAAGGTTTTGCTACCCTTCTAAATCCCTCCTGCCTGGTCCCTGTAACATGGGAAGAATAAGACACTACACTATTTCCCACAGGAAATGAAACCAGCAGGAGAGAAGACTCGTGTGAATGTGTTCTCTTCTAGCTAGTAAACATGCAATATCTGCCTAACCCTTCTCGTTATAGGCTTCTTGGAATCTATTCTAACCCTTTTGTTAGTTCTGTTGAAGGGCTCATAATAGTGAAAAGACAACTTTGGGGGGCGGGTGGAGGGTGTTATAGCCAACAAGGTGCTCTAATGTAAAGGGTGGGGTTATGTAGGTGCCCTCTAGTGTCACCCACCAAACAGAAGTGCTGCGAGGATTAACCCAATAGTTGTACAGTGTTTTGAAGATAGAATGGGTTAGATTAGCTTTAATTTGTAGTAATAATTTATCCCTTGTGTCTCATGAAACACCTTTTTTAAGCCAATAATTTAATTGCGCAAGAAGAGGTGAGTGGAGGGCAGAACTGTTGCTTGTGTGTTTCCTGCTGTAACTATAACTGGCTATTGCCATGTATCCACTCTTGTTTGTGATGGTGGTTGCAGCTACAGGCTCAGGGGAAAGGCCCAACTCCAAGCAAAAGTAAGGATGACCTCGTAGTAGCAGAAGTGGAAATAAATGATGTCCCCCTCACCTGCAGAAATCTGCTGACAAGAGGACAAACCCAGGATGAGGTGTGTTCATAAGATACTTCAGATTCTCTGGCTGCCATAGCTCTCTGTTCCTCTGAACTTCTCAATTGGTTTGAAGTATAAAACTCGGTGTATAGAGAAGCTGCAGGCCTGTTCTCTCCTAGGTTTGTATCTCCTTTCCCCAATGGACATGCTCCTAGCTTAGACCTAGAGAGGTGGCTTGGCATGTAGCATTGTGCTCAGGTGTCACATCTGTAACTTTGTAAACAACTTTGTGTTAGCAACTGTCGGTTCTTCTGTGAATAATTAGTGATCTTTTTGCAATCAATATATAGCGGTGCGCTGGTGGGATAGAATTACTCCTGTAATCCTGCTAGGATTTAAGGGAAGGGGTAGAGATGTTTTCTCATACATTTTAGGGGTGGACCATGGTATCATATGGTTTTGATTACTCCTGTAACTGGGAGAATTTGTATATAGTTTTCTTGGTCCTTTCATCTGCGGACTGTACAGAATGCTGGTCAGCACTTCACGTATCTTTGTAATCCTGTATCTTTTGCATTTATCTTTGTAGGCCAACCTGAGCCTTTGGGAAGGGCAAGGTTAAAATGCTAAATAAATAAATAAATGTAGCTTTTTTTAAGACATGGGAATTGCCATCGTGAAACACCTCAGTGAGATCATCTTGTTAGTCCCCATCTCTCTCAGTGGCTAGTACCAGATGATGTGTATGAGAGGTTCAAGTATCCCCATATTAGGCAATTATGGAATAACCCACCTTTAAGCCAACTTCTAACAAGGGTTAGGGGGGAAATTCTTTTATGTCATGAAATGGGAAGACTGATGTCCCCTCTCCAGCCCCCAAGAATCCCTCTAAGTTCCATAAATCAAACAATACTTAACATATTTAAATTTACTTTCAGTCAATGTAATCTTACTTTTTGCCAGTGACTTGGGCTCTGATCCAAGGTGCACACACGTGGACCAAGCCTACTTCCTGTGTGCGCATATAGTGCCTGAGGCAAAGTCCCCCTGCACCCCACCTCTGCCAGGTCATGGCACGGTCGGGAGGCAGGGAATGTGCGTGAGCACAGCCAGCATCTTGGATCAGGGCCGCGTGTAAGCTGGAGAGCCTGCTTTTCAATCATGAAATTTCTTTAAGCAACCTGCATCTTTCAATCTGTCTTGCAAATGTTTTCTACTGCCTTCAGTCATTTAGATCCCCAATTTTAACCAGTAACCATCACTGCATTTATATCTACAGATAAGACGTCTGAGTGGAGCAGCTGTCTCTACTCGTGGGAGGTTCATGACAGCAGAAGAGAAAACAAAAGTAGGACCTGGGTTTGTAGCTTTTTTTTGCCTTTTTCTTTTTCTTTTTTTTTAAAAAGAAATTTCTGGGTATACGTATTTGCACTCTGGTTCTATTGTGACAAAGGGTAAGCTTATGAAGCTATTTAAGAAGCTAATTATTGGCCCTTTTTAAATGGACTGCTGCGGGGGGAGGGGGAGGCAGTCCATGTGCGGCCAGTGGAGCCCTGCTGTGGGGGCCGTGAGTGGGTGCACACCCACCTCCACACATGAAGCAACCTGTCTTTTTGCCAATTGCTCTGTGGGTGTGGGTTGTGGGAGCACACATTCATGCACCTCCACATTTAAATGAGACATTCCCCCACATGGACACTGGGTGTCCATGCTTGGGAGCGTCTCATTTAAAAATGGCCATTAATAGATCAAAATGGTTTTCTCCTGTTTCTCAAAACTTCTGTAGGTGATGCTAATTAAGTTATTTTTGAAACCGAGTAGGATTTTGAGCATTGAGATACTTAATATCTTAAACTTTTTTTATTGTATAAGCCCACTCAATGACATAATTGGCATACTCTCACTTTAGAAGTGAACTGCGCCATAGAACTTCCTTTTCAGGAGGATTCATTTTGTGTTGTCGCTGACAAATGTAGATGCAGAAATAATGTCTAATGACCCATTAAAGTTTATGGGCGGGTAGGTGTGCAGGTCATAGAATTCTGGATTCAAGCTTGCATGTTCTTGGTGTGGGCATCTCAATGTAGGGATTATTGCCTTTAGAGGATTGTTGACTTAATTAAAAAGGTACTTTTTATTTTGATAGAGATCGTCCATTGTATCTACATGTCCAGGGTCAGACACGGGAGCTTGTTGACAGTAAGTAATTTTGTTTGGTATTGACTGCATGACTAAACCTTGTTCTGTGGATTTTTTGTGATTAATATGTTAGCTTCTTATAAGTAAACTTTAATTTAATTATTTTATTTCCTTAACGAAATAAGCCAATAAACCAACCAGCAGTGGATCCTATTACAACTGCAGTAGTGTGGACCTGGCATGGTGTCAGCCCTTGCAGGATTCCTTCTCCACAAAGGCCAGTCTCCTTGGGATTTGGCTCTTCACCGTCTATATTTATTTTGAGTTCTCCACCATTACGTGCATAGTCATGGGAGCCAGGCACCACCCTCTGGCCTCCCACATCACCTCCTGCTGCTCCTCGGACCTTCTGGTCAAGCCCTGTTCCAGCCCAAGCAACCCCCCTGGGCCTCTCCTCCAAGACCGGCCTCCCTGGCCAGACACGGTTCCTCCTGTAATGGGACAGCCCCGATCCTGTGCTGCTCTCCCCAAAATCTCTGCTGCTCCAGGCACAATCCCCTCTCTGCCAGAGCCTTTGGGAAACTGAGCTCTCCCTCCTGCGTCATACTACTTTTCCCAAGACTGAGAGTCTGCTTAAGCTCTGGGCTAGCCCTTGCTATGCCCAGCTGAGATGTCCCTGGTGTGGTCCCACTGCCTGCACCTCTCCAGCTGGTACCACCATACACTAATGCAAAACCACCTTCCTTAAAGGACCAGACTCCCTACTCAACTGCCCTGTTACAGCAAACTCTATAAACTCTTGGTAAATTGCCATCTAAGAACATCATACTGCTGTGCACTGCACCTTTTAAAAGTCTGAAATCTACAACTTTGCTGGACACAGGAGAAAGTAAACCTTTCCAGCTGGAATGGACACCTTCCTGCAGAATAACTATTCCACCTGACACATGGACGCATAGTCTGAGCTGCAGTTTTCAGGCAGGGACCTGTCTGCTGAGCAGTGCTCTGCTATAGAGGCCCTGTGAAGCCCATAGCGAAGCACAGGGCAAGAGGTTAGCTGGATAATAACGAATTGTACTTTTAATAGCATTCCTCCCCCACCAAATGACACTCCAGACACTTCAAATAAGATACAGTCAAACCATATAAAATCAGTTTTACAGCAGTTTAAGAGGGGAAGGTAAAGTGTGGGGACAGACTACGTTAAGGGGACCCTAAAAGCACCAGGATGGGTGGAACAAAGACGAACACCTTGAGGGAGCAAATTCCGCACTGAGGTTCCTGCCACATTCTGGGCTTTGACTTCCCTCAGCTGTGTTCTGGGCAGAAAGTAAATTACTTGGGGCTATTCCTTCCCCAAAGCAATTCGATGTGAAAAAGGCAGAACTGGCACAAAGCTCCTTTGTCCCTCCTGGTCTACGTGACATCTGTACAACTCGATGAGTGGGCCTGTGAAACATCTAAGTATTTGCCTGGTTGGATGGAAATCTGTCTTGATAACTTACGCAATTAGTGTGGCTTTAATGCATTGCTTTGTTTGTAGTTATTCGTGCAATAGGAAAGAATGGTGGCTGTGTGGTTTTCTTTTGCAGTAGGTGACAATAGACTCTGCCTGTCATCCTGGAGGCTGGCCAGCCTGCCTGCCTCCATTAGTTTAAACATGAAAATATTGATCAGTGCCCTGCTTTCAAATACAGCAAAGTTCCACCAGCTCAAACCAGAACTGTTAATTACAATGTTGATCAGAACATCAGGTTCCCAATACAAATGAGTTGAAATCCGGTTTATATATAATGTTAATCCAATAAGAAAAGACAAATTAGCATTTCCGTTGTTCCTTGCAGCAGGGAGTTGGCACTGAGGGAAAGGAATTCATAAACAATAAGATCTGTTCTTCGTGTGCTATTGTGACACTGCTAACAAACGCAATTCTGCATCATAACCAACAGGAGCTGTAAACCGCATTAAAGAAATCATTACTAATGGGGTAGTAAAGGCAGCTACTGGTTCCAGCCCAACGTTCAACGGAGCGACAGTTACTGTGTATCATCAACCTGCTGCGATTGCCCAGTTGCCTCCAGCTGTCGGACAAAAGCCTCCGTTCCAGTCGGGAGTACGTAATACTGTTGTTCTATTTACAGGAGAAAGTCTTACACAATAGGATTTCCCTAATGTGTTTGATTATTTCAGATGCCTTGATGCATATTATATTTATAAACTTTTATTTTTCTAATGCGCCCCCCCCCTTGGCATGGCATTTGGAGCGCTTCACAAAGAACTAATTAACACAACTTTTAATCCTCACAACAAGCCTGTGAGGGTAGGTTAGGCTGAGAGAATATTGTGACTGGCCCAAGGTCACCCAGTGTGTTTCTGGCTACGGCAAGACTTGAACCAGGGCCTCTCTCATCTCTCTCCCCCCCCCCTTCCAGTTCTCTGCATTAGGCAATGTGTTAAGTGTGTGAACTTTTGCAGGCTGTATGAAGTGCAGTCTATCATCCTCATGATATATTTATGCTAAAAATCCTTATGTGGATCATTGTTCTAACTGGAGGATTAAGAAAGTAGAGTCTGTTAAGCTGGGCTCTACTGATACTATTCTCCTAGAGGAAAAGGATGAAGAGAGTGGCCCTACTTACAGAAGAGGAAGGGACCGACTGTGCCATCCAACATTTAACTCCTCAAGCTGTTGGAGAAATGTCGGAGAATGACTGACTGCTCTTTTCTGTGCAGATGCATTATGTTCAGGATAAATTATTTGTTGGCCTAGAACATGCTGTGCCTACATTCAATGTGAAGGAGAAGGTGGAAGGTCCAGGATGCTCCTACTTGCAGCACATCCAAATTGAGACTGGTGCCAAAGTCTTCCTACGAGGGAAGGGCTCTGGGTGTATAGAGCCAGCATCGGGCAGAGAAGCCTTTGAGCCCATGTACATTTACATCAGGTATGGACCATTTTAACAGTAGCGTTCTACGAAACGCCGGGGGCATTGGCTGAACTGAGCTGAGGATTGGGTGAGGCCGCCGAAGTATCCTAGAAGCCTTTTCCATCATTCCAGTAACTCCTACAATATCCGTTAGAAGGAACCTTGAGTCCTCTAGTCCAGCCCTCCTGCTTGGATGCAGGGTTACTACAATATCCCCAACCGATGGGGGGGTGGGGTGGCTACGACCCCTGCTAGGCAACTTGCTTCATAGCCCTTACGGTTAGGGAGTTTTTCCTGATAACTGACTGAAATCTCCCTTCCTGTATTTTGAGCCCATTGCATCTAGTCTTGTTCTCTGCAGCCAGCCGGGCAGAACGGTTCCCTGATATTTGATGACTGCTATCGTACTTCTCCCTTAATTTTTTCTTTGCTAGACTAAACATACTCAGTTCCTTTCACTCTTCCTCTTAAGACTTGCTTTCCAAACCCTTTATCATCGTTGTTGCCCTTTTCTGAATCCGTTCCAATTTGTCAATTTCCTTTTTAAAATAAGGCTCCCCAAACTGACCACAGGACTCGCGGTGAAGTCTGGCCAGTGCTGAATAGAGCGGAATCATTATAACAAGTCTTGTAAAACAAGTAACCCTGTCAAGTGTTGCTTAAAAAGCTGGTAACTGTGGCCTGAAATGCCTTTTCCATCCTATGAATGCATTACCATTTAAATGTTAACTTCCTGCCAACTTTAATTAGTGACCGAGAACTCCAAATTCTCAGTGTTCCTCCTGGATGGTCAGTTGTAAACCATGGGGAGCAGCAGGAGGCAGACTTCCGATTTGGAGCATTCTCAAAGGGGATCTGACCCCCAGTGCTCCAGCTGATTGTCTGCCTCCAGAGCAGCAGGATGTGGACTTTGTTCTCTGTCCAGAAGGAAAACAAAACTAAAACAAGGAGATCCTCCACTCCCTGAAGGACCTCAAGCGCGATAGACGCAACCCATACCTCCCTCTCCTGAAAAGACTAAAAAGAGAAGGCAGACTAAATCCATGTTGACTCTTCCCAATTAAGCCATATGTGCCCAGTAATTCTGTTCTTAACCATTTTCACCAATTTTTCCTGGCACCAATGTCAGGCTCACCAGTCTGTGGTTTCCAGGATCGTCTCTGGAACCCTTTTTAAATATCGGCGCTACTTTTGCTACCCTCCATTCCTTGGGTACAGAGGCAGATTTTAGCGATAAGTTACAAATTACCAGTATTAAGCCTGCAATTTCATACTTTTGTTCTTTTAGAACTCTAGGATATGAATACCATCTGGTGCTGATTATTTGTTACTAATTAGTTTGTCAATTTGCTCTTGAACCTCTTACATAGTCACGTTGATTTGTGACGGTTCTTCCGATTCATCGCCTACGATGAATGAAAGTACACTGCCTTGTTTAACAGACCATTTTGGCCTGTTAAATGGTCAGTTTTTGATGTAGACTTAACTTTGACCGTCATGACCATTCCACCACAGGAACAACCTGAGCTATCGTATGCTATAGTAAAAGTACAATTTGAGCATGAACACTGGTGTAATTTTCTGGTTCTGCTTACTTAGTGATACGATTTCCCAGTTTAAATCATTCACAAAAGGCAAGTGTTTTCGGCTCTTCTGCAGCCTCTGTGTAATGCAGGAGAACTCCTGGTATGCAGTCATCTGGGTAACGGATAGTCTTCACCAGAGGTCTGTTGTCGACCTTCTTGAGAGGCCGGTTATGCAAAGGCATAGAGGTTGCTTACCGACTCTAAAGATGACTTGTATTGCAAAATTTGTTTAAACAAGAGTTTCAAAGAGAGGTATTATGCTGCCAAACTGCAAAATCCTAGTTGCACCGGGTTCAGAGTTCCTTTGGGTGGATTACAACGAGTGGAGCATCTATCACACTGCCAGCTCAGCTGTGTCTGGTTGTCCGTCTATGGACTACGGTGTTTACGTAAAATGACTGGAAAGCTGTTCCTTTTCATGGGACACAGATTCTTATTCCCTCTCCTCTCCTTCCCTCATGATGATGTAGTTTAGAGTAAAGTCATTCTTTGTCCATGGGACTTGTTCCTTCTGTGGAGAAACTCGCTGCTAGAGACTTTGTAGACCATGGGATGGAGATTGGGGTTCACACTTGCTCCCCCAACTGCAGCTGCTAATTCTATTGTCCCACGTGTACCCCAGCACTATTCTCCCCACTTATTTAAGAGGGTGCATTAATCCAGTTGTCCCCCAAGCCAGCTTCACGAGGGCAAACCCCTGAGTCATCTGTAACTTGGACACATTTAATTAATGTGAGTAGGTGGCCCGCTTTGCTACTTAAGCAAGGAATACTCCAGAAATTCTGTATCCAGTTCCAGCAGTAAGCGTGTACCAGCTTAATAGGAAAAGACTTTTCATAAAAGAAAATAAGTTCCACTTACAGTAAATAAAGCTGTGGTGCGGAGTTTATGCATAGTTGCTCAACAGAAAATAAATGGTATTCACAATCTGTTCGTAGCGGGCTGTCTGTTGGTGGCTGCGATGTAGTCCTTACTAGCAGGCTGTATGACGAGGGCTTCTCCCTTGGCCAGATGGTCGTGGAGGACTCCTGACCCATCCCAGTCTCTTTGCTTATGGCCTTAATGGTTCTCGATCCTTAGAGTTGAAGTTCTTGCAACCGCCTCTGACCCAGCTTGCAAACAGATTGTTTCCTGCTAGTGCTCACTGTGGGGAATGTCTCCCTTGTTCAGGTGTCATTCAGCTTAGCCTCTCCTGTGGCTTGCAGCATTCATGTCTGTCATGGCATGACCGTCATGGTGGGGTGTTTGCTACAGGACCAGGCCTGTAATGCTCCCTGACGCCAGTTGTAAAGGTACCTGGTGCCAATTTCTGCTTCCACCAGTATTTGCAGTTGGGCCCCAGGGCACTGGAAGCAGCAGGCTCCTGAGCTACATCCACTGCCCAGGGCGCCTGGGCTCCCAGGTCTGAGCATCCCTTCTCCAGGGTACCTGTGGTCCTACAGCCAGGAGCTCTGCTCTCCTCCTGCTTATCAGTGCTGGGGTTTCCTGGCCAGTCAGGAAACCAGTCCTGCTAGGACTTAGCACAGCTAGCACACTGCCACCAGGAGGAACAGTGAGACCCATGGCGTGTGCTTTCAGAGACATCGGGGCTACAGACCCACCCCTGCCGGCTGTGGGGGCGGAGCTGGAGTCCTGTGGGAGCCTGCCTGCCTGCCTACGGCCATGCACACAGGGGCGCGTGCCCTTCGGAGTGCCTAGGAGTGCGGGCTCAGGACTCTGTACTATTCTAGAGCTTGCTGTATTGGAATATAGTAAGTTCCTAATTGTGTGGTGTTTTTTTTTAATTATTATTGACCATGAAACAAGCTCAGATAGATGCTGCTTCTATTTCCCCTTCTAAGCAACTGAAACAGAGAAAGATTGAGAGATTTTTGCGACCCTGCCCAGTTAGATACTCCGGGAATGACACTCCGCTGGTCGCTGTATCTACCTCAAATCGTTTCCAACCTTTAACTGCTCTGAGTAGGACTGATGGGTTTGATTTGGGTGTGGTGAATCCTTCATCTCCCAAACAGACCGGTTCACTTGCTGCACCTGGGACGACTCCTAATTTTTTAGAAGATGGACCCTGCTTTGACCGCCTTGCGGAACACATGCTCCTCACCGCTCAGATGGTGCATTTTATATTTTCACAGCTAAATTGCCTGAGCGGTAAGATGGACAATCTGATGACTAGAATGCAGGCTCATCATTCGGCTCCATTAGGGTTGGAAAAATTAACCCCTTTTGGAAAATTAGATATAGTAGTTGCAGAGCAGAATTGCTCTTTGATTTAAATGTGAGATGGAGGCTAATCCTGTTACTAGGAAGGTGGGATTGACAAACGGGGATAAACAACCAGTGGAGTTTTAGATCTAGATTACTTCCTTGTTCTGTTGTTTTCTCAATCTCCCTGCTTCCATCAGGGAACTTACCCTTTTAGAACACTCCGCTGGAGATAGCGGAGCATTTGAGGCTCCTGTTGCATCTCCCTATTATTAGCCATAACATCCTAGCTACAGACCAGCTACATTTTATGAAGGGACGCTGGATACTAAATGTAACATTCGAATCAGGAGAATTGATTAAACAAATATTCCTTCATGAAAAGTATTTGGCCACCAAGGCCATCTATATCTCTAGGGTTTATAAAGAGGGGCAAGAGATCCTCTATGCTTCCCATAGAAATATTCCAGTTTCCCATCCAGAAAAGGCTGCCAATCCAGGGGTTTGTCTCAAACAAAACAATATAGATAATCAACCGGAAACTAAATCCAAAAGGAAGGGAACTGTCCCATTGTTGAGTATACCCAGGAGTGAAACTGGCCATACTGTAACTGATTTAAGTAATGATGGTCATATGGAGGTAGATTTACAGCCAGCGGTAAATACTGAGGGCCTGAGAGGGTTAGGGGGTAGGGTAGAGGAACTCCTCACTCAAAATTTGACTGCCGCACAATGTGAGTACTTGGGCCGCCTGGACTCTTTATTAGGAAAGTTGGGCTCTAAATACCCATAATAAAGGATCTTTGGGGAGATGTAGAGAAGCCAATACTGAGCTTAATATCCCCCTATTATTGTCCCGTACAGAAGGCTCCCATAGGAAGAATATTCCATCTGAACCCCAACATTCGGAGCTCATCCAACACAAGGAAATAGCTCTTTTGGGTAACGTGGCTTGTAATGTAGGGTGAGATGCTTGTCCCAAAAAATACCGAGTGTCCCTTCTTACCAGTGAGACTACGCAGATACAAATATTGCCACCAGAAGTTTTCAGGGAAATAAAAATATTAAACGCCTCCGACCACAGACCAATATTGGATGGATCCAGTATAGGTATCTCAGGGAAACTGAATTTGGATCTTGCTAGAGTGGAGAAAGTTGAATGTAATCCCCACCTAGAATTACATTGTCAGCAGCATAGCAGCAGGGTTGAAGATTTGTATAGGAATGTTTGCTCAGAAGAAGGGAAAGAACCAAAGTGACAAATGCCTAGAGGTCCCCGGATGAATTTACTTAGCAGGAACATTGCGGGATGGACCCAACGGGCATCTGACCCAGACTTCACTGTGTTTTTGAATGGCTTTGATATTATTATGTTACAAGAAACTTGGATGGATGAAGAGAGACATTTGTAGTCACGGGTACACCTCAATTTGTATAAATGCCATCTCATCACATGCAAAAGGAAGATCAAGTGGTGGCTTGGCCATCTTATTGAAAAACTCAAAGGCTTACCTTGTCATATGTTGTGTCTTTAAGAGTGGTTTTGAGCTTCTGTTGGTTAATTTGTATCTCTCCCCCCCCCCCCCCCCAAATCTTGTTGTTGTTTCTATGAAATCTGGTCAATATTTGAAAGACAAACTATGGCAGCTATTAGGAAATTTCCCCAGGCAAAGATATTAGTGCGTGGTGACCTCAATGCTAGACTTGGTAATCCCAGTAAAGAGGCTTTTTTTATACTTCTGATGTTATGTCTGCTTTTCCATCTAATTTAATTCGGACTTCATGTGACGAAATTATCAGTCCAAGAGCTTCTTTGGTGTTAAACATCCTTGATGAATTGAATCTGGTAGTTCTGAATGGTCTTTTGGTGGGAGATCATGAGGTGAATTTTACTCACTATTCCTGTTGGGGTTCCAGTGTCATTGATTATTTAATTGCTTCTACAACCTTGTTATATGATTTGCATGAACTTCAGGTACTTCCCAACTATATGTTGGACCATCTCCCCTTGGCACTTGCTTTTGAAGATCCACTGATGCATGAGGAGGGTGGAATAGTGGAAAATGCAAATATATTGAACACGGGATCGTATAGAACGTATAAGAAATGGTCACAAAAATTGGATGATGCTTTCTTAGCATTAGTAGAGTCAAAACCGGTACTGGATTTAGTCAATGAAATAGGGATATAAGGTGTTGATTTAATAGAGACCTATGAAAAATTCAGTGAATTACTCTATCCCCTGCTTACTGAAAATAAAAAGATTTTACGAAAAGGCGAGCCTACCCCTAGGTGGTTTACAAGGACTGTCGCTTGCTAAGAGCTGAAGCTAGTGAGAATACGTAAAGTATCTCCTACGAGGGACAATAGGGAAGCAGTCATGGTGGCCAGAAAGCAATCTAGAACTCTACTAAATACTAGGGAGGCGGATTACCAAAAGGAAACATGGTCTCAGCTTCTGCAGGCAACAATTAACAAAGACTCCAGGCTCTTTTGGAGATTACCTAGGAATATCTATATTGGGAAGAGAAAAAAATAACAACTGTGAGCTACACCCAGAAGTTTGACAACAGCATTTTAGATCCCTATTCTCCTCAAACAAACACCCTGAGTAATGAAATATCTGTCTGCTCTGCTGAGAGGTTTCAAGAATGGCCCGCGGTTACTCCCTTGGAAATGAAGGAATTACTCTCCCAAATGAAAGGTGGAAAAGCTCCCGGGGAGGATTGTGTTACGGCAGACATGCTTACGGCTCATCCTGATTGGTGGGCTGATTTTTCTGGCTCCATTGTTCTCCTATAATAATCGGACAGGGTGTGTCCCCAAGGGCTGGCTTAAAAGTATAGTCGTTCTGATTTATAAAAAAGGAGATCCAAAATTACCAACAAATTACAGGCCAATCAGTCTTTTAAGCGTGGTTGGGAAACTCTTTGCTAAATTTTTGTTTAAAAAATTACAACACTGGCAAAAGGCCGAGGACATCTTAGAACCAGAACAGGCTGGGTTTCAGGAGGGACAATCAACAATAAACCACGTGTTTATATTGAGCCAACTGATATCTAAATATGCGCAGGGTTTGAGTAGTTCCCCTCTTCTTTTGTGTTGTATCGATCTTTCTTCAGCATTTGATCTAATAGAGAGAGACTGGTTCAAGCTGAGTAGATCTTCAGTAGATCCCAGGCTGCTGTTTTTGATGATGAAGCTTTATTCCAACAATACACTTCAGATTAGATACAACATATCACAGCAACTCACGGGTGATATTGAAGTGACCCGTGGGGTTAGACAGGGATGTATTCTGGCACCAGCTCTTTTTAATCTGTATCTCAATGATGCTGTAAGTTTCATGAGTATAGAGGGCCTGCATCCCCCCTCTGTAGGTGATAGACAGATCCGAATTATGATGTATGTTGATGATACGGTTCTCATTTCTCATACACAAATTGGCATTCGTAGGAGTATGGAGAGATTTAACCTTTTTTGCCAACAAGAGAACTTGTCAACTATTCAAAAACTAAGGTGGTGAAAAGTAAGAGCAAAAAGAATCATCGCTGGTTCATGGGAAACCAAGAAGTTGAACAAGTCTTTAATTATAAATATTTGGGGGTATTATTTACCGCGTCAGCTGGTTGGAGACAGCATTTTATTGCAGCAACAGACCTTATGCGGAAAACCTCTAAAAGGCGATTCAAAGCCACTTTTTTTCCCAGGGTGGGAGATTAGTGGGTCCTGCGCTGAGTTTATTTCGTGCTAAAGCAGGGCCACAATTTTTGTATGCTGTATATGTTTGGGGTTTACATTTTTAGAATAACATGGAGTTGATACAAAATGTCTTCCTTAGGACAATACTTGGTGTTCCTAGAGGGACTCCGCAGGTTCTGGTAAGGGCAGAAACAATGTCAGTCACCATAAAATCGCTAGCCCTGACGCAAGTGATAAAATTTTGGCGTAAAGCCATGGCTTTTCCCCCTGATGTAAACTCCCTGCTTAAAATAATCATTTAATCCCTGGGCTCAATTGGTAGAGAAGGAAGTTAACAAATTAGGGTTCTCAAGGGCATCTGTGTCCCCTGTGGGGCTTAAGGTGGCTACAACAGTGATCACAAAGAGGATGGAAGACCAGGGGGGACAGCTTGAAGATGCCGCTATCAGATCTCAAAGGGTTTCTGCAGACTTCCTACAGATTAAATTAATGCCAGATAATCAGAGCTATGTGTGCCTTTGGGAAGATTGGCAACTTAGGCAGGCCCTCACCCTAATACGACTTAATGTGTTTCCCTTTGAGATGTTCTAGGGAAGAGACAGGAGCACCCCCGGAGAGCTCTCTTTCTGCCGGTGTTGTACTGCACAGGTTGTGGAAGATACAGCACATATAAAAAATTTTTGCCCCTCTTATGCTGATGCTCGCAGCCTTTTTTTGGCTGACCTTATCGAGAAGTATTCTAACATACCTTATGACAAATTATTGTTAAAGCTCCTTAGAGCTTTCGATTTAGATTCTTCTAGAATGGTGGCCGGATTCTGCGCCCATGTTTTGCATTCTAAGAAACATCTGTTCTCCCCCTGAAACCCAGTCTGTAAACTATTTGGCTGAGAGAAGTTTATTCATTATATTATTTTATAATCTTAATTTTGTCCCATGTTCGGAGGGGTTAGGACAAGCCTGTCTCATAAAGAATTGCGCTAAACTGGATTTTTCAGGGGTCAAGAGTCTCTTGCACTCAAGCTCCGTGAAAGAGCTAGGACCTAGTTCAGAATAATGCTCCCTTCTGGGATAACTATATTACGGTCAACAACATATTAGTGTACAAATATTCTTGTATAACTTACAGGGGGACACCCACTTAAGAAATATAATTAGATAGCATGATACGTTGTGTTTATCTCTAGGGTCGTATCTATTGTGTTGCTTTGTTCCATTAGCTAAAAGGGGATTCAACTAGATTTACCTGGATTTGTATCATTATATCATATTTAAATGTTATCAAAGACCGATTAATGGGCAAATGCTTATTGTTGGGAATGCCCCTTTTGACTTGATTCAGCGTTGAATTTTGTGTGTGGTGTTCTAACCTATGATTGAAACAAGCTTTTACTTACTTACACTGCCACCATGTCATTCACGCACAGAAGGACCTACAGTCACATTTCAGAATTCTTGTACCATGATCCTGATAGATTAGGCTTTATCTTGCTGCACCCGGTATTTCACAGAGATGAAAATGATAGCCAGCATGACATGAAGTGCATACCTTCATGTTGAAATTGGATCTCTTGCCTCTTAGAGTACCAAACATTCATAGATTTGCTGTACTTCCAGACTACTCCATTCCACAAGGGTTATACATTGGTTTCAGCTACAGATGATCAAATCTCATTGAAATAGTAAACTGTACTAGTGGTACAGTCCCATGTGGAGATCCAGTAGTAAAAATAAGTTACAGTAGAAATTGTCAGCCATTAGCAGACTAAAATGAGACACATGCTTGAATTTCTTTGGCGCGTTGCCAGCTGATGTGTTGCAAGGGACTGTCGCTGTTTGCTAGCGTTTTGTGCAGAGGGTGTACCTCTGAACTTCTGCTTCTTAAATGATGATAAAAGTTGAAGACTACGTTAGCTGTTTAAAAACTGATCATGTGTACCAACCAAGAAGCAAAAGCCCTGGCTCTGAATTACTTACGTAGGAAGTAGCAGCAGCAGCAAAGTCAGTCAAAAACATAGTTTCGCATTTTCTCTTAAGTTATTGACTCTTCTTTTTTAGTCATCCAAAACCAGAAGGATTGGCAGCTGCAAAGAAGCTTTGTGAGAATCTATTACAAACTGTAAGTGACCCTCCTGTTAAGCATTTTATTCATGCAAATAGGGGTTCTCTTGCTTTGCTTTGCTCTGCAAAAGGATGAGTCTTTCAGTAAACGCTGTACGTGTCGTCTGTTTTTGGCAATTGACATGCTGAAAGGAAACAGAATTACTCTGAAATGCACATTTTGTTAACATACTTGTAATAATTATGCCTTAAATGAGTGAATATCTTGTGTAATTCAATGGAAGAGAGCCTGGTTTCTTCATCCAGAGGTTCTTCTTGTTTCTTATGGTAGCCGCACACTGTTTATTGCTGTCTCTCCTGAAACTTTCTTCTGCAGTGTAACCCACTCTTCAGTGCCAAATCATATTCTGGTTTATAATTTCTAAGGTTTTTTTTATAAAGCCTCCTCCGTAGCCAGACTTGTGACACTTGCTGCTTATCTCTTCCTGTGTTGTATGTCAAAGTCACTCGCAGCTCTGGGTGCAGACTCCTTTTACAACCTTCGGGTGTAAATCTCTGGACTCCCGAGTGCTCCAGCGGTAAATCCTTGGTGGGTTGTTGTGCAGTTGGTACTCTGATGTGCCCTTTCTGTCGGGAACAAAATCATGCCAGGAAGAAAGCTTCTCCCATTCCCTTTATTATTTAGATTATCATTAATTATTGTATCAGCCAAAGGTCTTGTGTATGACGGGAGACCGTTCCTGCCCCAGAGATTTGTGTGACGTGTGTTTCTTACCTTCTGAAGGTTCATGCCGAGTACTCCCGGTTTGTGAATCAGATAGCCACTGCGGTACCTTTGGCAGGTAAGCATGAAAGTGAGGCTTGTGCTATAGAAATAATAAATAGTAATAATAATAATAATAATAATACATTCTTGGCATGAGCAATGTTTGTATGTAGGTCTGCATCACTGCGCGTTTTACTAAAATGGTCTGTTTTCCCTACATTAATTTTGAAAACAGTTTCCCCGTAATGATTGATTGATTCAAATTTACAGGCCGCCCCCTCCTGCAGGTGGGGGTGCTTCACAGCATGTTTTAAAAAACACATAAACATCATAAAAAATAAACCCTATAAAATATCCCATGGCAGAGAAACCTGATCTGTTGCCCAATTTTGTTTAACCTTCGTCATAAATCATATGGATGCGTTTATTCTGTAGCTGACTTTAAAATGCCCTTATTTTTTCCCCTTTCCAACCAGGATTCACACAACCTGCAGCTGTAAATAACCTACCTCCACAACCATCCTATTATCCATCCAATGGTTACCAGGCTGGTTATCCTGTTCCACCTCCGCCGCAGCAGCCAGTCCAGCCACCCTACGGCATCCCGGGCATAGTGCCACCAGCTGTGCCACTGGCACCTGGCGTCTTGACAGCATTACCCCCCACAGGGGTTCCTCCTGTACCCACGCAGTACCCAGTCTCACAAGTACAGCCTCCAGCTAGCACTGGCCAGGTAAAGAAAGGCGGCATGAAACTGGCTGGAATTTTCCTTTGCTATCAACTACATTTGTCGGTTCGCTTTAGACTTGAGACTTCCTATTTAGAAAGGTTGATAAAATGCTTCCTTTCTTCCAGCTGTAATGTATTACAAGTCGGATCCTACCTTTGATTCATGCCAGCTCAGTTACTCCTTGTAGAGTGTTGTGTTTTGAGGGGTTAATGGCAAACCTAGCTTGTCATTTCTGCAGGCATTGTCGCAAATGAGAGTGTGGTATTGGCAGAGCAAGTCTGAGGAGCTGTAAGGATAGGGATTCCACAACTTTCCTACTTCATTTATTAAAACCAGTGAATACATGGGAGCAAAACTGTCTGTCCTTCCTTGAGCTAGTCTTAGTTTTACATGCTTTCTTTTATCCCGGTTGTCCCTAGGTTCCGCTGAGCAACCCTTTTCTTCCTGCTGCCCCAGTAAAAACAACCTTGTCAGCCGGGGCACAGCCACAACTCCAAGCACAGTGCCAGGGTCAAAAGCGACGCTTCACTGAGGAGTTGCCAGACGAGAGAGAGACCGGACTGCTGGGATATCAGGTGGAATAAAATAAGCAATTTTACTGCCTGCCTCAATTCCCTCTCCTTAGAGCCTTGGCTGTGAAGCGGCCACCGCTGATGTAGTTTGGATAATTCAGTGGCTCTCTTGGAAATGCCAGTGAACTTGTTTTCACCTGTCATCTTGAGTAGCAAAGTTAAAAAAAACTTCACTCTCTCATTCTTTGGATGAGATCTGCTCCTTGCATTCTCTGCCACCATTTGTTTCAGCAATATTTACATTTGTTTGTCAGTTTTCTAACAAGGCCTTCCATTCACACAAGTCTCTCTTGCTTCCGTTCCCTGTAAGAGCGGGAATTTACTGATCACTTGCAGAATTGTCTGATCAGATTTTTGGCAGTTTAAGCAACTATGAAGTTTCCACTAAGTCCTTCTCAGTTTTACACCTCCTGCTGTCTGTGTTCACAGCTCGTCTCGCACAAAGCCACGCTTTAACAGAAATTCAGTCTAATTTGTGTCTTTCCTCAGACTTTTATGTGCCTTTTGTGTGTGAGAGAAAATATTGGCATGTAATGGATAGTTCTCTAGCGGAAAACTGCTTTTTCATGCTTGAATTTTCTTGTCTCCACATTTCTCACAACGAAATGTAGCTATATTTGAAAAAATATCAAAATTGCAAATGTATGCATTGCAAAAGCAATTTCAGGAGCCTGAATGTGTAAAGAGCATTCTTTCCTTTACTGAAGGAGGCAGAGAGGTGTATGACTTCAGAATTGTATTAGTCCTGCAGTGACTGATGAGCAGGCAGGTCTCTTTCAGCTCTGTCCCTACACTTGAAACACCTTGATGTATAGATAGGCTGCATGAATTGTAACATGGTTACTCTCTTCCATGTGTATCAGGGAAACCCTTCTGCTTCTTTACTCTTGAGAATAGACGTTTCAAGTCATCTGAAGTAACTTGAAGTGCAGTCACATGCGCGCACACAAAAATAAAATCCAGAAAACTTGAATGCAGCCTATAGTTTACGCTTTGAAAGATTGGGCTTCCTGAAGTTTTCTTGAAGGAGCTGTAGCTTATCTCCTAGGTCTAGATTTGCTAATGCCGCTGTGTTTTTCTGCTCATAGCATGGACACATTCATATGACTAATTTAGGTACAGGCTTCTCCAGTCAGAGTGAAATCGATGGAGCAGGAGTGAAACCAGCATGTTCCTCGGGAAAGGAGAGAGAGAGGGACAGGTAGGTATTGTACTGAGTCAGTCTTCCATGTTGCCCCTAGGAAAGAGCCGCTCTTCTAGATGTTAGTTTGTTACCTTCCTCAAAATACTTGAGTTTGGCTTGGAATCAAAACCATCCTAATTGGGTATCTATAGCACTTATTCCTGATGAGCTGGTCAATGCCAGGCCCTAATTCTGCCATTGACTTTGGTGGGACTAGGCATATTGGGAAAGGTAAGGACCCACATAAGTGCCAGATGGGTCAGAGCAATGGTCCATCCAGCCCAGCGTCCTGTCCCTGACGGTGGCCAGTCTCGGATGGTTGGGAGAGGTACCCAACAGGTCATAATGGGGCGATGCATTCTCTGCTCTTTACTCCCAGCTCCCGACAGTAAGAGGTTACGTCACCCATACTTACTTGGCTAGTAACCATTAATGGACCTACCCTCCCAACACCAACTCGACTACTGATGACAAATTAATTGTGGAACCAGGGTTTCCTTTCTTTGCTCTACAGAGCACCTAGACAAAGTTGAAATAGCTGCTTACCTTTGCGCTTTACTTGTGGAAATCGTAATTAAACAGTCGCTTCAGGTTCTGTGTTTCTTTTATTTAAACAGGCAGTTGATGCCTCCACCAGCTTTTCCAGTGACTGGAATGAAAACAGAGTCTGAAGAAAGAAATGGGTCGGGGTCCTTATCGAGTAGCAATGGTGAGCACTCCGGGCTACGTGCATCTGTATTCAGAGACGGGGTTGACTTGGGGTTTAAGCACCTATTTTTAAATAAAAAGCAAGATTGCAGCTCCTTTGTGACAGGGATTCAAAAAAGGCCATTGTCACGTTCTGTATGCCAATCCAGTCTGATGTCCATCCTTTGGGAGTTTGGTTAGATGTTTACATTAGGGGTAAAAGACAAAAGTCCCTGTTCATTTTCTGATCCCCTCTTCTGAAAACCAAACAGACTGCATGGTTTTCTCCTGTTTGGTCTTGATAACCAGCCTCAGCACAATGGATTAGGTGTGTTCCTAAACATGAGGGTTCGCATGGCCCTTTGGCTCTGTTTCTGTAGCCTCTTCTAGATGGTGCAATGCCAGTTAACTTGACCTGTAAGTCCAAGCCAGTGATCCTAGACTCCAGCAGCCGAAGTACATTTAGGAATTCAGCCTTAGTCATGAACTTTTGTGGGAACAGTAAACTAGGTCCAATTGCCTGTGGAGAGGTGTATGGAGTGTGTGTAATGGGCACAAGAGCCCTTTTATTGGGCCGACTCGGTTGCTGGATTGTGTAACTTTAGAGCAGGGAGCCTGCTGCCACCAACAGCAGGACAAACCCAGTGCTGATGGATCTCTGCTTTATATTGTCACAGGAAGGTTAGAACTGAAACGAAGCTCAGTCTGATTCGTGGTCACTTCAGTTGAATAAGGTGTTAGTGAGAGGCCTGGAGGGCAGCTGCTTGTAACGAAAAGGTCATGAATTATTAAATAGGATTAAAAATGATAAAACTTATACAAAGTTAGACTGTAAAATTATAAAATTTGCATGGTGAATCACAAAGCCAAAATCTCTATTTAGGCTACTGTTGCCGGTTAGCTAGAGCTATGAATTTTGTTTCCTAGGCCTGTCTTAGAAAGATGATTTACAGGCACCCTTTCAGAACAAGGGCAAAGATCAGAAATTGTGTGTGAAATGTGTGAAATGTGTGAAATAGTTACCTTACAAAGGTCTTCCGGGAGCCACCAGGAGGGATTATTAGGGACTGGATTCCACCTTCCCTGAGAGCTCCTGATTACCAGATATTAGCTACCTAACAACATCTTTAAAAGTAAAGATTTAAAAAGTTATGCATTATGGGCACAATCCAGCTCCCACTGAAGTTTTGCACTCTAGATAGATAATCTTTAAGAAAACACATTCATCCGATTATTAGTCTCTCAGATTTCGGTGCCAGAATTCACCATTGTGAGGAGTTTTTAAAATTAAATTTGGACTTTCTTTTTACTTACTTCTCAACGGTGAAACGGCAGTGCCTGTAGACTCCTTTACTAACTTCACTTTTTTCTTTTTTGTGTTTTTTTTTTCTTTCTCTGTTTTCTTACATGGTTCTGGTGGATCACATGTGCTGTTCCTGATGCTGTCTCGTGTGACTTCGACCCGGGGTGAACTTTGGCCCTGTGACCTCAAATGGTGTCCAACTAACAATTTATAATGCCTTTTTTATTAACTTGTTTGGGATATAAATATCTTTTTCCCTTCTCTGGGGTATGTGGGTGGGTTGTTCTGTTTGTTTTTCTTCTAGATCATCCAGCTAAGAAGATAAAGATTAATGAAAAGGGGTTTGGATTGGTGGCGTACGCTGGAGATTCCTCAGACGAAGAGGAGGAACATGCTGGTCATAAAAATGCAAGTACTTTTTCACAGGGATGGAGCTTAGGATACCAGTACCCTTCCTCACAACAGCGAGCTAAACAACAGATGCCGTTTTGGATGGCGCCATAGAAGCTACAGAGCAGTTACACCTTTTTTTCTCTAGCAATAACGCATGTATATTACCAAAAAAAAATCAAAAAAAATCAACCTTGCAGATAGACATTGTCTTCACCTTAGCAAAAGCTAAAAGTGCAGTCATCTCTTGAAGGGGTTTCAATTTTTTAAAAAATCCTAATTTCTGCAGTGGATTTGTCATCTATGAAAACTTATTTGAGATTGAAAACTTACTGGAGCACAGATTCTTTTATACAGTGGTGCACTGTGGTCTGAATGAGAAAGAGGTACCCTCCCAACATGATCTGAATGATACAAGCAGACCTTCTCCCAAGGCTGAATTTTCCATGTGCACAGAAGTGGAGCTGGCCAACCAAGATGATTTAATCTTCAAGTTTTTTGTGTTTTATCTAACTTACCTGCTGTGAATCTGCTTAGACCCTTTCGTGACAATGTTTGGACTTTTCACTGGGAGAAGGAACCTCTGAGCAGGAGAAACTCATCTTGAGGATTACAGGCCTTGAATTTTCACACTTGTATTTTAACCACCTTTCTTTCAGTTTCTTTTTTTCATTACAAAATGCAATTTTGCTAATTCACTAAATAACTAGCTGTAACCGTAGTTCTGTGCAGTGAGGGGGAGCGGGAGGTTTATCCCCCTCCTCCACCCTGCTGCATGGCATGGCCCTCCAATATGCTCTGTCTATTTAATTATAAATTGTGCTCTCCATTTCTTCCTGTTTCATTTTGATCTTCCTCAGTTGTTTCACATGGAACTACTTGTCACAATGGTGTCGGAATTGCTGACATTCATTCACTTCCTAGTCTGGGTCACCAGATTTATTTCATGACTGTCAACAAAGGAATTGGTGTGCGGAGAGCTTTATCTCCAGAGGACTGTGTGGCACTGGAGAACAGAAGAGGGGCCTGTCTGGATGACTTGTTGATAGTCTACAGTGACTGAAGCTACAATGTGTCTCCCATGGGCATGGCAGATTGTTGTCAAAAGAACATTTTTTGTATTGAGGACAGTTGGTGCACAGTGTGAACAGAGGTGCTAGTCTGTCTTGCACATGACTACCGTGCAGGCTAGCTTTGTATAAACTGTCTGGCTTCCTGTATGTTGTAAATAATTAGAACCAGAATTTCATTACAAATAAATGTATAAATATTCTACTTACTACTCTAGTCTTCATTTTCCTAAGAGCTACCAAATTTGTTTCACTGGAACTTTGACACGTGTGTGAGGGTGAAAACATCTAAGTGCCATACTGGATCAGGCATCCTGTCTCCAACAGTGACTTTATAGAAGTGCAGAATAAGTCCTAGTGGAGTGATGCATTCCGGACCCTAGAGTCCGAGGTCTCATCAGCCTGACTAATGCCATTGATGGTCCTGTCCTCGATCCCTTGTGGAACCCAGTTATGTTGTTGGACCTTCACAACATCCTCTGCTACGGAGTGCCACAGCTTCATTGTACATGTTGTCAGTATGGAAATAACTTCTCAGCCTGTCTGAAAGTTTTACCTGTCATTATAGTCATTCTAGTTGACAAGTTAATATAGTCAGTTTCATTTTGCATTTGAGGTGACGGGCTATCTTCTCCCTTCTGTGCAAGGCAATTTTATCTTAGCAAAGGGTCCTGTGCTTTTTGTAGCTGTATTTACTAATCTGGCTGAGAGAGCTGGGTATGTTCTACTCTCCTCTGCCTCCTCGGAAAGTGGGATATGGATGCAGTCCATAGACGATGGGTCAAGTTACAAGATTTCCTACCTGGAGCAAGGTCACTGCCAGGCAGTGGAAAGTGGTGTGTGGACCTGCACGGATGGGCACGCTCTGGCCTGCCCCGTTAGACTAGCCCATTCTGGGCATGAAGAGGGTGCAGTTAGGGAGGGGCATAGTCTGTCGTTCCTCATTAGAATAACTCTTCCTTGGGAGCAAAGGAGGTGGGCGACAGTCTCTTTCTAGCCTCATTAGCATAACCCACCCCACGAGCAAGGATGATGGAAAGGAACCTCATTAGAGAAGCCCTGCCCACAGCTGGAATACCAATTACAATTTCCCCCTCAACTGGCTCTTCTCTTGGCTTCCAAACATCTTTACGAAGCCAACTGACCATTCCGACACCCACCCCCGTCTGTCTCCCCCTTCACTTCCAAGCTCATGGAACGAGTATTGCCAGAGGACAGTGGTTCTATCCTCGCCACTCCAGGGACACTGCCAAAATCACCAACAACCTTTTAGCCCAATCCAGGGGCCTTTTGTCCCTCTCTTTTAAACCTTGGATCTAATCTGTTGCCAATTCCTGTTGCCTCTCCCTGCACGGGATTGCTAAAATCCAGCCTTCCTGTTGCCAAGCAGGAAATCTGCCAAGACTAGCCCCTGTTCTGCTCTTCTCACGTTGCCTATTACAACTTCCTCCTTACGGGCTTTGTTAGCTCTCATCTGGCGGCCTCCTGCTCAGCGCTCTGCCGCTGAGGTCATACATCTCACCAACCACTCCGATCCCATCCAGCCTTTTTTCTCCTCCCTCTACCTGACCCCGTTCAGCACAAGGTTTTAGTCTTCTCTTTCAGAGCAGGCCTTGGCTCCTCTTCCCTGGATTCCAGGGTAGGTGCTGCACTTGCCCCTTCCTGCAGATTCCTGCACCTTAAACCCCTATTTACCCCCCACCTTCCCACACACACACATCTGGAACTCCTGCCCCAGGCGCTTCAGTTTCCCCAGCTGCTGCTACTCTCCTTGGTCAGCTAGCGCTTCCCCCCCCCAGGTATTCAAACCAAACACGGGCCCTGGCCCTTCTTCCCTGCAGAACACGCCCCTTCCCCTTTCCGTTGTAAGCTGACTGGGGCAGGGGCCTCTGAAATTAAAGACTGCTCGCAGGTGCCACCTAGAGTGCGGCAATGGAAATGCTCTCTCAGAGGGGGAGGGGAGCGCTGTACCCTGGTTCATTAGCATAGCCCCGCCCCGCCGACTGGAGGGGGCGGGGCACGCGTCAGTGGCTCATTAGCATAGCACCGCCCCGTGTCGCCTCTGGCGCGGAGGTAGGAGCCACCGCCATTTTGTTTTCTCGGCCTGGACGCCGGTGTGGCCCCGGCACCCGTGACTGACTATGGAGCCCGGCGCCCGGCCGAGTGGTGGGGGCGGAGCGGCCCCGGGGCAGCCCCGCGAGTACAAGCTGGTGATGCTGGGGGCGGGCGGCGTCGGCAAAAGCGGTGCGTGCGTGGGGGCGGGGACTGTAAAGAGTTGTCTCCCTCCCCCCCCCTTTCTCCTCCCCCGGGGCTGTAGAGTGTCCCCTCCCGGGAACCCCCTT
>QEPC01000700.1:46641-59383 GCA_003113815.1 Sphenodon punctatus
CCCCGAGCTGCTTTGCAGGATGGGGCGGTATAAAAATCTACGAAATAAATAAAAATAAAATAAATAAATACTTGTTTGAAATCAACTAGTAGTTCCGAGTGCTAATTTATCGGTGTCATCTCTACCTGTCTAAACAAATCATGGAAAAGTTTATTTATAAAAAGACATCAGTTCTTAAAGCTCTAGACATTTGGTTTTCTGCATTCCACCATGTTTCTGAGATGCCTGTTATTTCAATGTCTTCACTTAAAGCTAAGTCCTTTTAATTCCCCCATTTTACTTTTGAGGCTTCTGGTATTGGTTTATAAACATCTAAGCATTTTAATATCCTGGTGCTTGTTATTGTGTATTTTGTTTAATCTGGAAGTGTCTAAGGCCACTTTCAGGCATGCCCCCCTCCCAACGCATATTTGGGCTGCGGGTGGGGGGGATACGTGGGGATTGACCGGTGCAAAAGGCCCCCTGCGCGGCATGCAGAGCTCAATTTCCTGCTTGGCAAAACCATGCGGTGGTGCCTTTTGCACTGGCCGATCCTCGCGCATATTCGGGCTGCACATCCCGCCCCCCGCAGCCCAAATATGCGTGCAGGGGCCATGTCTGAAAGTGGCCTCCGTTTGTCCCATACTAATGCCTTCCTGCTCTCTCTCCGATTCTTCCCTATCCTCTTCACTGGAATATACTGTATTGCAACTAATGATGGCATCCTTCATCTGGGTTGCCTCCATCCAAACCATGTGCTCCACTGCAGCTGTCAGCTTTCTGCGAGATCTTAGTTTAAAAACTTGTCTACCACCTTTTTGATTTTTAGCACCAACAGTCTGGTTCTATTTTGGTTAAGGTGGAGGCCATCCTTCCGGTATAGATTCCTTCTTCCCCAAAATCTAAATCCCTCCTCCCTGCACCATCGTCTTGTCCAGCTGCAGCTGAGTACGCGGCATGGACGGAGGCAGCCCAAAACAAACATTGAGACTATGGAGCTCAACCTGCCTCTGGGGCCCTGAGCGTGGAACAGGAAGTTTTAAGAGAAGGCTACCCTGGAGGTTCTGTACTTCAGCCTTCTTCCTAGAAGTTTTTTGCTGCCCATATAGCCTCTGCCAATTCTTGTCCAGCTAAGCTTTTCCGGGTGGTGAGAGGGTTGGTTGGTCTTCCCTCTCTCCGCCTGGAATTGGAGTCATCTAGTGCCCACTGTGACATTTTCGTTGATTATTTTGCAGAGAAAATCATCCGAATTCACCACGACTTCGATGCCACACTTATTGCAATGGGTGAACCAGAGGTTGTGGAGGCCTCGCCTTGTTCATTTTCATGGGATCGATTCCAGTAGGTGTCGTCTGCTGAGACGTAGGATGATCTTGGGACTGTTAGGGCCACTTTTTGTGAACTTGACCCATGCCCGTCCTGGCTGGTTAAGGCCAGCTGGCAGACAGTGGAGCCGCTGCTGGTGGGGGTGATCAGTGCCTCCCTTCGGGAGGGCAGAGTGCTGAGCTGCCTCTGCTCAAAAAACCATCACTTGACATTGATTCCCTTGTCAGCTACCAGCTGATCTCGAACCTTCCATTTTTAGGGAAGGTTATTGAACGGGTAGTGGCTCAGCAGTTGCAGGGGCATCTCGACCGCACCATTTCGTCTGGGCTATGGCAAGGAAACTGCGCTTGTCGCTTTGGTCGATGACCTTCGCCATGTATTGGATCAGGGCTGTTCAACCCTGCTAATTCTGTTAGATCTGTTGTCCGCTCTTGATACCGTTGACCATGAGGTGTTGGTGACTTGCCTGCAGGACCGGGGCAGGTGGGATCGTTCTTGAGTGGTTCTGACCCTTCCTGGTTGGAAGAACTCCACATGTGGTGGTCAGGGACTGTTTTTCATTCCCTCGAGATCTCACTTGTGGAGTCCCGCATGGCTCCGTTCTGTCCCCTCCTGTTCAACGTGTATAGGTAGCTACTTGGTGAGGTCGAGGGGCGGTATGGGGTGCGTTGTCATCAGTATGCTGATGACACCCAGCTCTACCTCTCTTTTTCATCCAACCCAGGCCTGGCAGTCTTGGTGCTTACCCAATGTCTGGCGTCTGTGGGGGACTGAATGAGGGTGAGCCGACTGAAGCTGAATCCCGACAAGATGGAGGTGATGGTATTATTACCTACTACCATCGCCTCCCATCTTGTTGGGATTCAACTTCAGTTGGCAGTGGATGTGGCGGCTCCCATCATTGATGGGATTCGCCCTCCCCTGGCTTTCGAGGTTTGCAATATAAGCGTGCTCCTCAATCCGCAGCTGCCCCTGGACCTCCAGTTGGGGACTGTGGCGAGGAGTGCGTTCCGCCAATTACATCTGGTGCGACGGCTTTGGCGGTATGTTTCATATAGCGACCTGGCTACTATCATCCATGCTTTCATTACCTCGAGATTGGACTATTGCAATGCGCTCTACGTGGGGCTACCCATGGTGACGGTTTAGAGACTGCAGTTCGTGCAGAATGCAGCGGCCCATCTCCTTGTGGGCTTGGGCTGCCGTAGCACATTAGACCAGTGCTCCAGCTCTGCACTGGCTGCCGATAGCCTTCTGGGCCTGATTCAAGATGTTGGTTTTGACCTATAAAGCCCTCTATGGCCTTGGCCCGACTTACCTGCGAGATCACCTCACTCCCCATGCCCTGGAGCAACCTCTGCGGTCCCTAGGATTGCCCTTCTCGAGGTCCCCCGTGTGGCCCAGCGCGCTGCTATGGAGAGGGTGTTCTCAGTGGTCGTACCTCGTTTGTGGAACTCCCTCCTGGCCGAGGCCTGATTGGCCCCGGATCTCCCTCCCTTCCGCTGTATGTGTAAGACCTCTCTGTTCTGCCAGGCTTTTGGCTTGGGAGATAGGATGTAGAGTGGGTTCAGGTTTGGTTCTCTTTTCTTTCTCTTTTATTGTTTTATGGATTTTATGTGTTTTTGTTATGTGAGCCGCCCCGGGCTGCCTGGACTAGGAGGGGCGGGATAGAAAACTGTTTAAATAATAAATAAATAATAAATAAATAGAAGCCTAAATTTAGCCTCCAGAACCTCCTTCCTGTACCTTACTACGTCATTGGTACCAATGTGGACCAACAACTGGCGGCTCCTCAGCACTCACTAAAATCCTGTCGAGACATTTGCAGAACAGGAACCATTATATTTAGAAAAAGAATTGAGTTGAGTATCAAAATAAAGCTTCCTTTGGAGCAGAAAATTCCCACAGAAATTTGTAAATGCTCCGTTGAGGCCAGAATGTGTCAGGAAGGTTAGGGAGGGCTACTAAAAACAACAAAATGGCTGGTTGTTTTTTTTTGTATGTCAGTAATCAGAGGCGTCATAATATTAGTGAAGATGCTGTCATGTTGTTTGGGGAGAAGGCAGAACATAAGTGTCAGACGGGTAAGGCCAGCATCCTGTCTCAAACAGTGGCCAATCTCACTCACTTGGGACAGGTACCCAACAGGTGGTGGTATCGGGGCTACCTCCTCTCTTCACACCGGAGAGCTCCGAGGCAGCCCGTTCCGGGTTCGCCGGGGGGCTCGGCCCCAACCATCCTCCTCCGCTGCAGGACCGTCCAGACCCCCCGTCAGCGATCCCCAGGACCCAGCAGTTGCCAGGGCAACACCATGGCAGGACGCCAACAGAGAAACAGGCCTCGTTGCGGCGCAACGCACGGGGGCAGGGCTGCCACCGCTGCGCCGCTCATTGCGGCTTCAGGCACACACGGGGCGGGGCTCTTCCTTAAATACCGATGCTGTGAAGCACACAGCGCCGGTGATCTGCTCAGACTGGCCCCCGCGAGAGAAAGCCATCCCGCCTGTGCAAGTGTTCGGCCCCCTTTTGTGAACCCGGGTCCCTCACCCTGTTTCCCTTCACAATCCGCACGACCTTTCCTGCCCCCTTGGGGAAGAGTGAGTGAGTGGTGGGTGAGGAGCACTCCTGCACAGATCGCTCAGCGTCCAGTGATGATGAAGGCCTAATCTCTTGGAGATTTAAGGGCCGCCATACTATCCTGACGAGCGTTATTTCACCTCGACGAGAGTTCAGAGCCGTGTGCAGAGTGCCCCAGGCCCCGGGAGGAGGAGGTCTTGGGATTGTTCCCTCTGGTACGCTTGTGGGCTCCCTTTGTTGACTGTGTTTCCCCCATCCCCACGACAGGTGGTCACTCCCAGCTTCTGACAATCAGAAGTTATGTCCCCCAACGTACTTGGCTAAGAGCCATGAATGGGCCTAACTTATCCAAGTAACAAACAAAACAAACTTTAATTGAATTTTTAGAAATAAAATAGAAGCTCGATAGGTTAGGGCTCTTCAGCTTGGAGAAAAGATGACTGAGAGGGGATAGGATAGAAGTTTATACGTGTGGAACAAGTAAATAGGGAACAGTTATTCTCATGAGATATGTCCTGGATGGCCAGCTTCTTACTCTGGGGGTAGATCTCTACCACGACCAGTAGGAGGCCGACTGAACGTTTTGTGCAGCATGCTCAGTGGGATCTAATCCATATTACTCCAGTCTAATGTCGGCCTCCACACCGGTGGGACGCAGGCTATCTAGCTCCGTCTTGGGTATAGGGGCTGGAAATAGAGCTGCAAGAAGTTTAGAATTTTGGTAACAGATTGAGGGATTTCAAGGGGAGCCACCTCAGTCAGGTGCTGACAAGAGCGGAAGCCCTCACTGTTCACCACACACTCCCCGGAGTGTGGAGGTGCGACTTCTGCATCAGGAATCGTCCCCAGTTCCGGCTGGAGCTGGGAACAGCAGGCTTGGAAGAGCTCCCCCAGGTTGCACTGTGATGGGTGACTGGGCACATATGCCCACCCATTTTAAAATGGTCTTTATTAGTGACTCAGATGAAGGGATAGAAGGAATACTTGTAGATGACACAAAACTGGTGGAGGTAGCTAACGCCTTGGAAAATAGAATCAGAATTCAAACATATCTTGATAGGTTGGGAATGTAGGCTGAAATTAATAACCTGAAATTCAGCTGAGATTAATGTAAAGTTCCGCCTTTAGTAAAGAAAAGTCAACTGCATGAGTATAAGATGGGGTTACCTGGCATGGGAAAGGGATCAAGAGATTGGGGTTGAGCACAAACGACATGAGTCAGCCATGGGACGTGGCTGCATTAGCAGAAGCTGAACAGAAGTAATCATTTCACTCTGTTCAGTACTGGTCAGACCTCACCTGAAATACTGAGTCCAGTTTTGGGCACTTCATTTTAAGACGGACATTGACCAGTTGGAGCGGGTTCAGAGGAGGGCGACGAAGGTGATGGCGGGTCTGGAAAGCCGGTTGTAGGGAAGATTGAAGGAACTGGGTATGTTGAGTGTAGCGAGGAGAACATAGTCTTCAAACATCGAAAGGGCTGGCAAGGAACTTTATCAGGAGCAGAATCAGTGGGCTCAAATTAGAAGAAGGTAGGTTTCAGTTAAATATCATGAAAAGCTTCCTAACTAAAAGCTGTGTGGTCTAGGAAGGTCATAGGCAGGCGTAGCTGTCGCCATCCTGCTTAGCAGGGTTAGGGTTAGTGTAGATGGCCCTCGAATCTTATTATGTGATTGATTCACTTCATAAAATGTATTCATAATTATCCATTTTTCCCCCTATTAAATAATCCCCTCCATTTTCTCACTGCCCCCAATTGGTCTTCCGCTAAGCTGTTCCATTCATGTTGTCATTACCCCACTTGTCATCCTAATGTCTGAGGCCAATTGCACTTCTCTTACTCTCAAAGTACTGAGTTTATTTGATTTAAATAGCTTTCATTTTTAAAATTGAAAGTAGACATGTCTGTTTAAATCTAGGCTAGCGTATGTTAGACTAAATTTTCTGTGTGTGTTTCAGTAATTTAAATAAAATGAAGAAATATGGATTCAGTGAGCTCTCATCACCCTTTAATGAAGACAGCTTTTTAATAAATATATTTTTGTAAACATTTTTTAGGTAAGTTTTTGATGGCCAGAGGTGGATTGGGGATTAGGGGTGGGCATATTTTAACTGATTTTATTTTATTGGTTTTGAATGTATGTCTGGATTTTTGTGTAACCTGCCTTGAGGTCATGACTTTGGGATAGGGCAGGATACAAATCCCAATAAATAATGCACCATCAGAGGAGAAACAACTGAGTTTCAAGGGACAACTGTATAAAAACAGCTGGATTAGGTGCTAAGGTCAGTTTCCTACAAAACGTGCGTGTTCAGTTTTACATGCTGAGGGCACAGTCCTTATTCATAAGAAGGTTTAATCCACACAAACTGCGTGCCGACGGGCCACTCTAGACTTGAGTGCATGTCAAATCCTCCCTGGCCGCGAGATGCATCATTGCACAGGATAGCCAAGGTCAGCCAGCTGCTGTCTATATGGGGGAGTGTGAGTATGTGGATGAGAGCTGACCATATGAAGGGGCTCTGCTGGGCTCTAGGGAGTGATGTGGTAGGAGCCAGGGAGTGAGCGATTTGGACAGTGATGTGTCTCGCTTGGGGAAAGGATTTGGTGCCTACCCAAGTCCAGAGAAGCACTTCATCAGCAGCCTGCGCCCTGAACCCGTGGAACTACTGGGTCGAGTTAAGCACACGCGTAGTAGCTGTTGTAGCTTGATCCTGCGACAGAGACCGTTTCACTGACTGCCGCCAACGTGGAATGTTCTGCATCCAGAGCAACTCTCTGGGAAACGGCTCCTGCACCACATTAGTGTCCATGATCGGAAAGGAATCTGACTGTTTTACAGGGTTTCCATTGTCGAGTATCCAAAACTCATGACTCTGGTTAAAATAAAATAGGATTTAAGAGATAATTAAATTTATATTATTCTAATGTGTCCTTTCATTTTAGCCTTCAGGGTGCATTGCAATCCTATTTAGAAAAGGAGTGCTAGAAATGTTTTAAAGAGCGGAGATTCTCTTGATTTTATTGCAGGGCTAACAGCTATGACTTTTAAAGAACTCTTAAAATTATGAGGCTAGTCGCAAGAGCTAATTGCCCCTGCAAATACGATTTTCAGTCTTTACAGTGGAGTAAAAGCTGGTATTTAATTTCTTCAAGCATCAAGTTTGTTGTGTGTAGAAAAGCTGTTGCATTAATTACATTTACAGTGGCTAGGTCAGTTGCAGAGAATGCAGCATGAGTGTTCCTTAAGAAAATAAGGAATATAAATTAAATTGCTTATTGATAGCAAGGGTAAGCGTGTAGGTTCTATAGCACAAGCAAGTTCAGAGAAGCGCACCTCGCACTTAGATCAGATGTTGGTTAAGTCTTACTCCACTCCACATCATCATTCTCTCTTCTCTCCATAGAGGATGCTTATAAAATACGTATACGGATTGATGATGAACCTGCAAATCTGGACATCTTGGACACAGCAGGGCAGGTATGCGATCAATTACAACAGAAAGATAAAGGCTTCTACTTCAGTAATTGCATAGGTGGAACTACTAATTCCTGTATGACAGGATGCAGCCCATGGGTAGTTCCTTCCCTCAAGTGCTGTGAAAGAGGGAGTTCAGGGAAAGGCAGCAAGAACAGAGGATGATGTATGCATGGCTTTCTTCAGCTCCTGTCTTGCGTTTGTGGATGATGTTTGTTACAGAATGAACATGCTGTTTGTACCCTGTGTTGCTTTTCCTTCTCCATTGCTGTAGTGTCTTTAATTTGTAATAATTAATAATATATAATTTATATTTTTATATAGTGCCCCCCCCCCCCCCCCATAGCACTCAGAGCGGTTTACATACAACATTTTAACACAACTTTTAATCCTCACAAGAACCCTGTGAGGTAGGTTAAGAGAACATTGTGACTGGCCCAAGGTCCCCCAGTGAGTTTCTGACTAAGGCAAGGCTTGAACTGAGGCCTCCCCCCATCTCCCGGTCCACGCACTACGTACTTAGCCACTACACTTATACTTAATGTATGTAGACTGAACTCTGCCAACAAGCTTACCCCACAAGTACGTTAAGTGATATTTCATATATGGCATGTCTTCAGCATCTATGGTTTTGCTAACAAGCCCCATCCTGTACAGTTCAGTTTGCAATGTTGCCACTGACACCTGAAGCTGAGCTCTTCCTTTCTAGGCAGAGTTTACAGCCATGAGGGATCAATACATGAGGGCTGGTGAGGGGTTTATTATCTGCTACTCAATCACAGACTGCCGTAGCTTTCATGAGGTGCGTGACTTCAAGCAGCTCATCTATCGTGTTCGACGGACTGATGAAACTCCCGTGGTTCTTGTGGGGAACAAGTCTGATCTGACACAGCTTCGACAGGTAAGTGACTCGGAGAGGCACGAGAATCGGCAGCAGCTTCCTGACAGGGTGGTTTTCCTCTTACGTGAATTTAGCATTTCTGATTTATACACAGAAAACTGATGGGAGTGGTGGTCAGCTTCAAGAGTGGGTGCGAGAATTCTTCTCGCCAGAGGGGTTTGTTATGGAATGTTAATACGGAACGGCGATCAAACACCCCTTTCTGCAAATTTGAAAACCTGGATATTTTCCACCAAAACACATGCCCTTAAATCTCATTGGTTGCCCTTTTTGACATTCTGAAGTGGGCCTAAGTGCAGTTCTACACAAAGAAAGAACCCTGAAACCAAACTGTCAGAGTAGTAAATTGGGAAACATTACAAGTCTAGTACGGGCAGAGAAGTAGTTAAAAGAAACTTAAATTGGAAAGAGGTGTAGAAACTTTGAAAATGTGCATCTAACAGGAAATTGGAATACAGATTCATTTGACCGAACGATCTGTAAAGCGTTAATGCCGAAATAGATTTGCAAAGGGGAGGTGAGTTGACAGTGTAGCATACAAGGGGCTTGGATGTTTCCATGTACAGCCAGAGGGAAGGAAGCAGTCATCATCACGTTGCTGTAGCGACCAATAGAGCATGCTAGCTAACAATTTAAGGGAGTGGAAGCCAGGGTGGATTTGATTTAAATTGAGTCGATTTAAATCACTGCACAGAAAGCCTCAATTAATTGTTGATTTTAATACACTTTTCCAATTTTATTTTTTTAAATAAAAAGGAGCCTTCTCATTGTTTGATATAACCATTCCAACATGTTAGTCACAACTACGAGATAGATGTACGGTTTCGGTCTTGGAAAGTACATACTACATCTTTAGAAAATGATTTAGTTTGATATTTTCAGATTAATTTTACAGCTAGATCAGAAAATTGAATGATGATTTGATTATTTAATTTGTCAGAGCTTATTGATGCAGATACCCATGAAGTCAAAGAGAAAACCCTTTGGGGTAGGGACTTGTCTAGAATTACTGATTGTACAGTGCTGGTGCTGTATAAACCATTTCAAAACTCCAATGATTTCAGCAGCAGATCTGGGTCAGGGCCTAGATTAATCATGGATCTTTTGGGGCGAGGTGCCAAACTGTATTAGGATGGGAGTTGGGATTTCATCAAACACAACAGCAGTTATTACAAATTATTTCCTGTTATTTCAGGCATCAGTGAGCTCTGGTTGGTTCCGGTCTCTCCTTGTAGCTACTGGTGGGATTTCTCTGTGCGGCTGGTTGAGGTGGGGCATGTCCCACAGTGGGGCAGGAGGCTCGACTAGATGACCCTTGATGTGCCTTCCAGCCTTGTGACTCAATGACTCTGTTAGGATGGGAGTTGGGATTTAATCAAACACAGCAGCTACAACTTAGGTGTTTGGGAAACTTACATTTTTCATCAAAACATGTTTCACATTTACAATAGATTACTTCAGCCAGATCAGCATGAGAAACTTACCAATAGATCTGGGCCGCGCATCAGGTTTTTATAACTAATCTTCATCCCCTCCATCCTCACTTGTCTGTCTTTTCCAGTCTCTGAATACAAATGGTTCTGCTTTTTCATCTCCCAGTCGATTTCTCAGTTTTGAATGAACTAGTCCAAATGAAAAAAGTATTCTCTCTGTGCCTGCAAAAGAGGTGACTGCTGCCAAAAGCTGGAGTCTCTGGTGGATCCAGGTGCTTGAGTCATTTCCTCCACTTCACTGGGGTGACTTTTTAAAAAAAACATCATTGAAAACCTAGATTTCTTGAATGGTTCATCCCTAGCGCTAAACTTCACTCTGTTTGGCATCCGCCCACGTCAAAGCAATCTCCTTTTCTTGAGCACTGGCTACTGAGAAGATTGGAGTTAGTGCTTGACCCATTCATTTTGTTACAGCCTGTAAGTTAACTTTGTGATTTGTGTATTTCTTTCTTCATTCTCTCTTTCAACAGTCTCAGCAATAGGAACAGGAGCACTCTTCCTCGTGTCTCATTCAGACACTAGGCCTTGCATCTCTTTACATTTTGTATGCTTGCCTGTTTTACTCAGAGGTACAAGGATTTCTTGAAAGTACTCCCAAACAGGGTCCCTTTTACAAGCTGCTGCCTTAGTAGGTTTTTCATTCTGCTCTGGGCTGTGGCCAGTCCAGCTCTCGGGTGACACTGCGCTTGGCCAGCAAGAGGCAGGAATCAGAAAACTGACTGCGCATGCGCGGGGTCACCCACTGGCGCAACTCAGTTTCCTTCCTGCCTCCATGCTGGCAGGAGCAGTTTCACTCTGCTCCAGAGAGCAGAGCTTCTAAAGAGAAGAAAAAAGAAGAAAGGAAATCAACTAAAGGAAGTGAGGAGCACGGCACAGGACAGCCCCCGGGAGAGAGGCACCGGGGCGGCCAAACTCGCGGCAGGGTCCTGCGCTCTGCCCAGGCCTACCTGTCCGCGCGGGCCCTCTCCCTTCCCAGCCGTGGGTCCTGCGACGTGTCCCAGGACCCAATGCACCAGTGGCATCTTGGCCCTTCGATCCAGAGGCTCCGCAGAAGAGCGGACCCTCCCCCCGTGGAGCGGAACGCCCGGCTGCCATCTTGGCCACGCGCCCGCAGCCTCACGCCGCCACCGCTGGCCTAGCCGCTTGCAGGGCTCCCATAAGCAGCCTCGCCGCCGCACCCGACCACATCGGCGAGCCGCCACGCGCCTTTGGCTTGGATCCGCCGCCGCCAGGCCATCTGCCGCAACCGCCCCCGCAGCCATCCTCCGGGGGGCCCGGCTCCCACACAGCATCCCGGCTCCATCCCGCCTTCCCAGCTGGGACTGCGCCGGCCTCCTCCCTCGCTCCGGAGCGGCGTTTCAACAACACCTGCCGCCCGGATCGTCCTTCGACCCCATGGGGTCTCAGGTACAGGGATGGGGGGGGTCAAAAGAAAAAAGCGACCCCAGAGGGGGTCCAAGGGGCAAAGGAGGCCCCGCCCTGGAGCTCTGGGGATTTGTCACCCCCCCACCCTCACTAGGGAAGCCCTCGTCCCCAAGGCACCCCCAGCCAAGGACCCCCCTACCCCCCCCTGGACAACCAGGCCATGAACGCAATTACTGAGGCCCTTTCAAGCATCATGGCCCGCCTCGACAAACTGGAACGTAAACCCCCCGCTGCGGGAGGAAAACGTGCCCGGGGAACCGAGTGTTCACCCCCAGCCAAGCGCTCTCAGCCAAAGGGCAAAGGGGCAGCTGTGGCTACAGTCAAGAGGCTCATGGCACTGGGGGACGAGTCAGAGGGAGAGGCCTCCTCCTCCTCATATTCCCAGGAACCCCGGCCCAGCCCCAGGGACTCACAAGAGAGGGACAGTGACATCTCCCACTCAGAAGAGGAGGGAGAACTGGGGGACTCGGAGGGGGAAGGTTCCCAGGCCCAAGGCCACGCCCCCTACCCGTAGCCGATCACGGGAGGGAATTCCCAGTGCAGTACTGGGCCGAGCTAAGGAAGCAGGTCACGCGCATGCTCCAGCTCAAGGAAGGGGCCACAAAGGGCCACCCTCCAGAGTCGGAGGATGAACAAGACGCTAGGGCCCACATCCCCACGGTTCACAAACCGGATCAGGGCCTGCCCCTTGCCAAAGCGTTCGAGAAGCTAGTCATCAATGAGTGGAGGCAACCTGCCCGCTCGTACAGACTCCCCAAGCAGCAGCAGCAGCTACACGAGTTCTCCCAACGCAGGGGAACTCTCCTACACCAACCCAAGGTCAATGCAGAGGCAGCCTCCTTAGCTCGGCAGACCCTCTTCCCGACTGAAGGGGACCTTTACCCTAAGGACCCCACAGATAAGGCCATCGAAGGTGCTCTCCGCAGGGGATTCGAGGCCGCAAAAGCGGCGCTCAGGATGAACACAGCTACCACCTATGTTGCACGAGCCCTCATCTCGTGGTTCCAAGAAGTCCAGAGCGCAGACATCTCTGACAAGAGAGCTACGGCCCTCACATCACCCATTATGCTGGGAATAGCTTACATCGCTGATGCATCCACGGACGCACTGAAAGCCTCTGCCAGAGCAGCAGCTTCAGGAGTAGCTGCCCGCAGACACCTTTGGCTTCGCTCCTGGGGCGGCGACCACACAGCGAAGAATCTCCTCATTGACAGTCCCTACACCGGCCAAAAGCTCTTCGGCGCGTACCTGGAGAAGGTTCTGGAGGACCACACCAGCAAGGAGAAGCGCACGACTCTCCAGCAGGTGGGCAACAAGAAGCCTCCCTTTCGTCAAGCACGCTTCACAGGGGGCTCGGCGGGGCTCAGAAGAGGGAATCCAAAAGGCTCCTTCCACAGACAGCAGCCCAAGAGTAAACCCCCCTGGCAAGGGAAAAAGAGGTACCAGCCACCCCCTCACAACAGACAACAAGGGGGACCCAACCAGAGAAAACAGGAATGACCATCCCACGTGCATTGGAGGCAGACTACTGGATTTCTCTCCAGTCTGGGAAGCTTCAGTCTC
>QEPC01000700.1:80301-123120 GCA_003113815.1 Sphenodon punctatus
TGCTTACCCCATGAGCCATTTTGGGAGAGCATAACCCCCAGGTACACATAAGAGTCCACTTGTCTAAGTGACTCATTCCCTGCAGGCCAAGAAATACTGGGAGATCTCTTTTTCCCCAGAACCATGACTTGGGATTTAAGGGGATTAAGATTTAACTCATTTACCGTACAGTACTCCTCAAAGCTGTGAAGGAAACATTCTCATAGGGATCCCCTCCTGGACAGCCAGTTGTCCCATCTCACCCACCAAGAGACAGATTTCAGTTTTTCTGGAGCATGCTCCATGAGGATCTGACCCCCTGTGCTCCAGTTGATTGTCTGCGTCTGAAGCAGCAGGATGCAGACTTTGTCCCCCTTCCAGGAGGAAAACCTTTTCAAATTGGATAGGGCCTGTGAGGGCTTTAGGGGTGCCGAGGAGCGCAGCGGCTCTCCTCTGTTCACCTTGATGTTCCTCCCCAACTTTTAGGGAGAGACTTACAACCCTGGTGCTCCAATTCCATGGGGTTCCGGAGTCCAGCAGAACGGGCGCAGCGGCGCTCCCTGAAGGGCCTCTGGCTGACAACGACCCACTAGAGCTTCCCCAGCCGTGGAGGAGAGGTGGCAGCAATCCCCACTGCTGGAGGAAGCACCGCAGCTTATCGAGAACTTGATCTACTGGGTCATCGGTTCTAGACTGAAGCAGCTGCTGCCCCCTCCCCCCATGGGGAGAGAGCAGACGCTGACCACAGCAAGGAAAAGAACAGGCAGGCAGGGAAGTAAAGGGGGCCTGTGGACTCCCCTGCCCCCTCAAAAAAGGGGGTGGTTCTGATCAGGACCTGGATCTGAACTCAGGCCAAAAGGGTCTCTCCTCCAGGAAACAGGTCCAGGAGGCCTCGGGCAGAAGGATAGTGGATACGAGGCGGCATCAGAGGGAGCTGAGGAGGAAGAGCAGGAGTCCCCCCTGGAAGAGGGAGCACTCAGGGATTCCCCTGTGGAGTCTTCTAAGGACCCCAACGGAATTCTCTATAAAATAGAGAGAGGAGATGTTTGAACTGATTTGTAAAGCCCTGAAGCTAAAGGAAAAGAAAGCAAAAAAGGGCTCCTCTGATTCATCAGAGGATGAGTCTGAGAGGGATTACATCCCAAAAGCCCATCCCAAAGATAAGGGGATGATTCTGGATGAGACCTTTGAAAAAACTATTAGGGCTGAGTGGCAACATCCCTCTAGGGCACTTAAACTTAACAAGACACAGGAATCCCTGTGCTCTCTGTCCCCCCAAAAAAGTACGCTAGCCATTCCCAAAGGGGTTGCTGCAGCGGCTTCCTTGGCTAGGAAGTCTGTATACCCAACCGAAGGGGACTGCTTGCCCAAGGATCCTACCGATAAGGCAATCGAGGTCAGCCTTTGCAGGAGTTTTGATGAGATAGTAGCAGTTTTTAAGATGGCCACCCTCTTCATATTTCTCTTCCTCACCGGGAGACTTTCTGCCCTAGGCCCCAATACCAACGCTTCCCCCTCCTCTAGAGGAGGAGCGGGGGCAGGACTCCCCAGCGAGGCGAGGCTTCTGGGATTGACAGCCTGGAGAGAGACTTGGAAAGCAGCCTGCCGCCCAGCCAGAGGGCCACGATAAATGGCCCTTAGTGGGACATGGGGGGGCTTGGCGGTGGTTTGGTTTTTGTTAGGGAAGGCCTGTGGGGGAGTTAGGAAGTTAGGAATGTTTTTATTTTATATGCTTGTACTTGATTGATTGATGGCATAGTTTTCGCCATAGCTAACATAAAATGCCATGAATAAAATTTAACAACTAACATAACACATCATGAAAATCTGCTGCCCCAAATTATACACAAACATAGACATTAATCGTCTGCTGCACCAACTAAAAATCAATGAATCACAGTAAACTAACATACATACAAATCAATGACAAACAAAATTATAAAGTGGCCTGATAGTCTGCCCAAATAACATAATCCTTCAGCCTGCATATTTTATGGCAACTAGGGGAGCACTCTTCCTTATGTCAACTGCTTTGCTTGCAAAAGCTGCCAAGTTAACAATTACATGTGGATTCTCTTGTTGACACAACCAGATCAGTTTTCGTTTAGTAAAAAAAAAAAAAGGCACCTCCCTTAATATGGGCAGGAGATTCTTCCTAATATCAGTGAAATAAAGGCATTCCAACGTGTAATGGATAACATCCTCCACCACCAGTGTTCTTTAGAGATACCATAAATAAGACCCAGCGTAAATGCCGATTCCATCAATGACATCTGCAAGCGTGTCAGATGAACCCGGCAACAGCTAGCCAAATCAGCTGTTAGTATTTGGCCATACCGCAAGATGGTTTCCAGTGTATATAATAGGGAGAGCTTTTGCTACAGCTACACTGAATGGCGGCAACATTGTTCTGTCAAGCTATATCAGCTAATTTCTGCAAGAGATCCATCCTTTCACTTTCTGAGAAAAAACATTCATCCCTATTTATAGCATAATTAAATCCAACACTATTCAGAATCTTGGTAAGAAATAATAACCACAGAGACTGGCAGCCAGTAGATTTTAACATATCCTCCAGGTAACACATGTTCAATAGTCTCCCCAGTGGCAATATTAGTAACATAAACCAGAATTTAACCATTCTTTACATAACCAAAAATCTAAGAGACTCCATTCCAGTCTCCACCCCCAGAGAGGCCACAGAAGTAGAGGGTGGCAAGCCCAGGATAGCCCTTAAGAATTTATTCTGGACCACCTCTTTCGTCTCCCTAACAGAATAACCCCACACTTCAGCCCCATATAATATCTGTGGCAATGCCTTTCCTCTAAATACTTTACAGGCAGCCTGCACTGCAATTGGATCCATGGAACTTCCTGACCGTGTGTGATGACTGAAGTGCTCTTTGTTTTATAGCCTCTAATTTTATTGTATTTTATTTATCTTTGGGCCATGGCGAAAGCCAGCACCGTTAATAAATATCTATCTATAGCCTCTAAATGTACCTTCTAGCCCCGATTTCAGGAAAATGTTAGTCCTAAATATTTAAAGGACTTAACCACCTCTATGGCATGGCCCAATATATGCCAACAGAATTCTATGCGTTGTCTGTCCCATCTGATCATTTTAGTTTTCTGAAAATTGACCTTCAGCCCATCTGCTTCACAAAGTTTGTGAAAGGTGGTCAAAGCACGCTGAAGGCCAACTGGTGTTCGAGAGATTATGGCAGCATCATCTGTATAAAGCCAGAATATTTACATGTGTAGCCAAAAGCTTTGGTGGGTAATAATGTTCATTCCTTATTAACCCAATTAATTTGGCTGTATCTCTCAGACTCCGACCTCGCCACTGTCATCCATGCCTTCATCATCTTGATGCTGGATTACTGCAACGTGCTTTGCGTGGGGCTGCCCGAGAAGCTGGTCCGGAGGCTGCAGCTGGTGCAGAATGCTGCGGCCCGTCTCCTTACAGGGACGGGTCGCAGGGAGCACATGACACCAGTGCTCCGGGCTCTGCACTGGCCGCCTATAAAGCACCGGGCCAGGTTCAAGGTGCTGGTTTTAACCTTTGAAGACCTTCACAGCCTGGACCCTGCTTATCTGCAGGATCGCCTCACTCCCCATGTGCCCGTGCGACCCTTGAGATCGTCTGTGGGAGCCTTTTTGGAGGTTCCTCGGGCGAGGCGGGTGGCCACCAATGTTAGATCTTTTTCAGTGGCCGCCCCATGCTGTGGAATTCGCTCCTGGAGGAGGCTCTGTTGGCTCCCACTCTCCTATTTCGGCGTGTATGTAAGACCTGGCTGTTCCGTCAGGCTTTTGGCAAAAGGGGGGGGGGGTTCCCTGCATATTGTATTTTTAAATTGTTTTTAAATTTTTTTATTGTTTTATTGATTGTTGTTCGCCACCCCGGGCTGCCCTGTGGGCAGGAGGGGTGGGATATAAATTTTAAATAAATAAATAAATAATAAATAAATTAGGTCATTCAAGTACAAATTAAATAGTAAGTAAGTAATGTTTATTTGAGTAACCCGAAGGGTAATTTCAAGTAGAGATACAATTAAAATGGGAAACAAAACTTGAGCAGTTAAAATAATATAATAAAAATAACATGATAAGGCTAGCTAAACAGACAATAGAAAAAATGGAACAACACATCCGTACCATAGGTGCCATAAGTAACTACAAGATAGGGCCTGAGCCCAGAACGGCCCACTTGGGATAGATGCAAGAAAACCATCAGCGTATAACAGATCAAATTGTTTAATTTACAAATTAAATAGAAGGGGGATATTTTATATATTTTTATTTGAAAGGTTATTAGGCTTTTCTCTTGCTCTTGTGAGAGGGGGGCTGGAGAGGAACTGGGCTAGGGAGGGGGGACTTTTTCCTCAGTATGAGGGTGGGAGAGAAGTTCCTTGAGGGGGGTATTATATCTCTCCCAGTGAGAGTGGGGGAGATGGGGGACTTGGCTGTCCCTTGCTACCTGGGCGGAATAGCTGGAAGGGAGGAGCCACGGTCATTGGGGTTGTGATGGGGCGGGGGATGTATGGTCCCTCTGGGGCGGGGTGAGATCTGCAAGACGGGGCAGGTTCTTGTTGCCGGTCCCTCGTGTCCCCCCAAGTGGATGACAAGGTGGTTCATGATCAGAGGACCCCCAGCTTGAACTTGATGCTGCTGAATGCGAGGTTGGTGATAACTAAATCTACCACTCTCCGGGAGTTAATCCTGGATCATGGCGCCGGTCTCGTGTGTATTACAGAGACCTGGCTGGATGAGGAGTCAGGGCCTATTCTGGCAGACCTTGTTCCGGCCAGGTACTACGTGCAGCATCAACCTCGGTTGGAGGAACGAGGGGTGGGGGCGGTGTAGCCATTGTTTTTAGGGATTCGTAGTCTGCCAGGAGGTATCCGGTGCAGGCCATCTCAGGTGTTGAGGGCCTCCATCTTATGTTTGATTTGGTGGGGGACAGATTGGGGGTGCTGCTCATATACCGTTCACCTACCTGTATGACACACTCTGATGGAGCTGGTGTCAGACGTGGTGTTGTGCTCCCCAAAGACTTTAGTTCTGGAGGAACCTTAACATACATGCTGACGCCGGCCTTGGCGGTGCGGAGCATGAGTTCATGACCACCATGGGCCTGTCCCAAGTTGTCAGTGACCCAACGCAAGATAGGGGGCATACCTTGGACCTGATTTTTTGCACTGGCCTAGAGGTGGGAGATCTATTATTGGCAGTACAGGGCCCTCCTTTTTGGTCTGGCCTCCTCCCTGAGGACTTTCACAAAAGTTCTCATCCCGTTGGTGGCCAATCTTCGGAAGGAAGGCATTCAGATTTACCCATACCTGGACAACAACCTCATCCGCTCGACTTCCAAGGAGCAAGCAAGCAGAGATGTGGCCAGGACCATCCAGTACCTGGAAGCGCACAGCTTCCTAGTGAACTGGAAAAAGTCATCTCGTGCACACGCAGCGGCTAGAACACCTGGGTGTGCTGTTAGACACTTACACACACAAGTCATTCATCACCCAACAACAGCAGGACAAACAGCGGGAGCTGATAAGACAAGTTCAGGAGAGTCAGTGTCTTTGCCTGAAAACACTGCTGAGTCTTCACAGGCTCATGATCTCCTTCACAAGGCACCTGGAGTGGTCGTGGGTCCACACGAGGCTCCTGCAACAGCTCCTTCACCTGCTCCAAGATCAGTTGACCGGAGGCCTCAGTCTTTGGGTGCCTGTGTCCAGGATGGTCAAGTTCTCCCTGTCCTGGTGGTTGGAGGGCAATCGCTTTGACCATGGATACTCCATGGCAGACCCCCTCTGAGTTGTGATTACAACAGATGCATGCTAGTTTGGATGAGGAGCGCACCTGCAGCACAAGACAGCCCAGGGAACTTGGTCTCTGCAGGAGCGGAAATGCAGCATCAACCGGCTGGAACTCTGAGCGATTTTTCTGGCCTTCAAGACCAACGTAGGGGGAGCTCACGTGATGGTATTCATAGACAACGTGACTGCAAAAGTGTACATGAATCACCAAGGGGATCTTGGTCCCAGTCCCTGAACGATCAAGCCATTCTGAGGTTCACGTGGGCGAAGAAACCTCTCGTGTCACTGAAGGCCCTTTACATCCTTGGAAAGGCAAATGTTCAGGTGGATTGGCTGAGCAGACGGACGGTGGATCCAGGAGAGTGGTCTCTGAGTGAGGCGGCATTGCAACAGATAGTCTCGGCGTTTGGAAGACAAGTCACGGACCTGTTCACAACAAGGGAAAATGCAAAAGTTCAATGCTTCATGTCACAACAGCCAGAGACACAGGCAGTGGCATAGGATACCCTGAACCAGCCATGGTCCAGGGGGCTCCTGTATGCATTCCCATTTCTGCTGGTCACAGGAATGATAGCGAAGGTGCGTCGGGTCTGAGTACAACTGATCCTGCTCACACTTTTCTGGCCCAGAAGACCGTGGTTCGCGGATCTTCAACAACTGGGTCAGGACGGGAGACGGAACCAAACGTTCTCCCGATCAGACAGTTCAGGGAGGGAAGTGACACGTCCTTTGGTCAGCACCCCGCCCCCTGCCATGATGGGCAACCATGCTTGCCAATATGGCTAGCTGTCATGGTGACCACCCCACCCCATGCTAGGCACACTGGTGCTCTGGCCCCGGTTCATTCTTGGTCCATGTTTCCAGCCCCACCAGGGTTTGAACTGGGGCCACATCTGGCAGGCCTGGGACAGTTGCGCGGGGCTCAGCTGTGGCCCAGGTGGGCACATAGTTAACACCCGTTGTCTCATGCACCTTTGCAGTTAACTTAGGCTATTTCGGCTCCTAGCTCAGAAGCTGCATCATGTCAGGGCTGATTGTTATCCACAGTGAGCTTTGGAACAGGTTCCTTGTACTGGTTAGCTGCTGCTTTGAGCACTTCCATCAAAAGTATTTCTTTTGAAATAACCTGATCCTTTGCTTCTTATCAGAAGCTAGTTAATAACTTCTTGTCATTTGTATTTTTCTGGTATTAAATATTGCAGTCAGTAGCTGTTTAAAGTGAATCAATCTTTATTTGCACGCTTAGTGCGCGTTAACCAATTCAAAATACAAGATAGCATTACACAGGGTAGGTTAGCGTATAGCATTAGGCAGTTTCACATATTTCAAGTGAGTTCATTTTTCTTTTTTTTCCTTTTTCTTTCTTTTTTTTTTTGACACAAAGTTGTAACTGTCCAAGTTTTACAATAGAAGACACAAAGGTAAAGAAAAATCACATCTGGGAGATTTCACAGCGAGGCAGCTGTCACTAACTGTCAATTTTACCTATTTCAGAGAGAACTGATCTGCATGTCTGTTTGCAAGGAGCGATGGAACTAATCATGTCTGTCCAATAAGCCTATAACCCTGAGCACATTTCCTTGACAAGTTAATCTTCCCTTTTCTATTCTAGAAATTGGAGAAAGAAGATGACTTAGACTTAAACATACTTGATGCACTGACTAGAGAAAGGGAACCTCTTCATTACTTGCAATTAAAGTGACCCCTATTAATGGTTAGTAGGGAAAATACGGTTTTGAGTAGCAGTAGTGACAGGTCCTAACCTTTAACAACCAGATTGCTCAGTGCAAAAACCAGGATTCAGGTAGATCTACATCAGCATGAGTGAGACAGACTAAAATTTACTTTAACCTTAGGAAGGGGCGATCCCTCAAGGCATAGCAGTATGGAAAAGTTTGCAGCTCCCCAGAACTGCTCCTGGTTGCTAATGCTTTAAGACCTCCCACCGCTCAGCTGAAACATCTGGAGGATTACTCCTCCAAGGACTAGCAGCAAGGAGCTTCAGCTCTCCAAAGTGGATTTGTCAGGAAGAGATGAAGCTATGGTTCCAGGTGTGATAGCCACACCAATAGCACAAAAAAGCTCCAAGCAGCAGCTGACAAGGAAACTACATGACTTGCTTATTCTACCGTTCCATTTTAAGAAGGTAGCACGGAGCTTTTCTCCAGACAGGGCTCCAAAATTCAACTGTCTCAAGTTTTGTAAACATAGTTAAAGGATTTTAAAAAATTTACCTATAATACATTATTTACATTCCACAGGGCACAGACCAGTTGCATGGATGTGACTGAATACTGAGAAACTTGCCGTCTTCTGCGTCCCTTTTTGCCTGCTCAATTCTGCTTTGTAACTTAAGATGTCAAGTTTTAGTAGTAACTTCAGCCTCACAGAGGGGCAGCTTAGGTGTTAGGTCTTGTTGGGATGGTTTATGCTCAGCCTGTTCAAAATAAACGTTTATATGCTGCCATTCACCTAACCATTCAACTATTCCAATGTGAATATTATGAGAAGCCAAATCAAATTACTTTGCCAAGATAAGTTATCTTATACAGAAGCTCAAACCAAGGTGTCTTAAATGTGAGATCTAGCGCCATTGGCTCCCTTTACAGAACTTGGTCCAGCAAGCCTTTGTTAGAAGAAGATACCAAGTCTCCAGTCTGAATGCTAGCAGGTAAACATTTTCCAGTATTTTCGTATTGGAGAGGTTGGGGGGAGTGTATATGAGAAGGGGGAAGAGAAAACTAATTTTAATTTGGTTTTTTAACTTTGTAATGTTTAGGGAGGCGGGTTGTATTTCTTTATGATGAATTTTTCTGTTGTAGTATGAGTCCTTCAAGAGAAGAGTGAAATATAAATCTAAAATTATAATATTCCCAAAATATTCTAAGCAAATTATAGTTCTGAGAAGCCAATATCGTAAGACTGAAGGATAATTCATATCTAGCTGTTACCTTAAGCCTTATGCTTTGGTCTTCTGAAGCTAACGGAATCTTAGCATCAAATCCATTTTTCATAAAACTTTCTATTTTTATCAATGTTAAGTTTGACTATTTGAAAACCAAGCAGTATAAGAACATAATTTAAGATGTCATCTCAAGTAAAATGTGGAGGAAGTAATACGCAATTGCTTTGTAAATTAAAAGCTTCTCTCCCCCAGTGAAGTTTCTGGTTGACTTTGAGATTTAAATCTTGCCACTCTTGTAAGCAAATGTTTTAAAATTGCCTAGCCCATAGTGGCTTGCTACTGCAAATGCATAAGAAAAAGATAATTTGGAAATCAAAATTCTATTAACAGAAGTAATTCCTAGCCTCCTTGCAATTTAAAATACTGCTGCAAGAATCCTTCATTGTTAGCACTGAATTAAGTACTATTGGCATTTTCCAAATTGCCATAAAGCACACATTTCTCTTGCAGCAAGTTCTGGATGCCAAAATCAAATTGATCCGTTTGCTAGTATTTCAGTTTTGTCTATGAATCCCCTCTGGCATGAATTCTCTAGTTCCATAGCCCACCGCCAGTACACTACACAGAAATATTCCATCACCTGATTGCAAGGAGAAATTTTCTTTTACCTCTCTAAACTGTCACCCAGGAAATGCACTTGGTGCTCCCAAGTCAGCCAACAACAGAACTGCAAGAGTCAATGGGCAGATAGACTAACAGGAAACTAGAGGTTAACACCATAATCCAAAAACTTTGGGCGAAGCCTAATAGAGAGGCCGGTTTTGGTGAATATCAGCAAAGACAGTTCAGCACAAACACAATTTTCATAGTGACAGATAATTTGTAACTTGATATTGGTAGTTATACTAATTTTTAGTTCATATTAGGCATGCAATAGTGTGATTATACTGATATACATATTTGTGGTATTCTTAAATTAATGCTCTTTAGAATTTTAGTGCCCTGCAAAATTACATCACTAAGAGTACCAATCCGCTGCTTCTTAGGAAAGTTTAGTTCTAGACCTCCACTAAAACAAGTTTTGAGTCTGTTCTAGCCTTGGCTAGTATTCATTCAGGCTGTGCCACTTGGCAATCTGCTTCCTGGGGCTCTCGCACACCTCTCGCCAATGCTCCGCTCCACCGGTGGTGATACTGTGGGCTCCCAAAATCAGACGTCCCACCACCTCATTTTTTGTGGTACGGTCGAAATCGATGACAAGAAATTCAATGCTGATATCAGGAAGGAGATCCATAGGGATATCATAAATAAAGGACTCATTGAAGATGGGGTTCAAAGTGCACTTCTTCACATGAGTTTTCTTTTTTGCGATGCGTTTCCTGCCATAGTAAACATTCACCTTCACGTAGGGATCTGCCAGAGAAAAGAGAAAGAGCAAGCCAATAATACTGCCCAACAGCATTTTCGTGGACAATGTCTGGAGTCCAGGAAGGTATTTATTTATTTATTTATTTATTATAAATTAAATTATGCTAAAAGCATCTAAGGGTGGCTAACAACATGTTAAAACAGATTAAAATAAACAACAGTAATACAACTAAAATCCCTCAATAAAAACAAGTTCCCCCCTAACCCACCCCATCTCCCTCGGGAAAGGCACAGTGGAACAGCCAGTTCTTAGTTGTCTGGAAAGAGGGGAGGTCGGTAGTCAGGTGGATCTCTGGCGGAAGGAATTTCCACAGCCGCGGCACAGCCACAGAGAACACCCTCCGCAAGGTTGACACCTGAGAAACCCGGGGGACCCCGAGGAGGGCACCCCCGACCGCAGGGACCAATCCAGGATCTGGCGGGTGAGGCGGTCCTTAGAACTTTAAAGGTCAACACCAACACCTTGAATTGGGCCCGGAAGACTATCGGCAGCCAGTGCAGAGAGTGAAGCGCCGGTGTAATATGCTTGCGTTGGCCCGTCCCCGTTAGGAGACGAGCTGTCGCGTTCTGCACCAGCTGCAGTCTCCAAACTAGCACCAAGGGTAGCCCCACGTAGAGTGCATTACAGTAGTCCAGTCTCGAGGTAACAAAAGCATGGACGATCGTGGCCAGATCAGAGCCCGAGACATACGGCCAAAGCCGACATACCAGATATGTCTGCTTCTCCCTCCTCCTTCCCCAGGTAAAAACTGCCAGGCCGGGACGCCGGGGCCCCCTCTGCCGGACAGACATCTGTAGCTGTGCAGCTTATTTTATTTTTTTGTTGTCACCACCCCATTAATATTACTGCTACTGTTGTTACGGGGGGTGGTGGTTTTTATTTTCTTTTTAACCTGTGGGTTTAAGGGGCTTGTGGGGATGCAGTGGGTGTGGGTTGAGGGTGGGGGGCATGGGGAGTGGGTTAGGGTGAATAGGGCCTACCCCCCTGGTGAGAGGAGGGGAGGTGGCCCTTGGGGAGGGTTTGGGGGACTCCCTGTGAGAGGGGGAGTCCTGGGGAGATGGGCCTTGCCCCCCGGTGAGACGGGGGGGCATGGCTCAAGGGGACTCCCAGTGAGAGGGGGAGTTCCATGGATTGGGGTGGGAGGTTGGGGTGGGTTGGTTAGGGGGGTGGGAGGTAGCTCCTGTGGTGAGAGCACAGGGGGGGAGGGTTGCCCACCAGTTGTAGAGGTGGGTAGGGGAGTTTGGGGGGGTGGGGCTCCTCTCGCCGGCCTGGCGGGGCAGCCTATGGAGGGTGGGTGTCTAACGGGGTTCTCTGAGGAGGGGAGGGGTTCCGCAGCTATCGGGGTTGTTACGGGTCAGGGGAGATATGGTCCCAGGGGGAGGTATGTTCCATCAGCGAAGAGGGGGCAGTGCCTTGTGCCCATTCCCCTCTCGAACCCCCATGCAGGTGGGTTGTGGGTCGAGGCCCAGGAGACCCCAGGCCTTGGTCTGGTGCTGCTGAACGCGAGGTCGGTTGTCAATAAGTCATCTACCATCCGGGAGTTAATCCCGGAGTGGGACGCCGACCTCGTGTGTATTACAGAGACCTGGCTGGACAATGAATCGGGTCCTATTTTGGCTGATCTTGTTCCGGCTGGGTTCTCTGTGCAGCATCAGCCTCGGCTGGAGGGACGGGGGGGCGGTGTAGCCATTGTTATCAAGGATGCGTTGTCTTTTAGGAGATATCCGGTGCAGGCTCCACCAGGTGTTGATTGTCTCCATCTTGTGTTGGATTTGGCCGGGGATAGATTAGGGGTGCTGCTGGTGTACCGTGCACCCAACTGCCCGGCGGCATCCCTACATGCTCTTGCTGATTTGGTGTCAGATGTGATCCTCCGGACCCCTAGATTGGTGGTCCTGGGGGACTTTAATATCCACACTGACACCGATCTTGGAGGAGCGAGGCATGAGTTCATGGCCTCCATGACAACCATGGGCCTGTCCCAAATCATCTGTGGCCCCACACATGAGGAGGGACATACACTGGATTTGGTTTTCTGCACCGGCCTTGAGACGGGGGGTCAGTTAGTAGGAGTTAAGGCTGTAGAGCCTTTGTCATGGTCTGACCATTACCTCCTTAAGACGTGCATCCTGGCGCACGATAGCCCCCGGCAGGGTGCAGGACCTATTAGATCGGTCCGCCCCCGGAGACTTATGGAACCGGATCGGTTCCGGAATGCTCTGGGGGAGTTTCCCCTGGACCTTGACACCCGCTCTGTCGATGATCTCGTAGCCTTCTGGAACACCTTGTTGGCCGAGACCATAGACAGGGTGGCTCCCAGGCGTCCGCTGCCCTCTCGAGTCTCCCGCAGGTCTCCTTGGTTTACTGAGGGTCTGCGGTGTTTGAAGCGGGAGAGCAGGCGGTTAGAGCGACGGTGGCGCCGGACTCGCGACCAGTATGATCGATCGCAGCATAAGAGCAGTTTAAAGGCTTATGCTGTGGCGGTGCAGGCAGCAAAGAAGCAGTTCTTTGCTGCTCTTATTGCATCTGCAAAGTCACGTCCAGCGGAGCTTTTCCGGGTGGTGAAAGGCTTGGTCAGTCCTGCCTGTCTCCGCCTGGACCTGGAGCAATCCAGTGACCGCTGTGACCGGTTTATCGAGTACTTTGTAGATAAGATCGCTCGCATCCGCCACGATTTTGGCACCACAGTTATTGCAGAGGATCATCTTGGGGCTATGGATGCCCCGTCCTGTCCTGTTTTGTGGGATCGGTTTCAGATGGTGTCGCCTGCCGATGTGGATTCCTTGTTGGGATCTGTTCGTGCCACTACTTGTGAGCAAGATCCATGCCCGTCCTGGCTGGTGAAAGCCAGCCAGGAGACGTTACGGCCGTTGTTGGCTGGGGTGGTTGGTGCCTCCCTTCGGGAGGGCAGGGTGCCTGACTGCCTAAAAGAGGCTGTGGTTAGACCCCTGCTCAAGAAACCATCTCTTGACGCTGATGCTCCTGCCAGTTATCGGCCGGTCTCTAATCTTCCCTTTTTAGGGAAGATTATTGAACGGGCTGTGGCACGACAGCTCCAGGAGCATCTGGACCACATCGGTTTCCTTGATCCCTCCCAGTCTGGGTTTCGGCCTGGGTATGGTACGGAGACGGCATTGGTGGCCTTGGTTGACGATCTCCGTCTGGCGTTGGACCAGGGTCGTCAGACCTTACTGGTCCTGCTAGACCTTTCGGCTGCATTCGACACAGTCGATCATGAGGTGTTGGTGACTCGCCTGCGGGACCGTGCTGGAATTGGCGGAACGGTCTTGGACTGGTTTCGTTCATTCCTGGCCGGGAGAACTCACCGGGTGGTCTTGGGGGAGTGTACGTCTTCCCCCCGGGACCTCACGTGTGGAGTCCCGCAGGGTGCCATTCTGTCCCCCCTCTTGTTTAACATCTATATGCAGCCGTTAGGGGAGATCGTGAGGGGGTTTCAGGGCATGCAGTGTCATCAGTATGCTGATGACACTCAGCTCTACCTCTCCTTTTCCACCGACCCAGGCCATGCAGTCTCCTTATTTTCCCAGTGCCTGTCAGCTGTGGGGGCTTGGATGAGGTTGAGCCATCTGCAACTGAATCCTGACAAGACGGAGGTGATGTTGGTGGGCGAGGGCTTGGGGAGCCTGGGGGTGGTTGAATCTCCTCTTGTTGGGGGGGTTCGCCCCCCCATGGTGTCTCAAGTGCGGAGTCTGGGTGTGCTCCTTGATTCGCGGCTCAGCTTGGAATCTCAGGTTGTGGCCGTGGCGGGGAGTGCGTTTCGGCAGTTACATCTTGTCCGGCGGCTTCGGCCGTATCTCTCAGACTCCGACCTCGCCACTGTCATCCATGCCTTCATCACCTCGAGGCTGGATTACTGCAACGCGCTCTACGTGGGGCTGCCCGAGAAGCTGGTCCGGAGGTTGCAGCTGGTGCAGAATGCCGCGGCCCGTCTCCTGACGGGGGCGGGTCGCAGGGAGCACATGACACCAGTGCTCCGGGCTCTGCACTGGCTGCCTATAAAGCACCGGGCCAGGTTCAAGGTGCTGGTTTTAACCTTTAAAGCCCTTCACGGCCTAGGCCCTGCCTATCTGCGGAATCGCCTCACTCCCCATGTGCCCGTGCGACCCTTGAGATCGTCCGTGGGAGCCTTTTTGGAGGTTCCCCGGGCGAGGCGGGTGGCCACTGATGTGAGATCTTTTTCGGTGGTCGCCCCTGTGCTGTGGAATTCGCTCCTGGAGGAGGCTCGGCTGGCGACAACTCTCCTGCTGTTTCGGCGTGTATGTAAGACCTGGCTGTTCCGTCAGGCTTTTGGCAGGGGGTAGGGGTGGGGTGGGGCTGGGGATAGGGATGGGGGTTTTCTCCATGTAGGGTATTTTAAATTGCTTTACAATTTTATTATTGTTTTAAATGAAATGTTGTTCGCCGCCCCGGGCTGCCCTGTGGGCAGGAGGGGCGGGATATAAATTTAAAAATAAATAAATAAAAATAAATATAATTGGCAAAATGCCCCTTTTGCCACAGCTGCCACCTGGACATCCAGGTGGAGCTGTGGGTCCAGGAGCATCCCCAGACTCCGAACCTGATACACCAGGGCAGGATGGATCCCATCAATTGGGGGCCACCACTCCCCTGGCCTTCCCCACCACCATCACCTCTGTCTTGTTGGGTTTTAACTTCAGGCGGCTCGCCCTCATCCAATCCCCCACAGCCATCAAACACCAGGTAAATACCAAGACTTCCGGGCCCAAGTGGGATGAAAAAGAGAGAGACAGCTGAGTGTCATCAGCATATTGATGACACCATGCGTCAAACTCCCTAACAACCGCCCCACAAAGGCTGCATATACACATGGAACAAGAGAGGGGACAAGATAGAACCTGCGGGACTCCACACGTGAGACCCTGAGGAGAAGATGAAAAATCATCCAGTACCACACGCTGGGTTCTCCCAGCCAGGAAAGAGCTGAACCATTCAAGAACGGTCCCGCCAGTCCCTGCCCGGTCCCCCAGCTGAGTCACCAACAACTCATGATCAACGGTATCAAATGCAGCCGAGAGATCTAACAGGACCAATAGGGTGGAACGGCCCCAGTCCAACTCACGGGAGAGGTTGTTGGCCAAGGCCACAAACACAGTCTCCGTGCCATATCCCGGACAAAAGTCAGACTGAGGGATTGAGAAAATCCGGTCCAGAAGCTCCTGCAACTGCCGAGCCACCACCCATTCAATAACCTTCCCTAAAAAGGGAAGGTTAGAGACCGGCCAATAGCTGGCCAGGACGCCAATGTCAAATGATGGCTTCTTGAGCAGAGGCTGCACCACAGCCTCCTTGAGACAGTCCAGCACCCTGCCCTCCCTAAGGGAGGCGTTGACAATTCCCGCCAGCAACGGCCCGAATGTCTCCCGGCTGGCCTTGACCAGCTAGGATGGGCATGAATCTAATTCACGATAAGTGGCTTGAACAGTCCCAAGAGCATCCCCCGCATTCGAGGGTGACACATCCTGAAATTCATCCCACAAAACAGGACAAGACGGGGCTTCTACTGCCTCTGGCTCATCTACTGCTAAAAGTGTTGCATCAAAACTCTGGTGGATTTGAGCAATTTTATCTGCAAAAAAAGTCCACAAACAAATCACAGCGGACATTTGATGACTCTAAATCCAGGCGGAGGGAGGCCAAACTGACCAGCCCCCTCACCACCTGGAAAAGCTCTGCTGGGCGGGACTTAGCAGACGCTAATTTTCTTTGCTGCCCGCACCACCACGGCATAGGTACGCAACCAGACCCTATGCCACAATCGATCTACTTCAGCATGCAAGTGATGCCACTCTCACTCTAACCACCGCCCTTCCTGCTTCATCTGGCACAGCTCCATATACCACGGGGACCTGTGTTGTCGGCGGTTCAGGAGCGGACGCTTGGGAGCCACCCAGTCGATGGCCTCCACCAACACGGAATTCCACACGATCTCAAGGTCATCAAGTGAGTGGCCATCGAGATCAGAGGAAACATCCCCAAGAGCGGTCTGGAACCTTCCGGGTTCCATAAGTCGTCAGGGGCAAACCATTCTAACTGGTTCCGCACCCTCCCGGGGGCCGACATATGCCAGGATACCGGCCTGGAGGAGATAATGATCCGTCCATGACAGGGGCACTGTTGACACCTCCCCCACTAATGGATCCCCTGCATCAAGGCTGTTGCAAAATATTATGTCCTCCAACATGCGTGGGGCCCACCACTCTCTGAGACAGGCCCATGGTTGCCATGGCGGCCATGAACTCACGCTCTGCCCCTCCAAGACTGGCGTTGGCATGGATGTTGAAGTCCTCCAGGACTATCGTCCGGGGGGGCCCACAAGACCACCTCCGACACCATCTTGGTCAGTGCAGGCAGGGAAACTGCCATACAGGTGGGTGACCGGTATATCAGCAGTACCTCCACTCTGTCTCCGGCCAAATCCAACACCAGATGGAGACTCTCCATACCCATGATAGATTGCACAGGAAATCTCCTCACAGACCAAGCATTCTTAAAAATAATGACTACACCGACCCCCAGCCCTCCAGCTGATGCTGTACAGAGTACCCAGCCGGAACAAGGTCAGCAAATATAGGCCCCGACTCAAGTGTCCAGCCAGGTCTCCATAACACATGTGAGGTCAGCCGCCTGGTCTAGGATCATCTCCCGGACCGCAGTCGACTTATTAGCCACTGACCTCGCATTTACCAGCATCAAACCAGTATTCCATGAGAAGCACAAGAGATGTGTGGGCATTGGGACAGGACTTGTCTTACTGAGTGGCTTATCTCTGTGTTTGGAGGCCGTGGCGAGCTGGTTATGGCAGAGCAGACTGAAGCTCAATCCCGATAAGACGGAGGTGATGGTGGTGGGCCCTCTTGTGGAGGGGGTGCGCCCCTCCGTGGCTCAGCAAGTTCGGAGTCGGGGTATTATTGGACATGGGTCTCTGTCTAGATCAGCAGCTGGATGTGGTGGCGAAGGTGGCTTTTTGCCAGCTGTATCTTGTGCGGAGGCTGCGCCCGTACATCTCCAGACCCGACCTGGCCACTTTGATCCATACCTTCATCACCTTGAGGCTGGACTACTGTAACGCGCTCTACGTGGGGCTTCCCTTGACGCTGGCCCGGAGATTGCAGCTAGTGCAGAACGCGGCGGCCCGTCTCCTAACGGACGGGCCGACAAGAGCACATAACACCGGTGCTCCGTGCGCTGCACTGGCTGCCTGTAACGTGCCGAGCCAGGTTCAAGGTGTTGACATTGATCTATAAGGCCCTGTACGGTCTTGGACCTGGATACCTCAGGGACCGCCTCACCCTCCGTGACTCAGGACGGACTCTCTGGTCCACCAGGGGCGCCTTCTTGGAGTCCCCCGCATAAAGCAGGGGGCTACAATGGAGAGGGCATTCTCGGTGGCTGGGCTCCGGCTGTGGAACTCCCTCCCAGAGGAAGCACGACTGACCCTTAGTCTGCTGGCCTTCTGTCGGGCCTGCAAGACATGGCTGTTCTCCCAGGCCTTCCGAGGCGGGGAGGGGAGGGTGGGCTAAATTTTTGTATGGGGGTATTTTTTAAAAATTATTTTAAATGTTGGATTTTTATATTGTTTATTTTATGTTGGAAGCCGCCCCGAGATGCCGTAGGCATAGGGGGCGGCATGTAAATGGAATTAAATAAATAAATAACTGCTGTTTTGGGTTAGCTGGAATTTTTGCAAGACGTAAAATGTCCTTTCTAGATACGAGTGGCAGTAATTAGACCAAGCTACCGAATCCATATGTCATTCTGCCCTACTGGCACTGCACTTGAAGTGGCTTTGTATAAAGTTGGTTGGGCCTTAGGGATTTCGTAGTAGTGGTGAGTTTTTGCTGAGGTAAAGGTTAGAGAAATCTACGGTTCAGTGGGAACTTAAGGGCGGGAGGACTTAAAGCAGGTAAATTTGGACATGTGAAGGAGATGGTCAATTCCCTACGGAACTGTAAAGCCATCCCGCAGGATAAGATCTCTACGCTCTACATTTGTGGCTGGGTCATCATGCAAACATCCCTCCTCAAACCTGTGATTATCTTCCAGCCAATGCACATTCTGTCCAGCATGATCCTACTCACCCTGTAAATCAGTACCCTTGGTGCTGGTTCAGAAGCTGCAGCTCGTGCAGAACGCGGCGGCCCGTCTCTTGACTGGGACGGGCCGACACGAGCACATTACACCAGTGCTCCATTCTCTGCACTGGTTTGCCGATAGTTTTCTGGGCCCAATTCAAGGTGTTGGTGTTAACCTTTAAAGCCCTAAACGGCTTGGGCCCCACCTACCTGCAGGACCGCCTCACACTCCGGGTCCTGAATCGGTCCCTGCGGTCGGCCGGGGGCGTTGTCCTTGGGGTCCCCCGGGTTTCCCAGGTGTCCACCATGAGGCGGGCGTTCTCTGTAGCTGCACCGTGGCTGTGGAACTTCCTCCCGTTGGAAAGCCACTTAATTACTGACCTCCCCTCTTTCCACAGACTAAGACCTGGCTATTCCGCCAGGCCTTTCCCGAGGGAGGTGGGGTGGGTGCGTTAGGTTAGGGCGGGAAGGGATGGGTTTTAATTTATTGTTTTAATTGTTGTTTGTTGTCTATTTTAATATGTTTTAAAATGTTGTGAGCCACCCCGAGATGCCTGAGGCAGGAGGGGGTGGCATATAAGTTTTAAAAATAAATAAACAAACACTGGCATAGTTACCATAGGGGCAGAAAGGACATTGGTCCGGGGGCCCATTTGTGGGGACCCCTCCCTGCGTGAGCCCTGGGATTGCTGTTGCGGGCCAGGCAATATTGCCAAGCTTTCTGTTTAAATTAAAGGTTTATAAAAAATACATGTTACAGTCGTGTAATATGGAAGCCTTGATTTAAACAGAAGGCTTGGCAGAGGAAGTGGGGTTCTGCACACGGAAGTGCCTGCAGCGTGCGTGCTGGAGTCCAAAGTGGGTGGCATTGGCAAGTGGGGGGGGAGGGGGGAGTTGTGGGGGGAGACGAGGAGAAATGGGAGAAGATGGTGATTTGTGGGGGAGGACCCCAAGTCCATTTCTTGCACCTGGGAAGCACCAGACCTCTACCCAAATGGCCCAAATGCCATTCACATCATTTGAAAAGCTACATGCTACAAGAGGATACCATGGAAACAGCAGTTTTCCTTCACAGAACAATTGTCTGCTCCTGTTTCACAAGCTTAATTGTGTGACTGTTAATGTCCCATCCCTCTGGAAGGTTCTTTAAATTCAGAAATGGGGCTGAAGAGATCTAAAACTGCTCCTTAAATGGCTTCAGCATTTCTGAAATCAGCTGTACAGGTGGCAAGTGTATCTTCCCATTCTACCATCTTTGTGGCCGAGCGCTAGGATCGGCCTTCGCTAGTGCAAGCAGTAATGGGCTATTAGATTCTCACAGCACATGAAATGAATGCCATGTTACCAAGGTGCATTCGGGACACGGGTTCTCCTTTGATGATCTCTTTTATTGCACCAACTAGTGTTGGAAATGTGCAAGCTTTGGGACCTCACAGAGTCCTTCCTCCGACTCCTACTTGTCTGAGGAAGGACCCTGTGTGGGCCAAAAACATTCTACGACATGCTGGAGTAAATAGCTTCTACCTGAGAGGCCAGTGATATCCATCTTCGGCAGGTGTCTGGCTTTCAGCACCACAACGGTCATCCTCTGTGCGACTGGCTGGTAGGAGAGTGAGACTTGCAGTTCTCCTCTGCTAATGCACTTCTGAGGAGAAGAAGCAGAAATGATTCTCAAGGTCAAGTATGCAAAAGATTCCTGATGCTGATGCTTCTAAATATGGAAACAGAGGACGCTGCTTTAGAGAGCTTTTCCCTAGTTCAAAAGCAGGTACGGATACAGCTACCTCTGTGCCAGCAGACAGGACAAACTAGCTTGCTGGACCCGCAAGTCCCTACCATCGCAACAATGTTAAGCTTGTGAGAGAGACATTAGGGTTGTCAACTGATTAAAAATGTTGGTCAATGGTTTTGGTTATGATAACCCAGTAATTGACCAATTAATGGATTAAGCAGTAAAATTAAAAAACTCAATACAGCTTTATATAACATGATTTTTTAAAATTTATTTATTTATTTATTTGGTGCTATTAAGGCATTTAATTTTAAATATACATCTTTTTTTAAAAAAAAAGAAAGCTTTTTTTGGGTTGTGTAAGAAATCCTACTTGTCAAACAAAACATGCCTTGTATAAGAAAATAACTCCATGCGGCATTAGAATTTCTTCAGGCCTGTAGCTAGTTCTTCCCCCCAAACAGCTCATACGTTGCCTAAAATAAAGGAATTTGACACAGGCGTACAGATGTGAGGAGACAAGAGGTTGTCTCTCTCTCTTACTGCTCAGCCTATTGGCTGCAGCCTGCTGTCGCTGAAGCCAGAAACTGAGCTCCCAAGTTTGCCCCTGGTGGAGCAGCAGTTACGCTTCTGCTGAAGCACTCGGCTCATGTGTGCAGTAAAATAGCAGATTTGCTATTAGCCGGGTAGGTTTGGGGAATGTAGCCTCTGACGGTCGGGAGCTGCAAGTGAACAATGGGGAATGAATCGCCCCGTTGGGACATGTTGAGTGCTTCTTCCAAGCCACCGAGATTGGCCACTATCAGAGAGAGGATGCTGGGCTCGACGGACCATTGGTCTGACCCAGTCTGGCGCTACTTATGTTCTTAGAAGAAATTCAGTGTCGATAAGCACACACTAATTCATGCCCATTGAAAAAATCCTACCTATGCATATTTATTTATTGAATTTCTATGCTGCCCTTCCCACCCGGCTCAGGGTGGCTCACAATCCAAAACATAGTGCATACACAGGGCTGTGTCCAAAATTAAGAGTTAATTAAGAAAAGGATCCAAGTTGTTGGGTAGAGCGCCTTGAAAACATTAGCTCAAGGCACCGCAGCAGTCAAAAAGGCAACCAGAATGATAGAAAATAAAACCAAAAATATAATGCCAACATATAAATCCATGGTGCAGCCACACCTTGAAGAGTGTGTGCTGTTCTGGCCAACCCATTTCAAAGGATATTGTACAACTTGTAGGGATGGGACTTTTGGTTTCGGTTTTAACCGACTGGCCGGTAATGGTCACTTTTGGTTAAAACAGAAGGATCCAAAAATTGGGCCCTTCTTGGTTCCCAATTTTTGGATCAGAACTTCCCATTTAAGTCAATGGGAAATCCTTCCATTGACGTCAATGGGAAGAGTCAGGGAGAAACCTTCACACCACCGCCCCCACCCCACTCCTAGCCTCAGAGAGTGGGGGTGGGGATTCATTACCCCAAACACTCCCACACTGTTGCTGGTCCAGGTTCGGAGGGTGGGGGGTCACCGCTGATGGTGAGAGCCAGTTCTGCTGCCAGGCCGCTGGGCCTTCTCTGCTGCGGGGCTGAAGAGCCCCAGCCTATCAAGTCTCTCTTTGTATGGAAGCCGTTCCAAACCCTTGATCATTTTTGTTGCCTTTCTCTGCACCTTTTCAAGTTCTATATCTTTTTTGAGATGAGGCGACCAGAACTGCACACAGTACTCAAGGTTGGGGCTCTTCAGCTTGGAAAGGAGATGACTGAGAAGGGCTAGGATAGAAGTTTATAAAATCATGAGTGGTGTGGAACGAGTCAGTAGGGAACGGTTATTTACCCTGTCCAATAGAACTAGGGGACACTCCATGAAACTAACAAGTAGCAGATTTAAAACAAGTAAAAGGAAGTATTTTTCATGCAACACACAATTAACTTGTGGAATTTGTGGTCAAGGCGAGTAGCCTAGCTGGGTTTTTAAAAAGGACTGTATAAGTTCTTGGGGGATAGATCCATGAATGGCTAATGGCCAAGTAGGGTTGGGGATGTAATCTCTCTGATGGCTGGGAGTGAGTGAACAACAGGGAATGGATTGTTCCAGTGTGAGATATTGGGTACTTCTCTGAAGTGTCTAAGATTGGCCACTGTCAGAAACCGAATGCAGGGCTCAATGGACCATTGATCTGAAGTGCTATCTGGGACGACTTACGTACTCACAGAACCTATGAAACGAAGACCAAAATGCCGGAATTGGCAAGTCTTTATTTTAAGCCATAAATTATAGGGAGTGAACCATTATTATTACTTCACAGATTCTGCTCCCTTGCAATTTCTAAAAATTAACTTGGAAATGGGTTTGGGTTTTTTTCATTCTCAAAATTGTGTATTGCTGGCTGGGCTGCTTTTAATATCATGTGACGCTGTTAGTCTACATCTGAAAAACACAAGTCACAGCTCACCAGAGACCCTGCTAAAGCTACTCAAGAGCTTGATCCAGCTGTTTCCCAGATGACTTTGAGGAGATCTGATGCTGCAGTCTGCTGACCTCAGTCTTTGTCCTAGTTTCTGCCCTTTAGCATCTGGATCAAATGTTAGGGTTTAGGGCAAGGGTGGGGAACCTCGGCCTGGGGGCCAAATGCAGTCCAGGGCTAGTTTTTAGTTTGCCCCTGGATCCAATTCCTACCCCTAAGAACTGAAAGATGGCTCAAAGTAAGAGAGCAGAGATGAGGATACGCACACAAGGGATGTGAGACCCTCCTCTTCCTGAGTGCATCCCTGCTCCCAGCTTCTATGTGGCCCTCAGAGCCTCGACTAACTTCCAAAATGACCCCTGAAAAAGATCCCCACTCCCTCTGGATTTAGAGTAAAGAATGTAACACTTCCATAGCACTCCCATAATACTGTACCATCCTCTTTGTCTCAGCTCCTGCTTTTGCAAAAAGAGACCCAACCTGAGAGAGAGTTCTCTAGAAAGCAATTGCCAGTGAGAAAATGTAAGATTGCTCAAGCAATAACCTTCATTTTAGAGTCCGTTTTGTTACTGCTAAAGCATAAGCCAGTATTCCGTCTAGGACCTATCCAGAACTGAGGGACGTGACACAGGGACAAGGCAATGTCTTTGTGCCACTCTGTCCAGCTCTGGTTAGGTCCCAGCTGGAGGACTGCCTTCATCTTTGGGAACCTATTTTAAGAAGGACATAGGAAAGCTGGAGAGGATGCAGAGAGAGCAACAGCAAAGTCGATAAAGGGTTGGGAACACAAATCCTAGGAGGAAAGTATGCGCAGCTTGGAGAAAAGATTACTAGTCTGGGGGGGATATGAGAACAGTCTACGAATGTTTGAAAAGACACCAATTATGGAGGACAGGCCAAGAGACAATGACTATAAGCTTAGGGGGATTTAGACTGAACATCTGGCAAAAGTTCCCCTAGGTGTAGCCAGGTAGTGAAAGAGGCTTGGTCTCTGTGTCCATCGTTGGAGGGTTTTGATCTGCAACAAGCAGGGGGCTGAACTTGATTGGTCCCTTCCAGCTGTACAGTTCTATAGCTGTTCCCTCAGGATGACCCTTTAGCACACAGATTACACTCCCAGCTTCTGGGCCTGTAGCCGGGGCAGGAGACTGCCAAGGCACACGGTGTTCTCAGCGGGTTACAGCAACTGCCCAAGGGAGTAGTGGGGGGAAGCAGGCAGCAGAGCTGGTAGAATGGAGTTGAGTTGCACCTCCCGATACACCCTGTGGGAGAATACAGAATCTAGCCCAGTCTACACGGTCAAGTCTAGGCATCCATTCCTCCCTGACCAGAGACCAAAGCCTTGGTTCACACCTGGGGGGGAACAGGAAGCTGTTGAAACTCCTTGTATGGGTGGCAGCTGGGGCAGTTGCAGCTGGACATGACAACAGCAAGGTTTGCTTCTGAAAAACAGTATCTTGGCCAGTCAAAAATGAGAAGACTTTTCTGTGTGCTGCTGCCCCAGGGAGGCCGAACTGGGTCCAAGAAGATCACATGATTTTACACAACTTTGAAGCCCTACTCAGCTGGAGTGAAGATGCAGCTTCTGCAATGGGCCTGCCTGCCAACAAGGAGCTCCTTGGCATTCTTGGTCTTTTTGGGCCAAGTGCTGGGAGATCAACAGAAGAACCCCCTCTGTGTGATGACACGCTATCAGTAGTGTATTGCTGGGACTTCACAGCACAGCAGGGGTGTGTTGCTAGGGGGTAGCCTGCAGGGCTTCCCTTGTCCCTCCTGGTGCTGCGTCACTCACAGCCAGCTGGTCCCACTGATGCAGCTCAGAAGGGAGGAGAGGATGAGAAGGGCATTATACAGGTGGGTTCGCCTTTGTTTCATTTCCCCACAGCCTGTGCTGCGAGTTAGAAGGGAAAGGAGCTCTGGGGGGCCTGGCCCCACGGCTGGTGCCAGGGTGAAGTGAGGGAGGTGTTACGGGGAAGGGGTGCTTCTGAGAGGAGGGGAGAGGAAGAAGGCGCACACAACCCCCCCACGCCCAATCCACCCACGCGCACGCCTTGGCTCGGGGTGCTGGGAGCGTCTATCGGGGAATAATAGCCCGTCAGGATAGTAGGTGGACCAAATGGCTCTACAGAGCCTAGGTCCTTATCATCACAGGGCACCAGCGTCAAAGGAGCCTTGGACATGCCCACACTCACAACTTGCGTAACCCACACCACAAAGGGGGACAGGAACAGACGTGTGGGGGTTGTGGTGGGAGCGCAAGGAAGGGGGCCCAAAGGCAGAGGGTTCAGGAAGGGCTTGCACACCAGGAAGGGGGAGGAAGGTAAACCAGGGGGGGGAGGGGGGGGCTTTCTGCACTCCCGGTCACACTGCACTAGCTCTCACAGTCACGCTACAAACACACTTATGAAAATGGGGGGAGGGTCTTCAACAATTCGTCACTATGGGGATCCCAACACACACAAGAACACAAATACAGGAATCTCAAATCACTTTGCTTCTCTCGCTTTTGCCAGTTTCTCTTCACTCACCAGCGCCAGGAGCTTCCCAGCGCTGGTATTTATTGCCAAGGCCCCACCCCCCATGCATGCCCGCAGGCGGGCTGAACGCCACACCGGGGGTGTGGCCCCATGCATCACTCCGGATGGCCCTGCGCCTGCATTTTCCACCTGCTGCGAGCCTGGCGTGCCCAAGCGCCATGAAGGGGACGTGTCCTGTGCCTCGCTTGGGGGCGGAGTCGGCGGTGCAGCCCCCGAGAGCCCCAAAAGAGGGTCTGCCACCGCCGCAACCCCTGCCGGGAACCCCAACAGCGGGAACGCGTGACAGTACACACACCCCAGCGAGGCCCCCGGCCAGAGCTCCCCAAGGGGTGTGGTTTGTTGGGGTGACATCGATGAAAGGCCCACACCAGATGCGGAGCCCGGACACTGGTCGCTGGTTCCCATGAGCGTTCCTCAGGGCCATAACCCATCCAGTCTATGAGATACTGGAGACTTCCGTAGCATCGCCAGGCATCCAGGATGGCATGCACCTCATATTCGGGTCCGAGGGGGGAGGACCGCACGGAAGCGGGAGGTGAAGCCGGTGAAGCAGTCAGGTGGGCTTTTTTCAATAAGGACACGTGGAATGAACTCATACAAGGTCTCCTGGTCGGAAGGTTGGGGCTTGGGTTCAGTGTTTGTCCATCGCCGTCTTATACTGTTGTCGTGCTTGGAACAAGGTTGTTTGTGCGACGTGGTGTGCATGGTGGATCTGCTGGACCATGGCCCCAGCTGCTGGTACCTGCGAAGTTGCTAAGTCTGGGACCCTGATCTGGACGTAGAATGGAGATTCTCCGATAGAAGCATTTGGGGCGTTATTTAGGGCAAATTCAGCGAGTGGTAGCCATGAGTACCAATCATCTTGGAGATACGTAGTATAGCAGCGGAGGTACTGTTCAAGATTTTGATTTATGCACTCCACCTGTCCATTTGCCTGTGGGTGATATGCTGTAGTTGGTTTGAGGGTGACATGGAGGGCTGCAAAAAGTGTTCTCCAGAAGCGGGAAACAAACTGTGACCCTCGATCGCTGATTATTTCTCGTGGACAGCCGTGGAGTTTTATCACATGTCTAATGAAAAGAAGTGCAGTACGACAGGCAGTGGGCAGCCCTTTGCAAGCAACAAAATGCGCCATCTTGGTGAAGTGATCTACAATGACGAAAATGGTGTTGTACTCTTTAGTATATATACTAAAAGTCGAGTCCAACTCTCTGCCATGGCCCTTGCGGAGGTGTGGAAAGCTGCAGTAACCCTATGGGGGAACGGTGAGGGACTTTCATTTGTGCACAGGCAGTGCATTGTTGGGCGTATTGTTTAATGTCAGAAACTATGGAAGGCCACCAGCATGCTCGACGTATCATTTGTAGCATCCGCTGCGGTCCGGGGTGCCTGGCCAGGGGTGCGTTGTGGTGGGCTGACAGAATTTGGGGTCGACAAGATGGGGGAAATTACTATGTGGTCCTTCTTTCGCCATAAACCACCTTCCAGTCGTATTTCCGGGTTGAAGTCTCCGGGTCCCTCGCACTTACTTGCTTCTGGAGTTGTAGGTTCACATAAGAGGCGGCGAATACCTTGGGGTTAAGGATAGCCCCTCTTTGCTTGGCTATGGGGTCGGCCTCCTCATAACATCGTGAGAGGGCATCCGCCAATATATTTAGGTGTCCCGGGCAGTATTGGATTACAAATGAGAACCTGGCAAAGAATAAAGCCCATCGGGCATGTCAGGCATTATTTATTTGGGCTGTTCATAAGAAGGACAGGTTCTTGTGGTCCATTATTACTGTTACGGGGTGCTGGTTCCTTCAAGGTAGTGCCACCAGGTTTCAAATGCGGCCTTAATGGCAAGGAGTTCTCTATCAAAGATACTGTAGTTGCGTTCCACAGAGTTTAGCTGCCGAGAATAGTATGTACAAGGAAGGAGTTGCGTAGATGCTGAAGTGTCTTGAAGCAGCACTGCCCCAATGGCAGTGCTAGACACATCCGATTCCACAGAGAACGGCCGTTCAAAATCCGGGTGCTGCAGAAGGGGAGCCACCATAAATGCGTGCTTTAGAAGGTCAAAACTGCGCTGCTGAATGGGGCCCCAAAGATAGGGCTGATTCTTTTTCAGTAACTGGGTGAGCGAGGTTGTAATGGCCGCATAACTTGGTATATAGTGCCTACAATAATTGGTGCTCCCTAAAAAACGTTGGAGGGGCTTTACCCCCTTGGGGTTTGGTCAACGTTGAATCGCTTCTACCTTCCGCTTATCCATTTTGACTCCGGTTGGGGGTGATCACGAATCCCAAAAACTTGACCGTCATTAGGTGGAAGGCACACTTTTCTCCTTTACAGTATAGTTTGTTTTCTCACAACCTTTGCAATACTTGATGCACGTGCTGCACATGCTGGTCGAGGGAAGTGGAGTAAATGAGGATATCATCTAAGTAGGCGATGATGGAGAGATCTAGGAGATCTCGCAAGATATCATTAATAAAGTGCTGGAACGTTGGCGGAGCATTAACTAGTCCAAACGGCATGACCAAATATTCATAATGTCCATACCACGTTTGGAACGCGGTTTTCCACTCGTCGCCAGGCTGGATCCGTACCAAATTATAGGCCCCCTGGAGATCCAATTTGGTGTAGATAGTGGCCCCTTGCAGCCGGTTCAGCAATTCTGGAATCAAGGGGAGGGGGTACCTATTTTTAATGGTTATCTCATTTAAACCTCGATAGTCAATACAAGGCCGGAGGCCCCCGTCCTTCTTGGACACAAAAAAGATCGGGGGCCCCGCCAGTGAACAAGAGTGGCATATAAATCCATTTTGAAGACTGTCCTCTAAGTACTGTCATAGGGTCCCCAACTCCGGAGTGGAGAGGGCATAGATTCTGCCAAAAGGGAGTTCTTTGCCAGGAATAAGGTCAATGGGACAGTTGTAGGTCTGGTGTGGTGGTAATTCGGTGGTAAGTAATAGGTCCGGTGTGGTTGGAAGCCGCCCCAAGATGCCGTAGGCATAGGGGGTGGCATATAAATGGAATTAAATAAATAATAATAAATAAAATAAATAATATTTATTTTTTAATAAATGGCCTGGACCTTGCTGAAAACATCTGCGAAAGCAGTATACTCTGTTGGCAGGTGGAACGGAGTCGTTTCCTGGGTGGTGGCTACCACTCCAGCAGTGTGGCGTTTGGGGTCTCGACAGGTTGTCCTACAATATGGAGATTCAAAAAACACATTCCTCGTCTTCCAGTCAATACGGGGATTATGCTACCTGAGCCAGGGCAGCCCTAAGACGACCCGGAAAAGAGGGGTACAAACTACATCAAAGGACAAACGTTCTAGGTGTTGCCCGGTGGTACATCGTAGGGGGCAGGTTTGTGTAGTTATCGGTCCAGAGATTAATGGGGAGCCATCTATTGAATGGACCAGTTCTGGGCTGTCCTTGGGTTGAGAGGGAATGGCGTACCTGTGTAACAGGCTACTGTCTATAAAGTTGCCAGATGCCCCGGAATCCACCAAGGCCCATACGACAATAGAGTGGTTGTTATTCACAGTGATTGTTACAGGGATGCGGAGATGGCTTAGTCCCATTCCATGCTTAGAGGGGGTGACTCTTATGGTCGGGGGGCCCCCTGTCCCTCCCGACCTTTGGCTTTTCCCTGTTCTCGTCGCTGGGGTGGTAGTGACGGGCAGTCATGAACAAAGTGGGAGGGCTCACCGCAGTAGTAACACGATCGCAATCGTTGCCGTCGTTCTTTCTCCTCCACCATCAATGGGCCTTGTGAAGCATGATCTGCATTGGTTCAGGCTCCCCGGCCCTCTGGCTGGTTGCTGCTGGTAGTGGAGGACGTGTTCGAGGAACATAGGTCCGACTCTCCTGCTTCCGTTCCTGCCGTCTTTCAGTGAGGCGATCTTCTATCTGTAATGTGAGGGTAGCGAGTTGTTCCCATGTATCAGGGAGGGCCGTGAGAGCAAGCTGGTCTTTTAATTCTTCACCCAGTCCCCTTCAGAACATAACCCGAAGGACGTCCTCTGGCCAACACAGCTCCAGGGCCAATCGCCGAAACAATGTTATATATTCCAAGAGCCCCCCTCGGGGTTGTCGTAAAGACATGATTGCGGTCTCAGCATCCCTTATCCGATGGGGGTGGTCGAACAGGCACGTGAATTCTTTTACAAAGTCGGCATAATTTGACAGCAAGGGGCTGTCTCCCTGGAGGAGGGTGGTGGCCCACTCCAGGGCGGTGCCCCCTAAATTCCCTATAATGTATGCCGCCTTTAGGGTATCTGTTGAGTAAGTTTGGGGTTGCATTGAAAAGGTTAGTCGGCATAGGGCCAAAAACCCCTGAAAGGCTTTACGATCCCCTATGAATTTTTCAATGTGGGGGCTCTCAGGTTCTTGGGGAGTTGTTACTGCAACCACTGGCGCCGGGACCCCTACAGGGGCCACCGCAGGTGGAGGCGCCGCAGGGGTGGCCTGGATTTGGGCCACCGCGGAGGTCAAGGCCTGTTGTTTTTCCCGCAAGTCCCGGACTTCCATGGCTAGGGATTGGACTACACTGACAAGTTCCCCTACTTCCTTGGCTATATCCATTGGGGTCAGTACTAGCGTAGGAGGGTGAAGGAAGTAAGGCACTGCTGGTGATTCTGTTACAGGGAAGGGGTGCTTCTGAGAGGAGGGGAGAGAAAGAAGCCACACACAACCCCCACACGCCCAATCCACCCACGCACACACCTTGGCTCGAGGTGCTGGGAGCGTCTATTGGGGAATAATAGCCCGTCAGGATAGCAGGTGGACCAAATAGCTCTACGGAGCCTAAGTCCTTATCATCACAGGGCACCAGCGTCAAAGGAGCCTTGGACACACCCACACTCACAACTTGCATAACCCACACCACAAAGGGGGATAGGAACACGTGTGGGGGTTGTGGAATCAATCAATTTGTTTATTGTTTAACCAAAGGTTTTACAATCAATATAATACAATACAATAATAACAACAACAATAATAACAAATTCACATGAGATTTATAATTTCTCAATTTATAATTCCACAGCAACAACAATCCCACATCGAATTCCCATACACTCCAATGATACAACAATCAACTGCCACCATCGGTCCCGCCTACTTATTCGGGGTCTCTAGCTCTTCAGCGGGGCTTGAGCGAGGGAAACTCTTGACCCCTGAGCCCCATTACCTTAGCACACTAGGGGAACTGAATTGCTCTTAATCTCAAAAAAAATGGACAGTATCTAGCTACTATCCTGGTCAACACTGAGTCTGTTCCATCCAAAAATCTCTTTTCCAGAACCCCTAAGTCGGGTGAATCCTGGATGTACCTACCCAGGAGGCTGGCTCTGGGGCCCTTTAAGGCTGTACAGCGAAAAAACAAATGTTTGCGGGAGTCTACCTCTGAGAGATCGCACAACTGGCACAGTCTTTCAGATCTTGGAATGCGTCCTTCTAACAGGGCAGAAGAATAAACATTGCAACGAAAGCATGAAAATGCCCTACATTGATTTGGGTCCTGCCATAAATAAAGATAACTATTCCTCGGTCCTGAAGTACTTCCCAAGAAATAATCAGGCTCAACCCTTTGGGCAGCCAGCAAGGATCCCTCTAGTTGTAAATCCTGGTCCAGGATTCTCGTTTTGAGGCAAGACAGAGCTTCCCCAGAGCCCAATGGCCCTAGAGCTTCTCTAGAAAAACCCAATAATTTAACTTCGTTTTCCACGTGTCTGCCCCAAACGCTAAGGAGTCCTGAATCCACAGCCATTGCCAAGAGGGAATTATCCTGGGGAGGAAAAAGACTGACCCTAGTAATGACTGAAGAGCCCTTGATCGCATAGTCTGACTTGCTGTTTCCTGCCTCAGAATGGCCTGTGGTGTACCCTTTGGGACCCCCAATATGGATCTAAGAACCTGGTTCTGAACAGGCTCTAGCCTAGGCAGAAAAGAGCCTATTCAGGGAAGGCATACAAAGCCTGTGCAATAACCTTAGCCCTAAAGAGTCGTATAACAGGCAATACTAATCTCCCTCCCTGGGTATAGTAAAACCCTAAAATGGCTCTTGATGTATTCCTTGATTGTGATACCACTGCCTGAAAGTGGGGTTTCCAACTCAGGGAGGAAGAAAAAATCACTCCCAGATATCTAAACACCTTTACTTGGGCAATGGGGTTCCCCCCAATATCCCAACGATGGGACTCCTTACTCCCATGCCTCCCCATAACCATGATCTTAGTTTTAGGGAAATTAATCTTCAAACCCTCCTTATCGCAGTATTTCCCAAACCTCTGTAACACCCTCCTTAACCCCACCAAGGTCTGGGAAATCAGAACTGTGTCATCTGCATATAGGAGGGCTGGCACCTTCCTAGTGTGTCAAATTTTTTCAAAAAGGAGATCACATCATTTAAAAAAAGGTTAAATAGAGCTGGGGCCAACAGGCACCCTTGTCTTACACCCTTGGTAACCCTGATCTCCTTTGAAAGTGGCTGGGTAGGTGCCGAGCGTGTTCGGATCAGATTTTGAGTATGGATCTTAATTATTAGAAATAGCAACCTCTGGCCAATTGATGAAACACTTAATTTAGCCCACAGCTTTTCCCTACTGATTGAGTCGAAGGCCATAAACAGTCTACAAAACATAAAAAGAATTTTCCCTGCTGGGTGACATATCGATCTGATAAGGCATATAGGACGAGAGCCTGATCCAAGGTGGACTTGCCACTCTGGAATCCCACCAGTTCAGGCTCTATGATATTACCGTCCCCCATCCATTCCAATAATTTCCTCAAGAAAAAACGGGTGTACCATTTCCCCACAACACTGAGCAAACATATGGGGCGATAATCCCCAGGCTGGGAAACATCACCCTTTTTGTACAGCGGGACTACGATTCCATTGCGCCAAGCCGTGGGGATTTCCCCAAAAGGGGGTTGTGGTGGGAGGCCGAGGAAGGGGGCCCAAGGGCAGAGGGTTCAGGAAGGGCTTGCACACCAGGAAGTGGGAGGAAGGTAAACCCAGGGGGGGTACTTTCCACACTCCCGGTCACACTGCACTAGCTCTCACAGTCACGCTACAAACACACTTAGGACAACGGGGGGAGGGTCTTCAACAATTCGTCACTATGGGGATCCCAACACACACCAGAACACAAATACAGGAATCTCAAATCACTTCGCTTCTCTCGCTTTGGCCGGTTTCTCCTTCTCAATCACCAGCGCCGGGTGCTTCCCAGCGCTGGTATTTATTGCCAAGGCCCCACCCCCCATGCGTGTCCGCAGGCGGGCTGAACACCACATCGAGGGTGTGGCCCCATGCATCACTCCGAACGGCCCTGCGCCTGCATCTTCCGCCTGCTCGGCGCGTCCTGTGCCTCGCTCGGGGGAGGGGGTGGAGTCGGTGGCGCGGCCCCCAAGAACCCCAAAAGAGAGTCCGCCTTCGCCTCCGCCCGCCACCGCCGCAACCCCCACTGGGAACCCCAGCAGCGGGAACGTATGACAGGGGGACTTTGGGGGCCCTGGGCTGGTTCTACTGGTGGGGAGGGGCCCGTTTAGAGCCCTGGAGTGTTTCTGCTGGTGCGGGGGGGAGGTCCATGTGGAGCCCTGAGCTGGTGATGCCGGGAGGGGAGGGGGGGAGCCCATTTAAATCCCTGGATGGTGCTGCTGTGGTGGGGCAGGGAGGGCCTGTTTGGGGCCCTGGGCTGGTGGGGCATGATTGTGATTGATGTAGTGTTAGATTTTGCAGAGAGCTGTGACTCTCCAATCAGTATCACAGAAAACAAAGGCAATCTGAGCTGGTTTCCCCTCCAAACAAGGGCGTAGCTTGGCTGGAATGGGTCCTGGTTCCTGCAGCAGCAACTGCTCTTCCAAACGTGTTTCACTCCTTGTCATTCCACTCAGTCTCTTATCACCTTCTTGTCATTCTACCATCTCCTTTAAGTTCACACAAGCACAGTCCACACTGTACAGACTACCTGTCTCCGTGTGCCTCTCAACACCCCCCTCTGGTGAGGCAGAGTCCGTCCCGGCCAGACCCAACAGTCCATACGTTCTATATTACAGACTCTCTGGGGGCCTCTCAACACACACGCACACACACCCCGATGAGGCAGAGTCCGTCCCGGCCAGACCCAACAGTCCATACATTCTATATTACAGACTCTCTAGGAGCCTCTCAACACGCCCCCCCCTCTGATGAGGCAGAGTCCGTCCCAGCCAGGCTTACTCAGTGGACAGCTGCGAGCTCAGTCCTTCCTGGCTCCTGCCTCCCTAGTGAAATCCCAAACTAAGGGCTAGCGCTGGGCTAGCCACACCAGCTGGCCCAACTTGACAATCTAGGCTTCCGGGGCCAGCACCAGTGCTTTCCTCCTTCAGGCCGGCATCTATGCACCAATTAGTACCAACTGTGTCGTGGACCTAGGCTCCGCTTGCTGGCCCTACCTAGCACCCTGTTACGTACACAATCTTAGTTGACCTGGCAAGTCAGCCACCCATAATCCTTTTATCGCCAAGAAATATGCCATTAAGCGTAAGTGTCTCGCTCCAAAGAAGCGACTAGGAAACATTCCATCAAACTATTGGAATTTATTTTTATTTATTTATTTATTTAGTAAATTTATATACCGCCCCTCCCACCATGCAGCCCGGGGCGGCTGCCTAAGTCTCCATCTGAGGACTCCATCTGAGGACTTTGCTGACTTTAGCTTTGGGGGAAACTCCGTATGTTGAAGCTTTTCCAATACCACGATCCCCATTGGGACAGCAATGTTTACTCTTCAATACAGATTTTCTGCTTTACAACACATGCAGAAAGAGGTCTTTGTTTTGTCAGGAGTTTTACATTAATCAACACTTGGTTGGAAGATCAGCTCCCAGCAAACAAAGTGCACAAGAAGACAAGAACACTGTGCTGCATGAAATGATTTGGAGTTTTTTCTGGCTCAGATCCTAATCAAAAGGATAAATAAGTAACAACCACACCAAACTCCAGAATTATTCTTTTTTGGGTAAGGAATCTGAAGAATGACAATGTCAAAAGTAGACACAGCTCTGGAAGAGGTTGTGAAGGAACTCAAATATGAAAGTGTATAGCTGTCATCGGTAACGTGTAACCTATCGCTTAGTCGTGACCACAAGACTGATTTTTAAAAGAGGCTCCAGAGGTGACCCTGGTCCTACAGACCAGTGAGCCTGATGTCTGTACTGGGCAAACTGGTAGAGGCCATTGAAAATAACAGAATGATTAGGCATATTGACAGACATGGTGTGGCAGCATGGTGCCACAGTAAGGGTAATGTACCTTTAAGAGGGTCACAATATGGCACCTAGAAGAGAGAGAACTACTTAAAATGGCCACTGCCAGGAACTGGAAGTAGATGGGCGGGGCTTGCAGCATAAAAAGAAGAGAGCACAGGACGGGGAGGTCAGTCTGCTCTGAACTGCTGAAGAGGACACAGCTCCTGGAGAGGCTTGCTGGCCTGAAGGACGGAGACCTGAACCTTTATTTTATTTATTTATTTTAAAATTATGCTACTCCATTCCTCCTGCCACAGGCAGCTCGGGGCGGCTTACAATTCATAAAACATTAAAACAACAATTTAAAAACAACTAAAAGGAAGGGGAAGAAGCTGATGTGAGTTGTGTTAGCTAGCCAATGGAGTGTGAGAGATACTATGGACTGGCCAGAGGCTTGGTGCCTGTCCTACGGACTGTTTATTGACTACACTCTGTTTATATGAAACCCCTGGAGTGACATCCTACTTTGGGCCGGATCCTGCAAACACTTACCCCTGCTGCACATGGCGTGATGGGGGTGTTTGTAAAGGGAAATCTCACACTAGGAAGCTGTATCTAGCAGGGTTCTGGGCCGGGACCACTGCTGTTTAACAATTAACGATGGGGAAAATGGAGTGAAGAATAATGTGGCCAAATTGGCAGCTTACACAAAATTATTGAAGATCGTTAAGTCCCACGTAGACTATGGGTCTTTTCCGACGTGATGCTGGCCACAGATTAATCAGCTTTCGCACTGATGGATCCATGCCCAGTGTCACATTTAAAAAGGGCTGCCTGCTTTTACCATGGTCTGGCTCCTGACCGCGGTGGAGTTTAGCCCAAGCTGTCACTTGAGAAAATCCCCAAGTGACAGCCCAGGAAACTCCAGCACAGTTGGGAGTCAAGTGAGCTATTACGTCTGAGAGCCTGCTTCGCTCGACCCGGTCTGGAGCGGCGGCAGGGGGCGGCTCTCGTTGGCTGCCATGACTCCCATCAGCTGGGGGGTGTAGGGGCGGGGACGTACAGACGCACATCCATGCATCGCGGTCCAAGCTGCGGACGGACGTCTTTGGCAGCCCAGCGATCCCGACTGGGGGGAGGAGCTGCCTCCACCACCCAGAGAAGTCTGTGGCAGCAGAGGCAGCCCCTCATGTCGGAAAGCATCCTAGGATGAGTTAAAGAAGGGTTTTGGACTGCTGGGGGACTGGGCAATAAAATGGCAGATGAAATTCAGTGCTGATAAGTGCAAAGTGATACAAACAGAAAAAACAACGTTAGGTTCTAAATTGGGCGTTACCACTCAGGCAAAAGATCTTCCTGTCACGGTGGATAGTTCATCAAAAATACCAGCTCCCCATGCAGCAGCAGCAGCCAAAAAGGCCAACGGGATGTTGGGAATTATCAAGAAGGGAATCGAAAACAAACAGACTCTCATCTTGGGGCTATATACATCCGAGGGACTCCCACCCCTTGAATGTGGCTGCAGGATTCACATCTTGAAAAAGATGTTGTAGAAATGGGAGGAGCCACTAGGATAAAAAGTCAGGAATGGCTTCCATAGGCTCCACAGCATCCAGTCCTTCAGATTAAAAAAAAGACAGCTGGAGGGGAATACGATCGAAGTTCACGAAATCCCAAGTAGGTAGGTAGTGGTTATTTACTAGAACCCAGTGACACCCTATGAATTTAACTGGCAGCAAGTTTAACACTAATTGGCCCTTTTCACACAGACACTAACACTGATCAAATGGGTGCTATTTTATTAAACATGTTGCAGGGCACACAGAGCACACCTACAGCCCTGCAACATGTATAATAAAATGTAGCATCCATTTTATCAGTGTTCGTGTGTGTGAAAAGGGCCTTTGTTTCATTTGGCAACAATTAGCCTGTCGAACTCTGCCAGAGGATGTTGTGAAGGACAAGAGCATTAGTGGGCTCAAAAAGGGATTGGATAAGTTCATAGATGATGGGTCCATCAATGGCTATTAGTCAAGCTATTCAGGGGCTGGGAATGAGTAACTGGAAATGGATCACTCCATTATGACCAGTTACTTCGGAGAAGTGTCCAACGGAAGGTAACTGCTGTCATAGACAAGAAGCTGGGCTGGATGGAACATTGCTCTGACCCATCTGGCACATACTATGACACTGTCGGAGACAGGATGCTGGGCTGGATGGAACATTGCTCCGACCCATCTGGCATGTACTATGACACTGTCGGAGACAGGACACTGGGCTGAATGGACCATTGCTCTGACCCAGTCTGGCACTGACTACACAATGCAGTGTGTTCTCTGCCCGGCTGCCACCAGATGTTTCCCTGCCAAGTGCCGGAGCGAGGGCCCATTCTGCCCCACTGTGCGGTGAGTTCTGCAGCTGGGCTTTGAGCGGCGAGCACTGTTGCCCATCACGTGCTGCTGCATCATGGCCGGAGCCGGGAGTTTGGTTGACCCAGGTGAGGGAGATGGGTCAGGGCCGGGTTCCCGCTCATGTGGTCGGCAACTCCACCCACCCCACAGTGTGTCAGCAGCACTTGCCCGCCATAGGGCGGTGTGGGGATCAGGCCCTCCCAGCTTGTGTGACTGCACCCAAGAAGTATCCAGCACTGATGGGATTCCACGCAAAGTCCCGGAAAGATGTTCCCCAGCACACATAACTATCCTGATGACTGTCATTTGCCACAGTGACCATAACTATGTTAAGTGCCACAGTGTTGAACAGGAAACCTTTGAGAGAAGAGACAGCTGCTCCTAGGGGTCTTCTCAAGGCAACATGGGCCCAAAGGGATCAATAATTTGTAGTCCAGTCCTGAAAGCTTTTTTTACCTGTTTCTCCTGTATTTCAATGGAATTATGCTGAGTAAAAGTTTGCAAAGCTCCCTTTTCCCAGACATCATGATTCTAGGGCACAAAAACAAGGCTGATAAGAAGCAGCATAATGCACAAGCGTTACTTACCTGTATGTTCCTTTTGGTGATCTCCCTGGTTAGCTGGACCTTTCCAGTGCTGGGATCCACCCCAGCAAGGGGCACCATGACTTCTCCAATCACGTCATCCCGAGAGAAGCGATCAAAGCTCAGCACCAGGAAGTGGAGCACCAAGTCCTGGAGCTGACTGTAGGGGATCCCATAGAAAGTAAAGGTTTCATCAAAGACAGGATCCAGAGTCTTACGCAGTACGCGGGTCTTCACCCGATGCCGTTTATCTGGAAGGATTGTCATCTTGATGTAGGGGTCAGAGCCTTGGTTGTGCTCATCCATTACTGGCAGTCCGTGAGCCTCCTGAATGGTCACCACCAGTGCCTTCTTTGGAAAGTTGTAGTCCACAGAGAAAGTCAGTGACCCCAGCATGATGGCGGCATCATCATCTGGGGAAGATGGTGAGGATGTTTTGCTCTCACCTGGAGTCAGGCTTTGAACTGGACTGAGCTCATCTCCATAATCCACTTTGATCGGGAGCTGGTTGATGCAAGAGCCCATTAACCCGGCTTCGGCATCTACCAACAGGTTCCCTGGCCCACTGGTCTTCTCTCGTCGGATCCGTAGAATTTTCTTTTTGTTACTCAAGGTCTCTGGGTAGATACTGATGCCTTTCAACATGTGAATGAATTTGTAAGGTGGAGTCTTGTGCTTTTTTTCTGCTTGCTGATGGCAACATGTCCACACAAAGACAGTCACTGAGACGGACACCACAAGGACAGTGGCACCAATGAGGCCAGCCACAATCGGCGACACATCTGTAAAAGAGACAAATTAACCGTGGATGAGCCAGCACCCTGGGGGGGGGGGGGGGGGTACTTCTGCTGATCGAAGCTGGAGAAACATTAAACAGAGAAAATACTTCCAACACCTCATTAATCTATTGAATCTCTCCATGCCCGAGGCACCAGAAAGTTCTCTGGATGAGAGCAATCCCAGCGGCTGAGATTGCTTAGTTTGCATAAGTCACCACAAAAGCTCCATTCTATCCCATTCTACTTCATTTTTTTCTGGTTAGGAAGCAAGTGCCATTAAAACTTCCAGCTCTATGTTTGCTTAACACTAACATCACAGTTTTGGTTGTCTTACCCTGCAGAACCAACGCTGTGCACCATAAACATCAGAAGCTCCTGGACAAGTGTTTACTACTCCCCTGCAAATTAATAACCTGAATCTATCTCAGAAAGGGCACCCTAACTTCCCCAATCACATCATCCCGAGAGCAGCGATCTTATGGCCCCTGCAAAACTAGCAATTGTACTTTCGTTAATATCAGGATCCGATAAGAGCTGATTATAGATTGACTATTTAGATCCGCGAATCTACCATACTTAAGTATTTTACATAATTTGATATTTGGGCATAACCACTGTGATTTCTAAGAGTTTATAAACCTCCATTAGGTACCGGAACTTTAAACTTGGCCTCTGCTGTATAGATTGGAGACTGGCAGCTGTCATTCGTCCAGAAATCTCCAACTACTCTTGACCTATCTGTTAGGCTTGTAAAGTGTAGTGGGGAATCCTACCCTTGTAACTGGAATTCAGTTGCTTCTTCTAGGGTAAAAAGTGGCTGCAGACTGAGTCAGAACCACCCCCTACAATTGAGAACTCATTGCAGCTCAAGTTCGGCCAGTAGCTATAGGTGCTAAATACCCCTGCTACTGGGGGAAACAACCCAGGGTGTAAAATGACCCCAAGTTGAAAATTCACAGTAATTTCTTTTTGTCTCCTGGTGTCTTCAGGTCTTGGGGGATCGACACCTGATAATGCAAGAAACAGAAGGGTTTGTTTTTATTAACTTGTTTGCAAAATGTCATCCTGGTATCAGGTACTGATAACAGAGAGAGGCTTTGAGCTGCATGTAGCTTCCTAGAGCTGGGCTTGTGTTAGCTTGTAAAATAATAAATTTAAAAGAAAAGTGCACTAGAATGACTTATATGGTGACGGCATTCCTTTTAATCACATGATTTGCCACTGAAAATGTATTGTATTATTCTAAAATACAGAAAGCTTGTCCTTAATAATCTAGCTGGAGGCCTAGGTACTAGTCCCTGGTTTCCATTTTGCAAACAAATGGAATGAGGAATTCAAGAAGAGAATCCTGGCTGTCGCTGGCGCCAGTGGGGAAACACAGGGAACATGGGAAATAACGCCAATGCCCAAACTAGGAGCTGGTTTGGGCTAAGCAATAAATAGAACCCAAGTTCAGAGGTAGTTTTCCTAACATGAAATGTTTCCTCTGACGTGATCTCTCTTGAAGAGGCAGTAGCTGCGGCTTGGAGGACCTTCCTTCTCTTTTTTAAAAAAAGGGAAATTATAAACCCTGTTTTTCTGGCCACCTGATCCTCGGCAGCTACTCTCAAGTTCCTCTTGTCCCCACAACCAACTTGCCTGTGCTACGGAGATCTTGCTAATTGCAGTTATCTCCCCGCCCCCAACACGAAGAGTCCTCATGTACTCGGACCAGCTGTCCTTTTAAATTAGAACAGCTTTAGCAATGCATAGACAATGGAGTGTTTGGGCTCGAGAGACCCTAATGTTGCTAAAACAGTCTTTGCAATGCAGTAGAGTAGACCAATGCGTCGTCTTGGTCCTCTGTATCTGAAAATCCTTCTGCGATATCACATTGGGGGGGGGGCTGTATCTGCTAAGACTGGGTTTTTGCTGCTGTAAGAAATGCTCGCAGAGGGGCCTAATACAGCACTCTGATGTCCCAATAGCCACTCTAGCTCTTTCTGGGCTGCGCACACAGTTAAAATGAACCACTATGAGCCACTAACTAGCCATAGGGGGTCTGGACCCCACTATTTCTGGGGTAACCTAGGGAGATGGTACTTCCCCCTGGGGCTTCCTCTTCTTTTCCAGAATCCTAGCCTTTGTTTTAAAATAAAAGTCTCTGTTCCTTGGGAGCTTTGCTGCCCACAAGTTTGATGACAGTAAGTGCTAGCAAGGACACAGAGAGTGTAATAAATGAGTGGATAAGGTGCCGGACTTGGGCCTGGGAAGCTAGGGTTTAAATCCCACCCTAGCCATGAACTCCTTGGGTGGCCTTGGACAAGTCACAACCTCTCAGCCTCAGTTCCCCATCTGTAAAATGGGATGTGTGTGTCTCTCTCTCTCTCTCCCTGTGTTCCCCGCACCCTTGTCCATCTTAGGGTGTTTTCAGACAAGACACCACCCACCCACTATACATGTTACAGGGCACCAACAGGGCAACACTGCAGCCCTGCAACATGTATAATAAGTGGGTGGAGAGTGTCTTGTCTGAAAATGTCCTTAGACTGTAAGCCCACTGGGCAGGGACCTGTCCCTGAGGGACGATCTGTGACTGTAAGGCCCTGTGTCCGCTGAGCAGCGCCACAAAACGATAAGCAGCAGAAGTCTCTGCAACAAGGAAGTAGGAAGCCTCAAACGAAGCCAGCTGCTCACAGTTGTTATGACGACAGCGCTAATGTTTCTACTGTGCCTGGATCCTTATGGCTGCAACCAGAAACTGGCCCCTGTCGCTGCAGCCCATGAGCGCACCTGGGAAGGCACGGCTCTGGGGTCATTGCCACTGTCTGAAGCAAGTATGCTCACTGATGGGGACAGTGAAACTCAGGCGGTGACAGTCGCTGTTCATGTGAAACACCCTCAGCCAAAATCATCCCCATCTTCATTTCACTGCTGAACAAAGCACGGCATGATTTGGTCTGAAGATTTGTGCAGCCTCATTTTGTTATCAAGTGGGCGGAGCATGGATGTTGGGAGGAGTTTCGCAAGTGCCGAATGCTCCCCACTGCCTCCAATCAATAGAACAACACTTTAAACCAATCCATTAGATGATGCCATTATGGCCATCATGGGGGAGCAATCCACCCAGAGAGGGAGATTCGGTAATAGCCATGTCAATGTCACCTTTTCCCATGGGGGCAGAGTGCCAGCTGACTCACCCTCGGGCGGGCTGGTCTGTCTGAAGGTGGCCTGCCAGATGTGGAAGCGGAGGCTGCTTTGGGGCAGCCCTGCTTGCAATGCTCTGGAACATCCCGGAGCGCCACTGGCCAAACTCAGGGCACCAGCCCAGAGTGAACCCACACTGCAGTTCCACTTCCAGCTGCTACGACACCATAGAATTGTGAGGGTCAGCCTAGAGTGTCGGGCAATCCGCCTGCAACTCTATGGTGAATGTCGTTAAGAACAGAATTATTAAGCATATTGATTAACATGACAAAATATGGAAACGTCAACATAGATTTTAGGATAGGGAAGTCATACCTCACAAATCTATTGGATCTTTTTGACGGTAGGAACAAGCATGTGGATACGGGTGTTCTGGTCAATAGAGTGTATCTGGATTTTTGATACCCTATATAAAAAAGTGTTTGATAATGTTTCTTACGAGAGACTCTTGAAGAAACTAACTAGTCATGGGATAGGAGGCAGGGTCCTGTTGAGCATGAATAGCTGGTTAAAGGATAGGTCAAGACTAGTCGTAGAGCTGGGTTGGCGGTAGATCTGTTAGCAACCTTTAGCCAAGTAGGTTTGGGGAATGTCAGGTAAGATCATGTGATCTGTCTAAGGTTATCACATGAGTAGCTATGATCCAACGGTCTGCGACAAGCAGTCCGGGACCAGATTAACTCCAGCCAACAGTGTTCACAGCTGGCTTTGCTGCTAACACATTTGGGTTTGGTTCCTACTGGACAGTCCCTTTTTAGATCTTCCAAATTCCATGTAACTTCACTCCTACAATGGTAGTTTACAAAACATTTGTGACAGGTGGAATTCTCTTAATCACTAAAAAGTGACAAAAGATTCTGTGTTTCATTTTCTAAGTTCCAGAAATCACTCCAATTCATCACTTTATTGGTATTACTCTTTACAGAGCACAAAGTATCGCCGCCCTTGCCCGACGTACAGCTAACAGACAGGATGGATTCGCCAAGTGCCCCTTGTCCATTTATAAATAAATGAATTCTAATTGCCAAAACGCTCTGCAAGGATGAATACTTCTTTACTGCCAGTTCTGTACCTGGCACTGACCAAGCTGAGACAGGTTCATTCATGGAGCTGAGCTGCCATAGGGACGCATGCTTGGCTTAGTGACAGGGGAGAAGGGATTCCCTAGTGAAAGGCAACCGAGGAAGCAGCAGGAGCAGACTGAGCCAGGGGATGAGGAGTTAGGAAAAGCCAGACAGAAGAGGTAGGTTTTCAGGAGGGTGTAGCAGGCTGCTGGGTGCCCTGCCTTCTTACACCAGAGAGCACTCGCTGCTGGCCAGCAGGGCCCTGAGAGGCGAGGTTAACATCAGACACAAGCATGCGGCAGAGCGGCTGCGCGGTGGAAGGTGAGCTGAGTCCAGCCAAGGAAGCTGAGCCAGAGGCTGGCGTGAAGTGTGGAGAGGAACCTGGCGCGTCCTGGGAGGCTCCCCCTAAGAGGCTGGAGCTTAGGGCTAGGGAGCCGAAGGCAACATGATCGGGAGTGGGAATGGAGCGGTAGCCTGAACCAGAGCCAGTGAATGTCCTCGCTCACTCACCCCCATCTCCAGCTCCCCCCCATCCCCAGCTGATCTTTGCCCCCTCAACTCCCCCCCATCTCCAACTGATCC
>QEPC01000700.1:128582-161107 GCA_003113815.1 Sphenodon punctatus
AACGCCAGTTGCGAGTTTGGGGGGGATGCGGGGGGTGGGTGTGTTGTGTGCGTTGGGGTCTGTTGGGGTTGGGGTGTCGTGTGCATTGGGAACTGCTGGGGCGGGCGGCGGGGTTTCATTGCTGCCCCCCCCCCCAATAGGCTCCAGGGTAAACGTGGCACTGCGTTTGTCTTGCAGAAAGCAGTGGGTAGAGGAGGAGCAGCAGGATGTCGCTGTCAACTAGTACATTGCCCTGCAAGAAGGGAGCTGCTGCTGCTGCTGCTGTTGTGGAGCCCCAGAGTCCACTCCTCCAGCCCAGTTATCCCAAGGGGGATGCATCTCTCCTCTCGGACATGGAGCCTGTGAAAAAGGATGAGTTCAGGGTATTGGTCTCCAGACCCCAGGGACAGAGCAAAGCCGCAGTGCCTGGCCTGGATACGCCAGCTGCCAACAATCCCGGAACCCCTCGTGCCCGTAGTACTACATCGACTTCGCTAACCGATGAAGACTTCCCCTTCTTGGAAGCTACCGATAATGAAACCAGGGGGGAAAAGCTAATTTCAACAAAAGATGCTTCACATTCTTGTAGTAAAATTGCTTTGAGAGAGCCAGTAGGGAAAGAAATGTCAGTGAAGCCTCAGTATGATTTTGGCCAGGACAGAGGTGAAGGTCCCCCAGCCACCAAGGCTTTTCTGTCATCCGCTGAATTTCTGGAGGCAGCTAAGGAGCGGGAATTAACTGAAGATGGTAAATTAATGGGTTGATCAACAAGGAGCAGACTGGGCCTTACAGATTAATAATATGTGAAGATCCCAGGCCCCGCAGTCTCGGCGCTCACCCGATGCCTGGCTGCTGTCGGGGACGATGAGAGCGCGCCGTTTGAGGCAGAATCCAGACAAGACCGAGGTGGTGATGGTTGGCCGGCCTTGTGATCTGGAGGGGATTGGTGTCCCTGTTGTTGTTGGGGTCTGGCCTGTTGGGATCTGCCCTGTTATTGATGGTGTCCTGCTCACCAACTCCATCTGGTGAGGTGGCTGCAGCCTTTTGTTTCTGACTCGGATCTGGCCACTGTCATCGATGCGTTCATCACCTCGAGGCTGGATGAGTGCAACGCGCTCTACCTGGGGCTGCCCTTGATGACTGTTTGGAAGCTGCAGCTGGTGCAGAATGTGGCGGCTCGGCTCCTTTCGGGGATGGGTCGCCAGGAGCATGTTACTCCAGTGCCCTGAAGTCTGCACCGGCTGCCGATAGCTTTCCGGGCCCAATTCAAGGTGCTGCTTTTGACCTTAAAGCCTTAAACGGTCTGGGCCCCATGTTTATGAGAGACTGCCTGTCCTTTCGTGCCATGCTGCAGCTCCTGTGGTTGGCCGGGAGCACCTCCCTGTGGGTACCGACTGCTAGTCTTGTTCGTATGACACGGGCTCGCAGGGAGGCATTTCCGGTGGCTGCCCCGATGCTGTGGAGCACCCCCCATCCCCCCCCCGAGGTTCATTTGATCCCAAGCCTGTGCGTCTTCTGGAGGCGGTGTAAAGATTTCTGTTTGGAAAGGCGTTTGGTGGGTGGGGACATCAAAGAGAGCAGCCCCCGATGACTGCAGGGGCCGATCCAGAACACAAGGGATGAGGCGGTCCCGCAGGTAGGTCGGGCCTAGGCCATTTAGGGCTTTATAGGCAAGCACCAACACCTTGAATTGGGCATAGGCAGCCAGTGCAATGAACGAAGAACCGGTGTTATATGTTCCCGGTGGCCCAGTCCCACCAAGAGCCGGGCCGCCGCATTCTGCACCAGCTGCAGTCTCCGAACTGTCACCAGGGGTAGCCCCATGTAGAGCGCGTTACAATAGTCTAGCTGAGAAGTGATGAAAGCATGGACGACAGTGGCCAGGTTGGAGTCTGAAACATACGGCCGAAGTCGATGCACCAGATGTAGTTGGCGAAAGGCGCTCCTTGCTAGAGCCGCCACCTGAGCATCCAGGCGGAGCTGTGAATCAAGGAGCACCCCCAGACACTGCACCTGGGGAACCAGTGGGGGACAGACCCCATCGATGCTCACCCCCACCGTCTTACCCACCAGCATCACCTCCGTCTTGTCCGGATTCAACTTCAGTCAATTTGCCCTCATCCAACCCCCCACAGCTACCAGACACCCAGTAAGCACCGAGACTGCCGGACCTGGGTCCGATGAAAAAGAGAGGTAAAGCTGGGTGTCATCAGCATATCGATGACACTGCACACCAAACCTCCTGATCACCTCGCCAGACGGCTACATGTACATGTGGAACAGGAACATAAATATATATATTGATGTGTTATAAGCCACCCTGAGCCTTTTTGAGGGAAGGGCAGGATAAAAATTTAAATCATTCAATCAATTGAAGTTGGAGGGTGGAGCTGTCGGGACGTAGACGAGGGATCGAGGTGGGTTGCTCTCTGCTACCTTGCAGGGACTTTTTGGAGTAAAGAGGAGACGCAGGTTTCCTGTGATTTGTGGTCTGAACTGGCAATTTCTTCTGTGCTGATAAAGATCAGACAAGGGGACGCGTGGTCATTCTGAATATTTGGGGCATAACTGGGCGGTTGTTGATGTTGCTCTTCATCTGACAATTGTTTTTGAAAGATGAAAGAATCCTGCAGAAAACACAAATGGTTTGCTCGTCTCAGTTGCTTGAGATACAGTCAGTTCATCTAGCTTAGTTACTTGCCCCTGACATTGGGCGGGCAGCAATGCATCCTTAGGAGGCAGTCGGAACACACGACGGTCCTACTGGGTCTACCTAGCCAATGGCTTGTCTCTGATAGTGAAAGCAGCTGTTCCCAACCTTTTACCTGTGTGGCCCCATTTTGAGACACCCGGCATTAGTCCCTGAGCCTGGACAGCAACAAAGACATACCAAGTATATCAGATGAGATCATGATAATCCCATCTGCAAATGGCATGAGCTGCAGTTTGTGAACCTGTGTCCTTGGGGAAAGAGGTGAGCCGCATGCGGCTTGGGCTCCGTGCTGCTGACTTCATTGTCCTCCTGGGTCTGTACATTGCACTCAAGTCTTATCAGCCAGCCAATCACAGAGCAGGACAGATTTGTGCGTGCTCTTGGCTGTACAGAGATCTTGGGAGTGGGAGCTTTGCCCACCCCGGTGCATAGAGTGATCCGGTCCTGTTGCGACTCCCAGCTTCCTATCAAGTCTGTAGCATCAAATGGTAATGGTAAAGCTCATTACAAAATTTGCACCTTGTAAAATTTTGCCAGGCCTGGCAGTCTCCATGCTTACTTGGTGTTTATCAGCTGTGGGAGACTGGATGTGGGTGAGCTGCCTGAAGTTGAATCCTGACAAGACAGAGGTGATGGTTGTGGGGAAAGCCAGGGGAGTGATGGCCCCCATCATAGATGGGATCCATCCCCCTGGTGTCTCAGGTCCGTAGTCGGGGGGTGATCCTAGACTCACAGCTCTGCCTGGATGTCCAGGTGGCGGTTATGGCAAAGGGCACATTTTGCCAATTACATCTGGTGCGACAGCGTAAGCCGTATGTCTCAGAAACGGACCCTGCCACTATCGTCCATGCTTTTATTACCTTGAGATTGGATTACTGTCATGCGCTCTCTGTGGGGCTACCCGTGGTGACGGTCCGGAGACGGCAGCTGGTGCCGAATGCGGCGGCCCGTTTCCTTAGGGGGGGCGAGCTGTCGCCAGCACATTACATTGGTGCTCTGTTCTCTGCACTGGCTGCCGCTAGTTTTCTGGGCCCGATTCAAGGGGTTGATTTTTACCTTTAAGACCCACGGCCTGGGCCCCACCTACCTGCGGGACTGCTTCATCCTCTGGGTCCTGAATCAGCCTCTGCTGTCAGCCGGTGTCAACCATGAGAGCGTTCTTGGTGGTCGCTTTGCGGCTGTGGCTCTCCCTCCTGCTGGAGGTTCACCTGTCCTCAGACCTCCCCTCTTTCCGTAGACAGTGTAAGACCTGGCTGTTTTGCCGGGCCTGTGGGGAGGGAGACGGGTGAGTGGTGGGATGGGTTGTTTGCTCTGCCAGGGTTTATTTTAATGTTTTATGGTTTTAATTGTTCTATTAATGGATATTTTTTTTTTATTATGATGATGTGAGCTGCCCCGAGATGCGTGAGCATAGAAATGTGATTAAATAAATCAAATTCAGAGGGAGGAGAGAGAGATGAGAATTACAAGACAAAGGAAGCATGGGGGACCTAGATCAGAAACAGCACAAGGGTCGTTGTTCTGCACCATTAAAGGGGGGAGTAACCCCTGCGTTTTCAGCTAGTTCATACAAGTGGGGTTTGCGGGTGCTCGTGACTGAAATCTAGAAGTCAGACGTGCTCTGCCTGGTGAAACAGATGATGCAGAGTTAGAGAGTCTCCTTTACTTTGCTGGTGCTCGTTGTCTGCCATCTTGCTTTCTTAATTTAATTGAAAGTTGTATGCCACCCTTTCCATAACTGCTCAGGGTGGCTTACAATTGATAAAATCCCCTAAAATGTATTTAAAACCCCCAATTCCCTCCCCACAGCCACACACAACCTCCCAACCAACCCCAATCCCTGCCTGTGTAATACCGTGCCAACCGGAAACATTTTACACCACCTCTGGAAGATGCTCTGAAGATCCTCTGTTTCCCTAGGACATTGGGTCCCTATTGTTTTGAGACTGTGGTGTAATGGGTAGGTGTCAGGAGGTAGGAGGGGACCCTGCTTCTAGTCTAGACCTTGGGCCAGTCAAAATATCCTCTCAACCTAACCTCTACCTCACAGGGTTGTTGTGAGGATTAAAAGTTGTGTTAAATTGTTCTATGTAAAGTGCTCCGAGTGCCGTAGCAGTGGGTTGCTGTATAAAAAATAAATCTATCAAGATGATCTCTGTGGCCAGAAATGGCACTGAAGAGAGATCAATTGGGATCGTTATCCTGCCTGCAGAGGTTGTCCAGACCTGGTTTGGAAAGCTCTGCTCTTGGGTTCGGGCACCACAGGATCATGCAGAAGGGAGAAATGGAAAGATCCTAGGGAAGCAATCGTGAACAAAATAATGGGGATGTTTTCTGCTTCCTGCCTTCAGAGATGGAAGACGTTTTGCAGAGGGACCCCCGGCCTTCTCCCAAGCCAGGGGACCGCATGAGATGCACCCTGCAGTCTGACAGGCTCCAAGCTGCAGAATGTTCCCAGCAGATTGAGGAGGAAGCAGAGGAGGATGTTGGACTGTTCATCCCAGTGGGTTAGTGTTGTCATAAGCTGAACAACTTTGAGCGGAAGTGATTTTATAAACTATAAATTCTGCTGCTGCTGCTGCTGCTGCTTTATTAGCAAGGGTGGTAATTCTGCCCCTGTGAGTGAGGCTTTCCTCTCTCTGTAGTCAGCCTAAGAACATATTCTGAAAGTAACTGATGGTTGCAATTTTCTGTTTACCAAATGCTGGTGTCTTGAGTCAGCAGCACAATAAGGCCAGGGACCTGTCTTTGCTGCATTTTCTTGGTAATTAAATCCCGAGCAGACGGTGAAGAATTGCAGGAGGTTCTTGCGAGACTGGGTGCCTGGGCATCTAGACGGCAGATGAAATTTCATGTGGACAAGAGCAAAGTGATGCACATGGGGGAAAAACAACCCGAACTCTCTGTACATGATGCTCGTTTCTAAGTGAGGAGTTACCACTCAGGAAAAGGATCTTGGAGTCATTGCGGACAATACATTGAAATCCTCAACTCGGTGCGCGGCGGCAGCCGTCAAAAAAAGCAAACGGAATGTTAGGAATTATTTGTAAAGGATTAGAGAATAAAACCGAGAATATCACAAGACTGCTGTATAAAATCTGAGAGACCATATCTTGGATATTGTGGGCAGGTCTGGTTCCACGTGTCAAAAAAGGCTGAGTAGAAATAGAACAGGAGCCAAGAAGGGCAACAGGGTTTGGAACGGCCCCCGTACGCGGAGAGGCTGGGGCCCTTCAGCTCGGAGAAGAGAAGACTGAGAAGGGACAGGAGAGAAGTTTCTTAACTCACGAGTGGTGCGGAATGAGTCAATAGGGAGCGGTTATTTACCTGCTCCAACAGCACTAGAACTAGGGGATGCTCCATGAAACTAACAAGTAGCTGATTTAAAACAAATTTTTTAAAAAAATTTCAGTCGTTTAACAGCCAAGTAGGTTTAGGGGACATAACTTCTTACTTTTGGGAGCTGGGAGTGACCAGCGTTGTGACCGGTTGGATACTTCGCCCAAGCAGCCAAGCTTGGCCACTGGCAGAAACAGGATGCTGGACTCAACGGACCATTGATCTGAACCAGTCTGGCACTGACTCTGGGCATTTTCAGACAAGGCGCTCGCTCTCTGTCCACCCCCACCCTCCCCACTATACATGTTGCAGGGTTGCAGTGTAGCCCTGTGGGTGCCCTGTAACATGTATAGTGTGTGGGGAGTGTCTGGTCTGAAAACGCCCTGTGTTCCCCATTTCTGCCAAGCCCTGATTAAGCTTGAGAGAGAGACAAAGTCTGCAGAGTCGGTTACCTGTCGGTTCAGAATTGGTCTTAAACTGCTCCGGTACCACCCCCTCTCTCCTCACATCCTTCCCTCCTGTCTCTCTCTCTCGAGGAAATCTCCGCTCTACTCTCTTCATCCAACCCCTCCACCTGCCCCCTTGACCCAATTCCCTCCCGCCTCCTGACCTCTATTGCTCCCACTGTTGCCCCTCCACTTCTTCATGTCTTCAATCTCTCCCTTTCCAAAGGCTCCTTCCCCTCTGCTTTCAAGCATGCCACTGTCTCCCCCATCCTCAAAAAGCCCACCCTGGACCCATCTGACCCCTCTAGTTACCGGCCAGTCTCCCTCCCTCCCTTTGCCTCGAAGCTTCTGGAACGTCTCGTCTACTCCCGCTGCCTGGACCTCCTCTCTACCAACTCCGCCCTGGACCCTCTCCAATCCGGCTTCCGACCCCTCCACTCTACTGAAACTGCCCTGGCCAAGATCACCAATGATCTACTTGTCGCTAAATCTAAGCACCACTACTCCATTCTTGTCCTCCTTGATCTCTCTGCTGCCTTTGACACTGTCGACCACTCGCTCCTATTGGACTCGCTTCACTCTTTGGGCTTCCGTGGCTCTGTCTTTGACTGGTTCTCCTCCTACCTCTCTAACCGCTCCTTTAAAGTCTCACTCCCCGAGTCAGCCTCCTCCTCCCTCCCCCTTTCGGTTGGGGTCCCCCAAGGCTCTGTCCTTGGCTCTCTCTTCTTCTCTATTTACACCCTGTCCCTTGGCAAACCTATTGCCTCCCATGGATTCCAATATCATCTCTACGCTGATGACACCCAACTCCATCTTTCTACCCCCTCTCTCTCCTGTCCACTCACGCTTCGTCAACTGCCTCTCTGATATTTTCGCCTGAATGTCCCGACGTCAACTCAAGCTCAACATGGCCAAGACCGAACTCCTCATTTTTCCTCTTCCTCTCCCTCTAACCTGCCCATCTGCATCGATGGAGTCACCATCCATCCTGTTCTCCAAGTCCGTAGCTTGGGCTTCATCTTTGACACGCACCTCTCTTTTAAACCTTACATTGACTCTGTTGCCAAATCCTGCCGATTCGCCCTCCATAACATTGCTCAGATCCGCCCCTTTCTCTCTACCTCCTCGGCCAAAACCCTTGTTCATGCCATGGTTATCTCTCGCCTCGATTACTGCAACCTCCTCCTTGCTGGCCTCTCACCTGTCCCCCGTAATCACAATCCAAAACTCCGCTGCCAAGGTCATTCACTCTGCCCGTCACTTTGACCATGTGCAGCCTCTCCTCTTCTCTCTTCACTGGCTCCCGCTTCCTGAACGTATCCTGTTTAAACTCCTGGTTTTCACGTTCAAATCGCTCCACGACCAAGCTCCCCCTTATCTCTTGGACCTAATCTCCCTATGCATTCTTGCACGTGCTCTCCGATCTTCCTCTGTTCCCTCCCTCGCTCTCCCTTGTTTCTCCTGCTCACCTAACCGCCTTCGACCCTTCTCCTTCGCTGCCCCCCATGCCTGGAACTCCCTCCCTACCCACATCCGCCTTGCCCCCTCCCTCCGCTCCTTCAGATCCCTCCTCAAGACCCACTCTTTCCTCGCCGCCTTTCCCAATGCCTGCTAGTCGTTCCCATATACCTACTGTCTGCCCTCTGCAGACTGCTGCACCCAACCTGATTGTAACCAAGCCAGGCGCACGCACCTGAGACTTCACATCCACTTGAATGTTTGTCAGTCTTCTCCCCTGTCTCTTCCACTGTCCCCCCTCCTTGTCTTTTAGATTGTGAGCCACAGGCAGGGACCCGCATCTATTTCTATGTTCTGTACAGCACCAGGTCCCATGACTGGCGCTATATAAATGTTGATTATAATAATAATAATTAATAACAACAACAACTCAGGGTTGCTTTGTGGCCGTGTCTTTGAGAGGGTCTGTAACCTACGGTTCTGTTTGAAGAGTGCATTCCCAGCTCCTGTGCCCAAGGAGAGAGAGAAGATGTAACCTCCTGAGACAAAGGCAGCAGGAGGTCTGACTTCCCATTCCCTGCTGCCATCACTGAAATGGGAACTCCGAAGCCAGCATTAGCTGATTCATTGCTGATTGTTTTCATGGATAAAAGGGTGGGAGAGAAGCTGACAGAAGTGCAGCATGGGAGTTATCCAAAGGAAGGAAATAACTAGGAAATGCAAAGACAGGGAAGAGGGTGGGGCGGGAGGAGTGCCCCAGAAGGTGCTTCTGTGGGGCTGGATGCATCAGCAAATGATTCCATTGACGGAAGTGGGTGCTCTCCTGTGGGCTATTAGGAATCACTTCTATAGCACCTTCAGTGTTTGGAGTGCTTTACAGCCCTTTTCTAGCTTCTCCTCACAACGGCCTCTTCTTCTTAGTTTACAGTTGGGAACTGAGGCTGAGAGAGCGACTTGCCCAAGGCCACCTAGCAAGTTTATGACTAGTTGTCGGCCACTCTCATCCATGCTTTTGTTACGCCGAGGCTGGGCTATTGCAGCGCGCTCTCCGTGGGGCTGCCCTTGGTGACTGTGTGGAAGCTGCTGCCGGTGCAGAATGTGGTGGTTCGGCAGGAGCACACTTCACTGGTGCTTTACAGTCTGCACTGGCTGCCGACAGCGTTCCGGGCACAACTCAAGGGCCTGGTTTTGACCTTTTTAAAGCTCTTCTGAGACTGCCTGCTCCACTGCGCCCCCTGTGGTCGGCTGGGAGCAACCTCCTGCAGGTACCACCTGCCAATCTTGTCTGTACGACCAGGTTCTCGCTGGCTGCCTCGGTCAAGGGTCCGAGCGTGTTCCGGAAGGGATGGGCAGCTTTTCTTTTGGGCAAAGCAGTTGGCAGGGGGGGCTAGGGGTGAGGGGGGTTGTTTTATTGTATTTTGTATTTTTATAATGTAAGCTGCCCTAAGCGTTCGGGTTACGAATTCAAAAATAAGTAGGATGGGATTGGAAGCCTGGTCTCCCAGGCCCGTGTCCAGCACTCTGTCCATTTGACTACGCTGCCTCTCTTGAGGGTCACACTTAATAAATGAGAGTGGAATTCAACCTTCTCCAAAACGATGAATTTGCTTTAATTCTATCCTGCCTTTGAGCAGCTCTGAATGATGCTGGTTCAGTGACTGTGGCTTGGCTTTCCATCCAGCAGCTGAGCTCAGGTACTGTCTCTAGCACCATCTTTTCTAGCAGTCGTCTCCTTAGTTGTTGAATGGGAAGTTGCTGTTTTAGTGACTCCTGCATTTTGACACCATATCCTGTTTTGCAGAGGAGCAAGGTGACGAAGGAGGGAAGAGGAGGAGGAGGAGGAGGAAGGCAACCAAACGGAAACACGAAGGGGAAATCCCAGAGGAGAAGGAAGGACCCTTGGCTTGTGATATCAAACTGGATGACGCGCTGGATCGCACCTTGGAAGACAGAGCAAAGCAGCACAACTTGACGGCCGTCAATGTGCGAAATATTCTCCATGTGAGTGGGATGGGCTGTGTGGGGAACGGGGTCCATGCTGGGCATCTTCCCAGGAAAGTCCAGTTTCGGGAGAGGAGATGGGGGGCGGGTAGTAGTGGGGTTATGCTACAACAGCGGCGCTGCCCTCATGGTCGCCGGTGCAAATGTGGGTCCTGACAATGTGACGCAGCCAGACGGAATGAAGAAGCACTTATTGGCTAGGCGTCCAGCTACGGTTAAAGACAGATTTTTGTAGTCAAATGAGAAGAAAGGGTAAACTGCTCTGCATCACAGAGAAACTGTAAGACCATGATAAGCGACTGGCCAAGAGGGAATTTGAGGAATAACTTGCTACGGATACCAAATCCAAAAGCAAAACGTGTTTCCAATACGTTAGAAGCAGGAAACCTGTGAGAAAGGCAGCTGGTCCGCTAGATGATCAGGAAACAAAGGGGGCGTTCAAAGATGACAAGGCCGTTGCTGAGAAACTAAATCAGTACTTTGTGTCAGTTTTTTACTGCAGAGGATGTTGGGGTGATACCCACACCAGAACTGTTCTGAGGAATTATCTGAAATTAGCATCACGCCAGAAGAGGTTTTTATTGCATATTGACAATTTGAACAGTAGCAAGTCACCTGTGCCAGGGGGTATACATCCAAGGGGACTGAAAGAACTCAAATTTGAAATTGCTGAACTATCAGTAATATGTAACTTATGGCTAAAATCCTCTTCTGTGCCAGAGGATTGGTGTAAAAAAGAAGCATAAACTGGCTCGAACTACGGGCAATTCACCTGGCTCTGCTTCACTTCGAACCCTAAATAAAAAATGGAGACGTCCTGGTTTACACAGAAAACGTGACAGCCATGGACTGTGTTGAACAATGGGGGTGGCTCAATTTCTCTATCCCTTCACAAGGAAGTGATGCTAGTCCTCCAGTGGGCCAAAGCTAACCTCTTGTCCCTTTTGGGCCCTCCACATAAAGGGCCCTCAGAATGTAGCATCGGACTGGTTTGAGCTGGAGACAGCTTGATCCAGGGGAGTGGTCACTGGCCCCGCAGGTGGTCCAGGTGATCAAGGAGACCTTCGGATGTCCATGCTTGGATCTGTTTGCATAAGTAAGCAACAGAAGGACCCCCAGGTTCTTCTCCTGACACAGACATCCGGAGTCAAAAGGGGTCAGTGCCCTAAACCAATGCTGGCCAGAGGGTCTGCTCTATGCCTTCCCTCCCTTTCTCTGCTAGGTAGGATGCTGACTTTAGTTGCCCCAGCATGGCTGAGGAGGCCATGGTTTTTGAACGTCAGGGAACTGAGCGTGGCAACACCTCTCGCGCTACCTGCAATCCCAGGTCTACTGACCCAGCGCCCTCTGATGTACATCAATCTGAAACTCATGGCTATTGAAAGGAGAGCCCTGCAGGAGTTAGGCTATTCCGATCATGTCCTGAAAATGCTGTTGGCAGCAAGGAGAGTCTCCACAAAGAGGATTTATCAATCTACGTGGAGAGTGTTCTCCGAATAGTGGTGTTCTCATCCAATAGATCCATGTCTGACTGATGTTAAAATCACACTCTTTGCAGGAGGGGCTTCAGAAGGGTCTAAAGCCCAGCACTCTCTCTCTCCAGGTAGCGGTCATAGATAGTGTTTGAGGGGCTTCCTCGGGGTGTAGCTTATCCTCTCGTTCTCATGTCAGGAGGTTCTTGCAGGCGACCAAATCGATTCCTCCCCTGCGTAGCCCATAGATTCCCAACTTGGAACCTGACAGGTGGTACTCCAGCCACCCTTGGAGCCTCTTAGACGGTCTCACTCTATTTGTTATCAAGGTCTGTTTCCTTGTTGCTATTACTTCGGCAAGAAGGATATCAGAATTGGGTGCACACTCAATGGAACTGTCTCGTTGCAGGTTTAAAAAGGAGTTGGTTGTGTTTTTGTGCCAAAGGCCAATAAGCCTGTTCCACAGGGGCACAGGAGATCTGCCTCCCTTCTTTCTGGCCCAGAGCATCTCGCCCTAAAGAGGTGTTGTGGCATAAATTGGACGTACGTAGGCCTCTAAATATCTCTCTAGAGGGAACTCGGGGGTTAAGGAATCTTCCGTACTTTTTGTGAATTAGAATCCCCAGCAGAAGGGAAAGAAGGCCTTTGACAATTATTTCCAAGTGGTTAATGTCCTGCATCACAGAGACTTAGAGACACCAGGATTTGCTCCCTGCACAGGGAGTTAAGGCTCATGCTTTTCAAGGAGCAGCTACCTCCTGGGCCTTCAGGTTCAGGGCAGCTACCTTCACCAGGCATTCGAAGAGCCACACTCTGGAATCGGCCGAGGCTGCTTTTGCCCGCAGAATTCTACAGGGTGTCCTAGATTAGGTTCCTCCGCTCGGAGCTAGCAGGTTTCCTCTTCCTTAAAGCCTCTCCGTTTTTGCTGGGTGACTGCACTCCCACTACCTCTGTGTTATGATGTGATGGCTCAGGAGAAGGGAAAATTGGGGTTACTTACCTGGGAATTTTCATTCTGTGAGCTTTTTTCTGGACATCACTTCAGCCCTCCCTGCTTTAAAGGGGGGAGGTGGGAGGTTTTTCCACAATTCCTTGTTTATTTGCAAGGGTTCAGTAGTGGGTATGCAGATTTTTCTAGGATATGAGTACTGGGTTTTGGGCCTGTTCTGTTTTCCCTATTTGGATTTTGTTAACCGTTTGGATGTAGCATATTTTATTTTATGGACATGCAGCTTGTTAAGTCTGGAGTTCTGAGGGAACGATCCCATCTAAGCATGCTCCAGTAGGCTTTTGTCGTCTTCTGCCACCTAGCACTCGAGGTGGGGATTATTTCCCCATGTTATGAAGTGATGTCCAGGGAAAGCTCGTAGAAGGAAAATTCCCACGTAAGTAACCCAATTTTCCTTTCTGTCTAGTTGTTGTGTGAGGTCCACTGCCTTTGCACCAGGCAGGCAATTTACCATTTAGTCCTCACAGCCACCAGCAACCCAACTATCTGTGTTTCTCAAAGAGCGAGCATTTGGTCTCTCTGATGTGCCTTGGTAGCTGGAGACTGTCTCTCTTCTGCTTCTGTTTCAGATAAACTTGCCCATTGTTGCTGTGCAATGATTTCACTTCCATCTGTGTTCTGATGCGGAGGGAAGGAGAGTGGGTTTGCTCTGACCTCATGCTGACAGTCTAGTCACAGTACCTAGAGCCCATCTATCCCCTTTCCATTTCCACATTGACGTTTTGTCTCTTTGCTAGTAATGAACAATAGGGTATTCGATGAATCCAGTAGCCGGAGTTCAGTGGGACAGACGCACATTTGATAAAGGTGGGAATCCGGGAACAGTCTGGGCATATTGGTGGGATTAATGTGTCTTGGGCAGATTCCCTGTGGTGGTTTCCAAGCTTTTTCTCTCATCCTAAGTACCAGCGAATGTGCTGAATCTTGTCTTGTGGGAGAGGAATTTGTTCACCACCCCATGGAGTTGCTGTAAGTCGGCTGCTGCATCCCAGTTTGACGGGCTGATTATCCCTTTGGATACAAGATGGGGCCTGTTCTTTCTTACCACTGGGGCACTCTTTCCCCTCTCCCCTCCCCCCTCGTAGTCCTTGCCCTGAATGACTTGCTTGATCAGGCCCAAATTGTTCTGCCCTGCAGACTGTATCCTTTACCCCACGCGTCGAACAAAGGTGTTTCAGGCTGAGGTCTGACTCCTCATGGCAGAATAATCATGAGCCCCTCAAGTGACTTTCTTATGTCCCTGCAGGAAGTGATCACCAACGAGCACGTGGTCGCCATGATGAAAGCTGCTATCAGCGAGACAGAAGACATTCCTGTGTTTGTGAGTAAAAGGCTTCTATTTCGTCTGTGCCTAGTACGTTCGGACACTGTTCAAACTGCTGAGTCTCATTTGTGACCTACTGGGCAGGGTAGCGGGGAGAGAAGAGGGTAAATCATTGCGTGTAGGTATCTTGAGACAGTAATTCTGTAGGAACCACACTCTTCCCCAAAGTCACCAGGTAATGGGCCTCATGCACACAGTTAGTCTTCTGCTGGCGTGCGGCTGCATATCTACCCTGGGCGGGCTGTTGTGGGTGAGAGAATGAGACCCTGTGAGGTCCGAAAGCTTACATACCAGCTCCCCTGACTGGAGTTGGTCCAATAAGAGACCACTGTACTACTTTGTCTCTATTGCCTATATTTGGGACCAACACGACAACCTTACTTTCTCTACACCAACCTCTAAACACACGCTACCGTGGTCTTGGGCTGGTGCATGAGAGGCCATGCATTGCTTCTATGGCTGTTGGCTCCTAGCCTCCAAAGGCGCTGCTCTGCTCTACAACATATATGCTACCATTTACAGATAAGCTAGCAGAGGTTTCGGAACAGCACAGTGAAGAATAAAACCAGAGTTTAGCTACCCGGCCACACTGCTAATGCAGCTGCAGCTTCCTAATGAACAGTTGTTAAACTTAATGGGCAATCTTATAGGGTTCAGGTTTGCTTTTCTGAGGGCATGTTATATGTGCAGGGGGATTGTCTTGCTTTTTCAAGTTTGCTTTTATGTGTATTTTTAGCTCCACCTTTGTGTTAGTCATTTGGCTATTTTAAATTTGGATTAACTTAAATGAATCAATTTATGTCCAATCTGAAGCGGAGGCGACTGTGTGGGCACACAGATGGCTTTGAACTGTGGGCACACCAAGTCATTTAGCGTGAGGGGTGAGAGGCACGTGCAGCAATGAGAACTGAGAAACAAGTAAAGAAAAAGACTGACACTCTTTCCTTTCGTAGGAGCCAAAAATGACTCGGTCCAAACTGAAGGAAGCGGTGGAGAAAGGAGTGGTATGTCTCATCTGTCTTCCCTATTGGTTAGGCAAGGGGGCAAGCTGTTTGTCTGGATTTAGTGTGGGGCTAGAATGCTTTCCCTAAGCTACAACAACACCGACATAGCTTGTGTGTAAAATGGGTTTGGCTTTGCTTAGCTATGACCTTAAGGGAAATAGGAATTCCTTGTAAATAGAAATGTCCCTGGTTAGGATTAGTCATGTGGCTAAAGCAATAGTGAACTGATTGACTCCATTATTGTGAACTGTTGCTTAATACACAAAGTTGTGTAAGTTAGAGATGAGCGTGGTTTCTAAATTGCATGTAATCATGGCTACTTAGCTACTCCCTGACTTAACCTGATGCCACTGAAATTGTGTGTCACACAGACTGATTGGTTATTTTATTCCCTTAGGTAATTCCTACGTGGAATATTTCTCCGATTAAGAAGGCCAATGAAATCAAGGTTAGCAAATGAAAGGTGAATCTGTGCTGCTTGCTTAGTCCGCGGGCCGTGGAACGCAGTCCTTTGCAAAAGTCACCAAAGAAGAGGTCACCTCATTCAGTCTGGGTGCAACTCCTTTGCCCTGACGTTCCTGACTTCCTTGCTTGTTCCGTCTTTTGTGTTGTAGTGTTTCCTTTTTTGTTCTGCATGTTGTGTGGTGGTGTGTTTTGTGTTGTGGTGCGTAGGCTCCAGTAAGGTCCTGTTGTGGAGAGAGTAGCAGTAACAGAGGCCTCTTGTTAACACTGCGAGAAGGTGTCGAACATTTCATGTTCTTGTTTAATAATGCAAGTGAAATAAATGGCAACCGTCATTGCTCTTCTCATAGATGCCCCCCCCAATCCTTGTACGACGGCGCGTCTTCATCTTATTTTCCCTCCTTTTTTCCTGTTGCAGCCTCCTCAGTTTGTGGACATTCCCCTTGAAGAAGATGATTCATCTGATGAGGAGTACCAGCCAGAGGAGGAGGAGGAGGAGGAGGAGACGGCTGAAGAGGTAAACGGGTCTGAATGCTCTCTACCTCCCTCCCTGAGACTCTTCTGTCCCTGGGATGGGATTCCTGCCAGTCTGGAGCGGGCTTGTCTTGGATGAAGGGTTTCATTTGCACTTCCCTGGGCTGAAAGGAGGTGTTGGTTATGCTCTTTTTCTTTGTTTTTCTAGAGCTTGTTGGAAAGTGACGTGGAGAGCACTGCCTCCTCTCCCCGGGGGGGAGCAAAGCGATCCTTGTCGAGACAGTCCTGGGATCTGATGGAGACCGACGAGGAAGGGGGGTTGCTCTGCGAGGTAGTGTGTTAGTAGGGTTGGGGGGGGGGCGGCGAGCGGGTCCTCGTCCCCCAGATATCTAGATTGTCAAGCGCTTTTTGTAACAAGAGTCTGGAAGCCTTTTTAAAGATGCTCTTCTACCTCCATCGGCTGCAGCAACTCTCTGCAATTCTTTAGAGAAGTCCTTGGCTTGAAGAAATGCTTTTTGTGTATTCTATGAAATCCACGCAAGTGTGAGTGAGTTGTAAAATATTAATCACCTTTTACTTATCAGGAAAAATGCTCTCAGCCTGCCAGAACAACGAACATGAGCATCCCAAAGCTGCGAGCACCAGGCAGCTGATGGAGGGCCTGTTCCTGATAGTCATCTAGTCCACCTCCCTGTAGTGAGGCTGGTCTGACCAAGGTTTAGCTTCCAGTGACAGGGCCCCTTGGCAGCTTCCTCTTTCAGTTCTGTCCTCTGTGGCTACAGGAAGCAATGGAGCTGTTTATCCTACTCTCATGTTGTCTTTGAGCTAAACATGCCCCATAACATCTTCATCTTGGTTGCTCTCTGCTCCCTCACCTGGATGAAGACATTGGTCCGATGTAGAGCTCGTAGTTCTAGGCTCCGTTCCAGTTAGGGGAGAGTGATCCCTTCCCATGTTTCAGCTAGAGGAACAAACCCAAGTGGCATTAGCATCTCTTTGTGTCATGGCCTGGGCTTGATGTGCAGGGAGGTTTCCCCAGGCCATATTTGGCCAGGTCTTGCTAAAGATATTCCTATGCCCGTCCCCTCTCTACTGGAGTCAGGTTCTCTCGTTCTCCTGGTGTCTCTAAGCACACTGTCTAGCATTCCCTGCTGGTCATTGTTGGCCTTGCACCCCCCAATCCCGGACACCTTGTTGGCTCCTGCTTAGTTTGCTGTAGCCCCCAGGTCTTTCTCGTCAAGGCTGCTGCCTTAATCCAGTTTGGAATTGCATCTTATTCAGTCCAGGCCTCCAGTTTAGGTGGATCTTGTCAATCTTAGAGGTGAAAAAGAGAGCAAGATCCTGAGCGGAGAGAGAAGAGGGAGGAGGAGGACAGGGGGGTTTGAGAAGGGAGTCAAAGGTGGAAAAGAGGCAGCAAGGGTCCCGGGAGCAGGACTCAATGTGGGAGGCGTAGTACTGCTGTCTAGCAAGGGAAATAGCAAAGTTGAGGGATGAGAGGCAGAATTTGAAGTGGAGGAAGTCAGTGTGGTAGTGGGATTTGTTCCAGAAGCCTTCAGCAGCCCGGGTGCAGGAGCGGAGATGGCGAATGGTGGGGGTGAGCCAAGGGCGAGGGTTACGGGAGTGAGCCGGGCGGGAGGAGAGGGGGGCAAGGGAGTCGAGGGTGGAGGTGAGAGATGAGTTGGAGGTGGAGAAGGCAGAATTGGGGCTGTCTCTTATACACATCTAGATGTGTATAAGAGACAGGTGTGGGGCTGTCGTCCGAGAGGAATAGGGTGAGCCAGGACTCTAACTCGGAGAGAAAGGAGGAGGGGGAGCCGGGGGGGGGGACAGTAGATGACAGCAACACAGAGGTGGAGAATAGAATAGAACTTTATTTGTATTAACCATTGGTTATAACAAAATCAAATAAATTAACTAAAAAGAACAATAAACCATATTCCCAAAAATTCATAATTACAAATGATCCCAAAATATGAAAAATTCTCATCATAAGTTGAATTATGACGTAAGGTTATAACAAAGTTGAATAATTTAACTAAAACCAAAGAATCTGTAATCAATATACACAGTAATACATATCAAATAACCCAGAAAAATATTTAAAAAGATTCCTGACATGAATTATAACAGTGATATAATAAAATACTAATAAATCCATAACTACTAAAATTAAATTTACAAAATTTCCATATACACCAGCTAGTTAAAAAACAAACAAAAGCAAAATACAATAAAAGTATTTGAAATTGCAAAACATACAATCTAACCTAGTCTAAAACATTTAAGGAACACTACTTATCCATCAGTTTTTGCCTAAGAGAAATTGCACCTAGGCAGAACTTGGCTGAAGCTCTTGAACCTTGTGAGTCTAATGGATAGGGGAGTAGAGGCGGACAGAGTGAGCCTCAAAGGAGGGGAAGGAGAAAGAGGGGAAGTGGTTGAAACTGGCAGGAAGAGGCGAGGTGCCTTCGGCCTTCGGCGCGGGGCTGGTGGGAGAAGGAGAGACCTTCCTTTTGGGTTTCCAAGCAAGTGTCTGTTGTTAGCACCTACCTTACATTTAGCTGTTTATCAGACTTTACTTCGTTTCTAAAGAAAGAAAGTTACCTTTCTTCACCAGGCTTCTTAGCTGTATCTTATAAAAGAAATTAGTGATTGGAACCTCATATTCTCAGAAGCTCTTAAACTAAGACCCTAACCCGTGTCTTGTAGAGAGCTTGCCTTCTCAATGTCATAGATACTGACTCTTCCTTCCCCTTGACTCCTATGACTAAAGAATTTAATCTGTTAACATGCTGCCCAGGCTGTTTATTTTGGGGACTGATCAGACTGAAAGAGTTTTGGTTTCCAGTCTTCTGCAAAGCTCTGCGTTGCTACCTCCCCAGCACGATGCTTGCCAAAGATGAAGCCTGAGTACGAGTCTGTATCCCCTTGAGATGCTATCCGATCCTATTGTGGTAGAACCTAGAGGCCTTAGCCCTGTTGTGCTGGGCATGGAGAATGGTTGTGCCCCGGCAGACTTTCCCTCACAATAAAAATCTTCTAATATAGAGGCTTCTCTTACCTAGGCGGAGAAGACTGGCGCACCTCCTGTCCGGCACATCAGTGCTGATGTGGTTCCCATGGGGCCTCCACCGCCTCCTAAGCCAAAACAGAGCAGGGATAGCACCTTTATGGAGAAGCTACATTCTGTGGATGAGGAACTGGCCTCCAGCCCTGTGTGCATGGATTCCTACCAGGTAATGGGAACCATGCTGTCAGCTCTTTCTACTCCTTTCTTTTTAAAAATGAGTTGGATCTACTCGGTTCTCTTAAATCAAAGGTCAGCTGAATGAAAGCTACTTAACGAGAATGGAAATTCTTTCCTTCCTCTTGTGTCCAGATCCTAGACTTTTGCTGATACTTTCCCGTTGCTGTAACTGGAGAGCAGATTCTGTATGGGTTCTAGTCTGTTCATAAGGAGCATCCTATTGTAACATAGATCAGATTTCCTGGCTGCTACCGCAGCAGTGAAAGCCTGACACTAAGGAATTTGAAAGTTAGGATAATGACTTTAAAAAGGTATGATTTTTGTTATCCTGCTTTCCCTGCACAATCCAGGCTCTGGAAGAAAGCCTTATTGCTCTCCGCACCCGATCCAAGAGGCCCCTAAAGGATGTTCCCCTCGGCCAGCTGGAGGCCGAACTGCGTGCCCCGGACATTACGCCAGACATGTATGACCCAAATACTGCAGACGATGAAGAGTGGAAAAGATGGTTAGGGGGCTTGATGCACGATGATGTGGACAACGAAGGTACGTTTCTCCTCTTGCTGGTTTCAGCTGGGGGATGCTAGAAGCTTTGTGTTTGGCTCCAGTTCCAGTTATCTGCCTAATAATACAAACCCGGTCTGCCTGCAAGCCGTCTCTTTCCCTCTCTGACCTCGGGTCTCATTGCTCTCTTGTCCTGCTGCCTTATGCCAAGGTCTAGATGCTCTAAGTTGGGTTGACGATGGATATTGAGGATTACTGGTTGGCGGAGTCCCTCTCTGGCTCCTAGTGGTGAGGATGTGTTTGTGGTGGACGTTGTGATGTGCTCTTAAGTTTAACCAGGCTCCCTTGTTATCTGTTGCTTGCTGTAAGCTCTTAAGGGAAGAGAGAATGCTTTTGCGTAATGGAACAGTGTTTAGCAAAGTGGGTCCTTCATCCTGATCTGGTGGGATTGCTAAAAATAACAAAGTGATTTAAGAAGGCAAGTGCTGCTGTTGAGGCATTTAAGGTGGTCTTTAAATGTCTTGCCCTCCTTATTTTATAGGCTTTAAAAAGGAGAGCAGGAATCTCCTGTGGCAATTGCTATAATGCCTTTTAAGGTACATCGTGCCATTGTGTCCTGGGACGTCAAACCAAAAACACTGCTTAGCCTTTTGTTACAGATTTCAACCTTGGTAACGAGCAGTTTCTGGTGTCAGACATTATTATTATTATTATTATTATTAACAAACATTTATATAGCGCCAGCAGTGTACCTGGCACTTTACAAAGTAATAAAATAGACACGGTCCCTGCCCCTAGGGCTTACAATCTGAGAGACAGGAGCTGGGGGAGAGACTTAGGAAGGGGAACAGAGGGAGAGACAAGGGGTCTAACATTCATGAAGATGCGAGGTCTCAAGTGCACGTACTTGGCTTGGTTACGATGAGAATGACAGCAGGCAGGTCCATGTTGCAAGGATAAGGGTAAACCGATCGTAGGTATAGGAATAGTGGCTCAGCAGGATAAAGAGTCAGACAGAGCAGAGCGAAAGAGGTGAGTTTTAAGGAGAGATTTGAAGGTATGAAGGGAGGGGGCAAGGCGGATGTGGACAGGGAGGGAGTTCCAGGCATGGGGGGCAGCAAGTGAGAAGGGACGAAGGCGCTTAGGGGAGCAGGGAAGGCGTGGAAGGGTGAGAGAAGGGACAGAGGAGGAGCGAAGTGCACGGGCTGGAGTATGGAGGGCGATAAGTGCAGAGAGGTAGGGGGGAGCAAGGTTGTGAAGAGCTTTATAGGTGAAGACTAGGAGCTTGTGCAGGATTCGTTCAGGAAGGGGAAGCCAGTGAAGCGAAGAGAGGAGGGGCTGCACATGGTCGAAGCGACTGGCGAGGTAGATGACCCTGGCAGCAGAGTTTTGGACAGAGATGAGGGGAGAAAGGTGAGACCGGGGAAGGCCAGTGAGAAGGAGGTTACAGTAATCGAGGCGAGAGATGACCAGAACATGAACAAGAGTTTTGGCAGACGAGACAGAGAGAAAAGGGTGAATCTTAGCAATGTTATGGAGGGAGAAGCGACAGGATTTAGCAACAGAGTCAATGTAGGGTTTAAAAGAAAGGGCTGAGTCAAAGACATCTCATGAGAGCACACCTGACTCTTCTCCCAGTGTAGTATTTGACACAGAAGTTGTAAGATAAGGATTAGCTCTCTTTGGATCGAGGGATCTGCACACCCGCACTGTGTATCTAATCAATATTTTTGACACAGTTGTCTCAAATCAGTCTGGTTCTTTATTGTAATAACATAAGGCTATTGATCCAGCAGCAATGAATCCCCCTAGCTAGTGCAATTCACACCCCAAAGTCAGAGTCTTACATGTCTTGCAAGTTCCAACAAAGGATGCCTTCGGTCAGGAACAGGAGATAGGTGGGGGCCTGGTCTGGTCAAGTTGTAGGACACCCCCCCCCCCATGGAGGAATCCTGGAAAGGGTCACAGCCCACGAGAACCTTAGTAGATTTCAAGCGCTGTGACAAAGTTCTGGTCTCTGCTTCAGTCTTTTATTGGGTCTTGGGTGGGGAAAAGATGTTCTTTAGCGTACAGTTACCAGGGTATCCGTGTGCAATGATGTTTATTGGTATACTTGTTCCTGGGTGCTGACGTGACTAGGACCTCGAATCCTGATGCTTGGTTTACTGATATCAATCACCTCCGTCAGGCTGGCGCCAAGGATGATGGCTGTTATCAGTTGGCACCTCCCTGTGATTGAACGTCTCCTCCTTCCCCTCTGGGCATGAAACATCTCTCTGCAGGGACACTTCCTTTGTTGTTACAGTTAACCATTGGGTGTTTTGCGTGGAGTAATTTCTGTACAAGCATCAGTCTTATCAAGCTTTTACCAAGTGTCTTTGTACTCAGCACACTCGCTTCTTTGGTGGAAAAGAGGATCTGGTTGCCGGATGATGTAAGTCATGTTCTCTTGTGATGCAGTTCACAGGATGATGTGAACTAGGTCCTTTTTGTAAGACCGTTTACAGGGGCAAAATGTGGGAGAGTCCTGACCATTGCTTTTCTTGTGAGTTTCTACATTACCTTACTGGATCAACACATCTACTACAGTTTATAATAGTATATTTGATACAATTTCTACTTGATCTCATCTATGCTTACCATACACAAAATATTACTTCAGCATCACAAAGAAGCGAGATGGCATTGCCACCTCGGGAGCAACAGGAGTAATTAGGCAGGATTGGCACGGTATTTGCTAAAGACTGTTTTGCCATGTGAATTCATGCTTTTACCACTTCGGGGAAAACTAGATGGTTGCAGTTGCCTGGTGAGAACCAGTGTATTGTCCTGAACTCGCTTTCCTTGGAAGTTGCCAACCTAGAAAGCAGGGTGTTCCTTGCCTGAAAATGAGTGGGTGAACAGTGGATATTGTCTGGCTTTTTAGAGGTGGGGTGGGAGCTGAAACTGCAGCAGAATGTGAGAGATGAGATGAAGCTCTGAACGACTTGCAGAGAGGCAGATGGTGACGTGCTTCCGGAAATGGACCGTTCAGGACCCAGCGTTAAGAGCACCAGGGGAAGTAGTGTAAAGAAGCTCTAAGGAGAGTGAATGACAGACGCTTCTTCTCTTGGTAGTGGAAGCAGCAATTAATTTAAACTGGGGCTCTGCTAAATTCATGACTAGTTATCTTTGGCACAGGGGCTGGTAAGGATGAGGCTTCCAAGTTTGCCAACAGCACTGACGTCCTCTTAGTCCAAGTTTTTTGAGACATTTTATCTCTCTAGATGAAGATGAGGATGATCCTGAGTACAACTTCCTGGAAGATCTGGATGAACCAGACACTGAAGATTTCAGGAATGATCGCGCTGTGAGAATCACAAGTAAGTTGAGCTCCCTCTTGGCTGACTGCTACAATTCATCATTTTCTTGCAAAATCATTTGAAATTGAGCTGAATACCATAAAATAGCCTGTAGTAGGTTTTACCGACAAGGCAAAGGATAACCTTCTGAATACAGTTGGGGGAAGCTGATCTTGTCCATCCCAGATCAAAGGGGGGAAGTGGCATACGCAAGGGAGAAATATCGGGTGAGTGAGAGTATGCGTGTGGTGGGAGGGGTTTCTGGTGCTTGTCCGTGGATTTATGATGGCTTCTCCTGAAAATGGGATCCTCTAGATCAGCAGCTCCCAAGGTTTTGTCCGTGTGACCCCGGACAGCAGAAGAGACATTCCAAGTGTATTCATTTTGACCCCATTTGCAAATGGCATAGAGTCCCAGATCCGAGTTAGGGAAACTGCTCCAGATAACCTGGAGACCAGCTGAACGCTGAACACACACTGTCTTGTGTCTTGCAGAGAAAGAAGTGAATGACCTGATGGAGGAGCTGTTTGAGACAGTAAGTGGCTTAGCAAGACGTGCACTTGGAGTCTCTCCACAGTGCAGTGTAGCGGTGCCTTTGGTGTCATGGTTGAGGCGTGTGCCCCTGCCGTGCCTGCACAGCTCTGTCTCTTGCTGCCAGCGGAGAGTTGCCGTTGGTGCTCTGAATCTGATGAGCATTAAAGAGCTTTTTCTCCTCCGATCTCCTGGACAGTGATCCTTACACTGAGGACAATCCCTGCCACTACCAGTAGGAGGCAGACCAGATTTCACTGGAGCATGCGCAGAGGGGATACGTCCCTGTTGCTCCAATTGAATCTCTGCCTCCAACCGTGCATCTCCAGCTGCTTTGCTCCCACCTTTGGGCAATGGCATTTCTTCACTGGGACCTGGTGGGGGTGCCTGGGACTACATACCCCCACCCTCCAGACCCAGCTGGAGTGGGGCAGAATGACAAGACAGGAACTCCATTTAAAAGAAAAGCCTGACAAGGAGCACTCTTCAGACTCCTCCGAGGACGAGCTTTCATGGGAATACATTCCCAGAACAGCAGAGACTCGTATGGACCCTCCCGTTAGACAGGACTTTTGAAAAAATGATAAAAATCAGAGCAGAAGCAGCCAAACAAGCTCTGGAGGATGAATAAGGTGCAGGAAGCCCTATACCCCTTTTCAAAACATAAGGAACCCCTGTTTTTCACACCCAATCCAGAGATAGTGTGTGGTTGCCATTTTTTGGATGTTGGAGTGTGCAGTAATCTCTTGTTCCAGCTGATTCTTTCTGGAGTATAGTTGATGTAACAGATTCCTGTTTTTCCGATGTTCTTCTGCAGAGTTGTTCAGCTTACTTGGAATTGTATGTGATGGTCAAAGGGTTGTAGATAATAAGCTATCACTAAAAGATCTGACAGCTAGTTGTACAACTCCAATCCACTTCCCAGATGAGACTTGAAGACATTGGTTAGCCTTCTGGGACTCCTAGTATTCTGCATTCAGCATTTGCAGTGCACAGAGTTTCATCTGTGCCCACTACAATCTTTTCTAAGGCCTTTTCAGGTCCATATCATGAAAGGCCTCAACCCATGGGTGAAGATCCTGCAAGAGCTGAAGGCAATGAGTTCACAGGTTTCGAATGGGGGTTCCTTTATCAGAACTCTCTTCTTCACCGAGAGGCCACCCAACTCTTGAGATGGACTGAAACAAATATGTCCTCTCTAAAGGTACTCCACATAAAAGGGAAGGACAGCATAGAACCAGACTGGCTCATTTGACAAGAGATTGATCTGGGAGAGTGGTCTCTATGCCAGAAGGCATTCAAGATAATAGAGAAACGATTTGGGAGACCAGTGTTGGAGTTTTTGCCTCTCCAGTCAACACAAAGGTTCCCAGCTTCATGACCAGATTCAAGTGCCATGGAACTTTAGTGTACGATGCCATCTGACAAAAGTAGCCAAGGGATCTGCTTGATTGCCCCCCCCCCCCCTTCTCGTGGGAAAAGCAATTGTTAAATTTAAAAAGTCATTCTTGTTAATGCTTGTGTTCTCCTATTGGCCCAGGAGACCTTGATTTTTCGATTTAGTGAAGTTTAGCACGTGCCCTCCTTTTACACATGCTTTTGCTTCCGAACCTTCTGTCTCAAGGGCCTCTGGTTTATGGCAGCATAGAACTGCTCAAGTTGAGTACCAGGGCCTTGGACAACTAGGTTACTCAGAGGCCGTTCCTAGTACTGTGATGTCTGCCGGAACGCAGACCACGAAAAGATCTATTAACATACCTGGAAGGCATTTGCAGAGTGGTGTATGGTCAAGGCAGTATCTTCCCCAGGAGGCTGGAGTTGGCACTGTTCTACAAGCGGGGCTAGATAAGGACCGTAAGCCAAGTTCATTGTCATGACCAGTCGCAGGACTCAAAAGTGTGCTTTCTTCCATGCGGAGTTCCAAGATTACAGGTCACCCTCACATTAGATGATTTTTGAGGGTGGCTAGGATTTTTTTCCCCTCCAGTGATTCATAGATTTCCCTCTTGGAATCTGAATTTAGTTTTTAAAGCCTTAATGTATCCTCCTGTAGCAGGGCCCCACTTACTAGTGGGTGAGTGTTGTCAGGATTAGGCCCCAAGAAGATGGTCACTCACGGGGCAAAATTTCTTAAGAGTTTATTCCTACCCCTTAGTCCCAGGCCAGGCACCAGACCTCTGGCCAGTCTCAAACAAGTATAAAGTCCATCACATAATAAGTAGCCTAGCCACACATAGTCCATTGGCTAGCTATCCTCACTCACTCCATGCTCTTCACATCAGGCTTCTCCCTTCAGAGCCCTCCGGGTCAGCATCCATCCAAGCAGCCTCTGGTGGCAGAGATGTTCACTCCACAACAGTCAGGAGCAGACTGCTCTCTCCGTCCTCTGTTGTCTTCTTTTATACAGGTAGCCCCGCCTATCTACTGCCTGTTTTCTGCCCAGCGGCCATCTTAGGTAATTCTCTTGGTGCAGGCACCATCTTGCGGCCTAGCCCTGCCACACCTCTGTTTTGAGCCTCTCAAGGTGGTATACTTTTTATCTATTAAAGTCTCTCGTGATCACATCTGCTAGGAGAATATCAGAGCTGCGGGATGAATGATATTAATTGTTCCCAGGAAATTACTTTGCTTTCCTTCTGTCCACAACCTGTAAATGACCTAGAATAATTGTGACACTTATTGGATGTGTGTAAAGCCTGTCTCTTATACACATCTAGATGTGTATAAGAGACAGGTCAAAGGGTTGTAGATAATAAGCTATCACTAAAAGATCTGACAGCTAGTTGTACAACTCCAATCCACTTCCCAGATGAGACTTGAAGACATTGGTTAGCCTTCTGGGACTCCTAGTATTCTGCATTCAGCATTTGCAGTGCACAGAGTTTCATCTGTGCCCACTACAATCTTTTCTAAGGCCTTTTCAGGTCCATATCATGAAAGGCCTCAACCCATGGGTGAAGATCCTNTTTATTTATTTTATAAATGTATACCCCGCCCCTCCTGCAACGCAGCTCGGGGCGGCTTCCAACATTAAAACAATAAAATACAATAAAATCCATCTAAAACAATTAAATATTAAAACCGGGCTAGACAACACCAAAAAACAAATGGGATGTGGACTAAAATCCTCCCTCCCCACCCTCCCTCCCAAAGGCCTGGGCAAACAGCCAGGTCTTACAGTTTCGCCAAAATGTTAAAAGGCTGGGGGCCAGGCGAGCTTCCTCCGGAAGGGAGTTCCACAGCCGCGATCCCACCACCAAGAATGCCCTATTTGAGTAGAACTTCGACTTTTTCTCAATCCTTGACTATTTTTGTCATTTATGACCCTGGTTTTAGCAACAGTAAGGCCTCCAAGGCAGTTATTTCTAGATGGGTAACTGCAGCTATATCTGAGGCATATAGGGCGAAAGGGCTTCTCCCTCTTCAGAATATTTGGGCTCACTCAGAGGTGTGGCCTCTTTGGCAGCGTTCAAAGCTAGAGCATCATATGAGGAAATTTGTCGGGTTTCATTTGGTCATCTCTCTGCATACCTTGTCATTATAAGACTCACCGAGGAATTAGCTGAGGAGGCTTTTGGTCGAAGGGTGTTACAGGGAGCGTTGGACTAAGGGTTCATTGGTCTACAGTTAATGCTGAATCCTTTTGTTCCTCCCTGGCTATGTGGGGTATTGCTTTGATAAGTCCCCATATGTGAGGAGTATCCAGGATCTTGAATGAGAAAGTAAAATTGGCTCTTATCTTGTGAATTTTCCTTCTCGAAGAAGATCCTGGCTAGTCCTCTGCCCCATCCTATGTTCAGTTGCAAAACAAGAAAAATAACTCTCCAGATTGTTTTTAAATAGTCCACAAAACCCTCTCCTTGAAAAACTAACAAACAAAACTAATTATGTTTGGTTTGTATGGAAGAAAAGGGGGGAAAACCTTGAGTCTCGTTTTTTTGCTGGTTTTTGCTATTGTAGTACGTATTTTTCAGAACGTTGGCTTTGGCACAGTTGGGGCTGTGAGGAGAGATGATACCTCTGTGCATGCTCTATAAAGCTCAATTCTATCTCCTGCTAGATTGAATGGAGATCATTCCCAAATTTGAAGCCTCTATCCAGGATCATCTTCAAGAAGGAAAATTTACAAGGGAAGGGCCAATTTTCCTTTCTTGGAGAGGTGACTTTCATGCAAAAAAACCTACTGGTTTCAGGAGCATACCAGGGCACTAAACTATTTGGGGTTTGTCTGGATAAGGTACTAGCTGATGCATCTGACAAAAAAAAGAAACTCTTTAACACTTTAATATAACCCCAAGCATTTTTTTCAGCCCTATGGTAGATCCTCTCATTTCAGTTCCTCTTCCGGAAGAGGATACTAGTCCGCACAGAAGATGGAGGGAAACGGCGCTGGCAGAAACAACGCAGATTCTTTGGTCAGCAGCGTTCCCCTCAGACCCCTTGACCATCCTCCAACACCAAGCCCAAGATTTCCTGCTCTGCATCCCTGCGCATCTCTGCCGGCAAAGCCACGAGGGGGGCTTTCAGACTGGCTGATCCCCGTACATATTCGGGCTGCGAATTCCCCCCCCCCAGCCCAAATATGGGGGGGCGGGGGCATGTCTGAAAGCGACCTCAGTCATCGGAATTGGCTACACTTCTGCTATGCTCAACGGCATTGGCATTTATCATGCTTTGCCCTTCAGCCTCATCTCCTCTCCCAGGACATTCACAAAGGTGCTGATCTCTCTGATTACCAACATCCACTTGGAGGGGATCCATATACATCTGTGCTTAGATGTCCTTTTGGGGAGATCAGCCTCTTGAGACAAGGCCCTGAGAGATCTAAAGAGAACTCGGTCATGTCTGAGGGAACATGGGTTCATCACAAACATCCCAGAGAGCCATTTGATTTCCTCTCGGAGAATAGAACAGCTGGGGATGACATTAGACCCCCAGCTGAACAGGATTTTTATTCTCGCTCAGAGACAACAGACAATCCACCCGCTAATTGCCCAAATTCTCCCAAAACAATTTTCCAGGCTGAACGATCTTGTGAGCCTACAGGGACCGATGGTGTCATGCATTCAGCCCTTACAGTGGGCGAGATTTCATAGGAGACCTCTTCATGCCCTTCTAAGACCCTTTCAGGAACAAGGGATTCAGTGGCACAACCTTCGAGTAGAGGTACCCACTCGCATAAAACAGTCCCTGGAGTGGTGGACAGCACAGGACCGATTCCAGGAAGGAGTTCCACTGTCCGAGCTAGACAGATTAGTTCTCATGACAGACACAAGTCTGTTCAGCTCAGGGCGCGTTTGAGGCAGTTCTCTGTACAGGGGACGTGGTCAGAAAACAAAAGCAGGCACAGTATAAATTGGCTGGAGCTCAGGGCGATGCGCTGCCTGGCTCTACTTCGTCTTGGAGGTGAAGAGAGATGGACGGACGGACGGACCAGGGGGTACTCAGGATTGTGCCAAACCCCCTACATCTCTCCAGTTCTCAACTTGGTTCCAACTCTCTCTCTCCAAAGGACTGTTAGGTTTGGGAACACACTCAGACAGAAGGTTAATAAAGAAATAATTTATTATAAGATAAAAGAGCCAAACTAGGAAAGCATCACTGAAGCATCTTACTGAGAGCGAAAGTCAACCAAACTCACCAGGCGGGTGAGGTGGCAAGCTCACCGGAGGCTACTTTCTAAACCCCTGTGGTACGACTCCCCCCTCCCCCCCCCTCTCCCCCTGGAGTTGGGTCCTCCTTCCTTGCCCTCCAGAGCTGAAGAACCTAGGACCCTCTGACCAGGAAGTTTTCAACTCCCCACAAAATTCTTCACTTCACTTCCCAGCCTCTCACCGAGAGCTCTGCTTGTCCCCCTCAGACTTGCATCACTAACATGGATTTATATTTCCGCTCCAAACTCCCTGCCTATCAGCACAACCCCAGATCCACAAACAATACTAAATCTCCAAACATATCTGTAAGATTCACATGTGACCCGCATAATATCCCAAGTAACCTGCTCTCTGGCCCCCCAAGTGTGTCCTACTCAGAAATTACCTTCCTCTTGGTGACCACCCTCTCTTTAAGATGCACAGAGAAGGGCAGACTCCATATCTGTTCTTCAGTGAGACAGGGGCGGCGTGATGATGCATCTGCCACCACGTTGTCCTTGACATGCACCACCGATATGTTCTATTCTTGAAGCATCAGGCTCCAGCGAAGTAGTTTAGCATTGATGCTCTTAAACGTACACAGCCAGGCCAAGGGAGAGTGGTCCGTATACACAGTGAAGGCACGATTGTAAAGGTAGGGCCTCAACTTCTTAATAGCCCAAACGATAGCAAGGCACTCTCTCTCCACGATGGCCAAGTTTCTTTCTCTAGGGAGCAACGTTTTGCTGATGAAAGCGACCAGGTGCCGCTTACCATCATCACCTTTTTGCATGAGAGCTGCTCCAAGGCCCACATCTGAGACATCAGTCCAAGTCCTCATCAAAATTTGAACTGGCCAGGATCAGATGCTGTGACAGCAACTGCTTCAGCTTGTCGAATGCTGCTTGGCACACATCGGTCCAAGACTTCCGACACAAATTATAGACAGAAGTGCAGCAAGGCCACTGAAATTATTTACAAAGTGTCTATAATACCCAGCCAAACCAAGGAAAGGTAGCACTTGCTTTTTGGTTTGGGGGATTGGCCAATCAACAGTAGACTTCACCTTTATAGGATCCAGGCCCAGACTACCACTCCCCACCCGGTGGCCTTGATGGTGTACTTCCGCCATAGCTATGTTACATTTGGCCACCTTCATAGTTAGACCAGCCTCTTTACCCAGGACAGCATCCAAGTGTCGGACATGATTGTCCCAGTTAGCACTGAATATGGCAATATCCTCAATATATGTGAGAGCAAAGGCAGGACACCCGTCGAAAACATCATTGACTTGCCTTTGAAAGGTAGCCGAGCTGTTGATCAAGCTGAAAGACAAGAAAGTGAACTCCCATCTGTAATGAAAGCAGTTTTAGGCTGTGGCTCCCTGTGCAAAGGGATTTTCCAGTAATCCTTTGTGAGGTCCAGTGTGGAGATAAAGGTAGCCCTCCCTAGCTTGTCCAGGACATCATCCACCAACCCATTCGTCTCCGGATGATATGGGGCGATTTAAGGTGCTTTACCCTACCCATCTCCCACAGCGATTGAAATAGCTGGGACATAAAATTTGATCCTGTCCATCAGGATCTCCTGTACTAAACAACTCAAAGAAGTGATCCGCCACCGTGCAAGCAGCTGTATTTCTGAGGGGAAAGGCAACAGGAAACCTGGTGGCAAAGTCCACCACTTACAGCAAATACCTATTTCCCCTTGCAGAGGGCTTTTTAACTGGACCCACTATATCTATAACTATTCTATGAAAAGGCTCTGCTAGAATTGGGAGTAGAGGAGCCTTACAATGCCCTACTGTCCTTTTGTTACGGTGGCACAGGTCACAAGTGTGGCAGTACATCTGCAAACATACCTGGCCACAACAATTCTTACCCAGTCGTTGCGTAGTCCTAAGTGGCCCCCAAAGGAACTGTCATGTGCTAACAGCAGCAACTCAACCCTGTATTAGTAGGTACCTCCACTGTCTTGTGGGCTCTACTGGCCCCGTTTTATGACCTGCAGGGGGTGTTCTGTACAGCAAACTCCCCTCTCCTTCAGGAACTTCCTGTTTCTCAGCTGCCTTCCACCCATCTCACAGTGTGAGGTTCGCATGCTGTTCAGCACCAAAACCATTTGCACTCTTTGCCATCTGCACCCTACTTGCCTCCAGAGGTGGACAGTCCCCCTCCAGGTCCTCCATCTGTCTCCCCGATGGCACAGCCTGACCCACAGCGTCCTGCCTCTGTGTACAGCAGACCTGCCGGTCCTCTCCCTGGCTCACTAAAGGCACAGCCACACTTCCTGAGCCCTGCCCCGAGGACAGTTAACAGCTACCCCCGCTGTGCCATGTCAGAGGAATGGCCCTGCACGCCACTGTCAGCTGCGTCCCTGTAGGTGAGCCAGAGAGCTCTATCATTGCCCACCGACAGATCCACGCGGAGCTGAGGCACTGCCAACATCTGCGTGGCACCCTTCCTACCCTCCCACTCGAAGTCAATCTCTGCTAGAGGGGCATCCATTTCTCAGGTCACACCTTGCAGTCTGGCCACCTGGCCTGAGAACATCCACTGCTGTGGGACCCCATCTTGCCTAGCCACAGAAATCTGTGCCCCAGAATCCCTCCATCCCAGTGGCGGCCCTCGCCTGAGGGCGCCTGGCGTCTGACTGAGCGCTCGGTCTCTGCCGGGCGGCTGAAATTCACATCGGAGCGCCGCGCTGATCTGACTGCTGCAGCTTGGCTTGCAGTAAGAGCAGCGCAGCGCGGCGCTCCAGTGAACGCTCTGTCTGGAGTCCCAGAAGGGGGGAAGGGGGGGTTAGAGTTTTAACGTTTCCCTACCTCTTATTTCTATTTTATTTTTCCCAACCCTGTTTTGGTTTAAATGGTTGTGTTTTTAAGGTTTTTTTAAAATTGTTATTTTTATGAATGCTTTATTGAATTGTATGTCGCCCCCGGGATGCCATAGGCATGGGGGGCGACTAACAAATGTTTAGAAATAAAATAAAATTTAAAAATTAAACGCGCGCCGGGCGGCTGAGCGTTCAGTCCAAGCGCGCCGCTGGGAAATAAAATTTCCCATGAATGGCAGCTTTGCATTGAGCCCTATGGGCCCTACGAGGCCTATGGGCTCAGTGCAAAGTCTCACCTGAGCGTTCAGTGGAAGCGCTTGGCGGCGAGATGTGCGGCGGCGCGCATACTTGAACTGACTCTTGAGCATGCGCGCCGCAGGCCATCTCGCCACCGAGTGCCTCCACTGAACGCTGAACTGCCTGGTGCCAGTGCCTGCCCTGCCCTGCCCTGCCCTGCCCTGCCCTGCCCTGCGTGAAGCTGAGTAAATGCGGGGGCTGGGACTCGGGGAGAGAGACTGGGGGCCTGGGATGGAAGGAGGGGGGAGGGTGTGCGAAACTGGGGAATGGGGGGGTGCCCCCAACCTGGGGAGAGACTGGGGAAGGGGGGGTGAGTAAACGTGGGGGGCAAAATGGCCCCTCATGCTTGGGAGGGGTGAAGGAAAGCAGCATCAATGAATGCATTGCTGCTTTCCTTCTCCTCTCCCAGCGGGAGTAGAGTGGCCATTTTGTAAACTTGTGGTTCCACTGGTCGTGCCT
>QEPC01000700.1:169620-196479 GCA_003113815.1 Sphenodon punctatus
GATAAAAAAAATTATTTAAAAAACTAAATAAATGATTTGGATGTGGAAACTCTAGATGTTCATTGGCTTTGATAATGGAAGGAAGACATTTGAAAGAAGCTATGAAGTGTCTATGAGATGTTCCCTAATTGAACTCGTGACAGAGAAAGTTCAGGAATCGGGGATGCTTGGGGTTTGGAGAATGGAATGAAGAAGAGGGGGGATTTGCAGTCACCGTGTGAATGCGCGTGGGTCCAGACTGCGTAGCATGGAAAAACTGGACTGTAATGGCCATGCTGCCAGCGGCTGGGGCCGGGGGAAATTAGGATCCTCTGGTGAGTCGGAAAGAGGGAGGCAGGCAGGTCGGTCAAGTACCACAGTCAGAGGTTCTGTTGTCCTAGAGTCAAAAGGCCGGCAGGTCAGAGAGGCCGTGGGTAGCTGGACAGGCCAAGTGGTGGGGGCAGATCCAAATCGCTCGGGGAGTAGGGATGGTGAGGCTGGTCAAGGTGTAAGGAAGGAGTCTGGGCAGTATTGGGCCTGAGAGTCCAGTTGCTCAGACAAGGGCTGGACGTGGCCAATCAGTAACTGATGCTAATCGCCTGATCCTTTTCTTTACAGTTTATATAGCACCAGCAGTGCACCTGGCACTTTACAACTGTTGAAAGTAGGCAGGGTCCCTGTCCCGGGGGGCTTACAATCTAAGAGCGATGAGGGAGGGGAGACAAGGGGTGGAGGCAACAACAAAAGGATTTATTACAATGAATAATGTTTGCAAAGTGTATAAACCATATATTTGAAAGTCCTTAGATCCATATAAAAATACAGGCCGTGTCAGATGGAACAGTTTCTTGGGTTTATAATTGATGAACTTAAGTTGTCTCCTACAGGGCTTGTTTTTTCAATATCCATGAAATCCATATTGGATATACTTGTGAGTTCTTTTCACTGTATGTGATGTGTGTTTCTTCATTTATAATACTTGTTTAAAATTCCCTTTTGAGGAGGACTATGTAATATAACAGTATAGAGAGAGAGATTCTATACATAGAACCCGACTGGATTTTTAAAAGGTCTTTGTTGACTCTGTTTTCACTATAAGTGATGTGTGGTTTTTTTTTAATTTATAACATTTGTTTAAAATTCTTCTTTTATTTTTATTTTAAAACTTATATGCCACCTCCGGCATCTTGGGGCGACGCACAACATTTTAAAACATATTAAAATATACAATAATAAGCTCCAATTAAACCTGTATAAACCCATCCCCATAGTACCCTTTGAGAGAGACCATGCAATAGAACCTGTATACATATATTTTAGGGGTATCAGGAGAGTAGACAATGGAATTATTTCACTGATAAGAACAGCTGGAGACCATGTAAGTGGTGGTTGAATATTTTTTGTATAATAGATCAACCAGGTTTCTCAGCATAACATATTTTTCAAAATTCCCCATTATTTATTTGTAGTAATGATAAAAACCCATGGTTCATGGATTTTGAAAAAACAAGCCCTGAAGAAGACAATTTACTTTGAAACGTGCTGGCTTTTTTTTTTTTTTTTTTTTTTGAAGTTCATCAATTACAAATCCAAGAAATGGTTCCATCTGACATTGTATTTTTATATGGATCAAAGGACTTTCAAATATATGGCTTATACGCTTTGCAAACATTATTCATTGTAATCCTTTTGTTGCTGTTTTTTGTTTGGTTTGGATCTAATTTTGGGTCTTTTTTGCTGGACGACAGAGAGAGACAAGGATGCATACGTGAAGGCGTTAGGTTGCAGGTACGTGTGCTTAGCTTAGTTACATAGGAGATGGTGATATTGGGAAAATCGGGAAAGGGGGAGGGCACTAAGAGGATGAGGAACTAGGGATGGCCCGCTGCAAGAGGTGGGTTTTTCAGGAAGGATTTGAGGGCTGGTTGGGAAGGAGGGAGAGGAGGGAGTTTCAAGCATGGGGGGCAGCAAGGGAGAATGGGTGAAGATGCTTTGAGGAACAGGAGAGTCGTGCGCAGGCGAGGTGTGGGGGTGGAAGATGAGGAGCGAAGCTTTTGGATGGGTGTAGTGGGAGGTGAATGTAGCAAGACGGAGGGGGAAGGTCACGGAGAGCCTTGTAGGTACAGACAAGGAACTTGTGCAGAACGCATTCAGATCGAGGGAGCCAGTGGAGAGAGGAAAGGAGAGGAGGGGCTGCACGTGATCTTGGCAGCAGAGTTTTGAAAGACAAGAGGGGGCAAGGTGAGAGCGGGGAAGGCCAATGAGAAGGAGGTTGCAATAGTCAAGGCGAGAGAACCAGAGCATGAACTAGGATTTTAGCAGTGGAGACAGTGAGGAAAGGACAGATCTTAGTGATGTTGTGCACGGAGAGACGTCCGGATTTAGCAAAAGACTTGATCTGTGGTTTAAAAGAGGGAGGAGTCAAAGATATGAACCCCAAGCTCCATCTGGTGACCCCGTTGATGGAAATTGAGAAGGAAGAGGAAGGCTTTGGTGGGAAGACTAGGAGTTTGAGTTGATGGTGAGACATCCAGGCAGAGATGTCAGGGAAACCGTTTGTGATACGAGATTTAAGGGAGGGGGTGGAGAGATGGACTTGAGTGTTGTCAGATAGAGGTGTGATATTTGAAGCCGTGCAACTCAGTGAGTTTGCCCAGGGACAGAGTGTAGAGAGAGAATAGAATCGGGCCGAGGACAGAGCCCTTGGGAACTCCAACCAAGCGAGGAAGAGACGACCCAGTCAAGGACCGAGTCCCAAAAACCAAGGAAGCGGAGCGAGTCGAGGAGGAGTGTACGGTCAACAGTATCAAAGGCAGCAGAGAGATCAAGCAGGATGGGAATGTAGTAGGGGCGATTGGATTTGACTAAGAGAAGATTAGTGGTTTTAGTGAGAGTGGTCTCTGTCAAGTGAAGAGGATGAAAGCTGGATTGGAAAGGGTCAAGGGATGAGTTGGCGGAGAGGGATTCAAGACAGCAGGTGTAGACAACACGCTCCAAGAGCTTGGAGGCAAAGGGGAGGAGAGAAATGGGGTGGTGGTTGGAGGAGTCAGAGGGGTCAAGGGAGGCTTCTTTAGGATGTGGCATGTTTGAAGGCAGAAGGAAAAGCGACAGTAGAGAGGGAGAGATTGACCATGTGCAGCAAAGAGGGTGAGACAGAGGGGGTAATAGAGGTCAGAAGGTGGGAGAGAATGGGGCCAAGGGAAGAGGTAGAGGGGTTGGATGTGGAGAGCAGGGAGTTGATCTCATCAAGGGAAGCTGGTGGGAAGGAGGGACAAGAGGGGGGAGGCAAATGGGGAAGTGGGAAGCAATATTCTGGCAGATTTTATCCGTTGTCTCTCAGCTTGGAGAAGAGACGACAGAGGGGATATGATAGAAGTTTATAAAATCATGAGTGGTGTGGAGCAAGTTAATAAGGAGTGGTTATTTATCCTCTCCTGTAGTACTAGAACTAGGGGACATGCCATGAAACTAATGGGTAGCAGATTTAAAACAAATAAAAGAAAGTATTTTTTCACTCAGTGCACAATTAAGTTGTGGAATTTGTTGCCAGAAGATGTGGTCAAGGCCAGTAATATAGTTGGGTTTGAAAACAGATTGGACAAGTTTCTGGGGGATAGATCCATTAGCAGATACTAGGTTTGGGAAATGTAACCTCTTACTGTTGGGAGCTGGGAGTGACTAGCAGGGAACGGATCGCCCCATTGTGACCTGTTGGGGACTTTTCCCAAGCCACTGAGATTGGCCGCTATTGGAGACAGGACGCTGGGCTGGATGGACCATTGCTGTGACCCAGTCTGGTACTGACTATGACACTGTCGGAGACAGGACGCTGGGCTGGATGGACCATTGCTCTGACCCAGTCTGGTACTGACTGTGACACTGTTGGAGACAGGACGCTGGGCTGGCTGGACCATTGCTCTGACCCAGTCTGGTGCTACTTATGATCTTATTAGTGAAAAATGAGGAGAGATCCTGAGCAGCGAGGGACGAGAGGAGGTTGTGAAGGGAGTTGAAGGTAGAGAAGAGACGGTAGGGAGTTGCAAGAATTTGATTTGATGTGGACAGCAAAGTATTGCTGCTTGACAAGGGAAATGGCAGAGCCGATGAGAGCAGAGAGGGTGAACTTTGGCTAAAGTCAGTTTGGTTGGGAGATTTCCACCAGAGGCGCTCAGCAGCATGAGCGTTGGAACAGAGTTGACAGATATGGGGGGTGAGCCAGGGTTGGGGGTTGATAGTAAGGGAGATGAGGGGAGTAAGGGAGGCGGATAGAGAGGAGTTGAAGGTGGAGACAGCAGAGTCAGGGCAGGTGGCGGAGAGTGGTGAGAGAAGCAGCAACGTCCAGGGGGGGTTAATTGATTGAAAGTCATGAAATGAGTGAGGAGGGGCATGAGTGGGTGGTCTGGAATTAGGCAAAATGGTAGCCAGAGAGTGGGAGGACATATTTGTTGTTGTTAATTTTATTTATTATTTACATTTCTACCCCACCCTTCATCAAAAGAGAGGTCAGAGATCGGGCAGTTGTTTGAGAATATAAAGTTGGGGGAGTGGCCATCACAGGGTGTAGGGTGGTGGCTCCGGAGATGGTGGTCAAAGGAAGAGGTTAGAGAGAGGAAGCAGGAGCTATTGGGATGAGAGGGAACATTGACGTCCCCGAGGATGAGGGTGGGATACTGTCAGAGAGGAAGGAAGTGAGCCAGGAGTCAGACTCAGAGAGGATCTCTCTGTGACTTGGAGCTCGTTGGTCTGATCCTGCAATGAGCCTCCATTCTAGAATCTTGTGAGTCTAGGCTCAAGACCGGCAGGCACTTGACATTGACTCATGGCAACAAGGCAGACAAAGAGACTGGCTGGAGTGCTAGGAGGGAGAAATAGAACCTGGGAACGGCCATTCTGGGTTGTGCCCATGCTCCATCTACCGTCGGAGGAAGTGTACAGGAACAGGGCAACGCATGGAGCCCGTCGCGCTCTTTTGGGCCATCAATGAGCTAGGGACGCTGTACCCCTGGCCACGGACCTGTCTTTTGTCGACTTAGCTAATGGGCAGAATGCGGTGACCATGCGTCCCTGCCTTGAACGTATCAACTCGTAGGCCTGATCTTTCTAGTCTTTCCTTGATAATGTTTGTTCTCTGTGTCTTCCAGTTCTTCCTTTGGCGATACGGTGACCAGAGCTGCAATCTGCATTCAAGTTTCTCTGTTTAGTGTAATCAACTTTTATCCCACCCTTAGAGGTTCAAGGTGACTTACAGAAATATATTATATATAAAAACAACTAAAAATAAACCTTAAACCCCACCCTCCACCCCATCCCAGCCAACCCTATCCCAACCTGCCAAATGCCTGGCCAGAAAAAAAGGACTTGCTTCTCTCCCGAAAGGCAAACAGGCTGTTGGGCATAGACGGATCTCCAGGGGAGACCAGGGGCTTGGAGAGTAACACCACGTTCTTCTTCAAGTGGCTTCGTGATTCTCACTCATGGGGGGGATCACGTGATGCCCTATCTAGGTCAGATATTGTCTCTTTTAGAGCCATTCTCTAGATGGGAAGCCTAGGAGCACCCTCTGCCCCCCCCACTCTGGCGAGAGCGCACATTTCCCAGTTCCTTAACCGCCTCTAGCGAAGGATACTGCCTCACTTTAATCTTATAAGACATAGAGTAGTTCTTGTTGTTAGTTATAAATAGTTAAATAAAAAAAATAAAAAAATTAGAAAGTAGAAGGAATCAAGAAACAGGAGCCGAGCCCCCTCAGGCCAGCCACATCTTCCCGCCATTATGGCAACGCGGACAAGGAAACCAGGATTCAAATCCTGTGGCAGCTGCAATGCCCCTCTCCCCATCTCCGATCAGCACCACCTGTGCCTTTATTGCCGAGGGGAAGGGCATATGCAGAGGAACCGCAAAGCTCTCTCTCAACGGGCACTGAAGGACAGCAAGAGACGCCTGAATTAGGCGCTCACCAGGCCGGCACTGGAGCCGACAGAGGGAATCCTCCTCCCCAAACAGCTGAGAGCAGGGCTCAGATCTACCCCAGCCGGCTCTCAGTCAACAATTACTATTGGCTCAGCCCGCACAGGGCATGTTACTGCTGGGACAGCAGGGAAACGAGCCGGGCACAAGCAGCCACCTCCTCCTCGAGCCTGCAACTCTCAGTGGCTCGACTCTGCCAGCACCGGACACGCTGAACTTTTTAGCTGCGCCGCTGGGACAGCTCCCTATCTACCTCTCTGACATAGAGGCTTGTTTGCCACTGGAAGTGCAGCCGCAAGCCACCCTGCCTAAGCGCCGCACCCGGGGGAGACACCGGACACAACGCAGCCCGCAGCAGGGCCAGGACAGCCTCTGCCCACAATGGCACCGGCTACAGCGGAGTTCCCCGAGGCAGCGAACACCAGGCCGGCACCGCAGCCCGGTGCAGCACCGCAGTGCGCATGCGCAGCCATCCCCGGGGACGCAAAGTGGAGCAGAGCAGCGGCAGCGGTACGGGACAGCCCCCTCCCGGAGCCCGGTGCAGCACCGCAGCACGCATGCGCAGCCATCCCCGAGGATGCAAAGTGCAGCAGGGCAGCGGCAGCGGTACGGGACAGCCCCCTCCCGGAGCCCGGTGCAGCATCGAGCCCACATGCGCAGCCATCCCCGGGGACGCAAAGTGGAGCAGAGCAGCGGCAGCGGTACGGGACAGCCCCCTCCCGGAGCCCGGTGCAGCACCGCAGCACGCATGCGCAGCCATCCCCGAGGATGCAAAGTGCAGCAGGGCAGCGGCAGCGGTACGGGACAGCCCCCTCCCGGAGCCCGGTGCAGCATCGAGCCCACATGCGCAGCCATCCCCGGGGACGCAAAGTGGAGCAGAGCAGCGGCAGCGGTACGGGACAGCCCCCTCCCGGAGCCCAGTGCAGCACCGCAGCACGCATGCGCAGCCATCCCCGAGGATGCAAAGTGCAGCAGGGCAGCGGCAGCGGTACGGGACAGCCCCCTCCTGGAGTCCTAGGAAGTGCGCTGTCAAGAGGAAGCGTTCTCCTTCCCCAGACTCTTCAGACTCCCTGGATGAGCTCCCCCCGCGATCCAGACGTAGGCAGCGCACCGGTACAGAGAGCTCAGACTGGGAAAGAAGGTCCCGGTAGGAGCGGCACCGTCCTCACCCTCGGGGTCCTTCTAGACAGCCATGGAATCCCGCCGGCTACGGGTACTATCCCAGCAGCCCCTCACCACCACGATGGGGGAAGCCCTTAAGGGAACACTTTTACCACCCCCGTGATCCTCCGAATCGCAAATATAGGGCGCGCTCACAAGACAGGCCAGCGGGATTCACCCCCTATCACAACCAAGTAGGGAGATGGGACCCCTCCCCCCCGGCAATGGGGCCCCTATGCCCCTCCACCATTCCAAGGGGAGCCTCGCTGGCATCAAGCAACATACCCTCCCCCAGCGAGCACAGGCAACAGCACAGGATAGGGAGACTGTTTCCAGCTCCGCTTCCTCGGTAACCAGATCCCCCATGGCAACCATGGAGTTCACCTGACAGAGGAGACGGAGTAAAGAGTCAAGTCCCCACTCAGCTAGAAAATTTGGGACCTCTTCCCCCAACTCTTGGTTCCTACAGCACCACCTGCCCCTACAGCAGTTACCACCTCCTCTGCGGGGGTGCCTGAGCCACCCCAACAAGCTAGCCCTGCAGTGTGTGTCACTGACAAACAGGCAGCACCAGCACAGGAGGATGCACTCACACCGCCACCTAGTGACAGCATCTCAGAATCACCACCAGTCTTAACAACGGAGTCTGTGCACCCTAGATTGGCACTGGCGATGCCTCAAATACCCATAAAAATTATGAAAAAGGCACGTTCCGGACCTATCGTCGGAATCTTGGCAGGCGGCGACGTAGGGCACATAATGCTCCCTCTGTTTGATGAACTCATGGAACCAACCAAGGTAGCATGGGCTAATCCCTAATCAACCCCGCTAATTAACGAACTAGCAGACACACTTTATCCTGTGGAACATACCAACACTATGTTCACACATCCTCCCATGCCCAACTCTGTGGTGGTTGCAGCAGCATCTGGCAGACCAGCATCAGGTACAGTAAAGATCTCACCTGCTGATCGGGAAGGACGTCGCCTGGATGTCTTAGGTAGGCAGGCCTTCTCAGCCACGCTCTCATTACACACAGCAAATTATGCTGCAGCCATGGCAGCCTTACCAGCACACGGTATGGTCCCGTTCTCTAACCACTATGGACCCCAAAGAGAAGCAAGCGATCCATGCTGAAGGGAGCACAGCTAGCACAGTTCCAATTGTCTGCAGTGATGCATGTGGCAGACTGTGCCATCAGATCTATCGCAACATCCCTTGCTGCTCTAGCAGAGCTGACCTCGGAGGTGGTGCTGAACTCCTCCAGGACTTTGGTCTCGGGGGACTTCAGTGCCCATGCCAACGTCGGCCTTGTAGGAGCGGAGCGTGAGTTCATGGCCGCCATGGCAACCATGGACTTGTCCCAAGTGGTCAACTGCCCGACCCATGGGGGGGGCATATCCTCGACCTGATCTTTTGCTCTGACCTTGCAGCAGGTGATCCGTTAGTGGGGGATGTGAGGGTCATGCGCTTGTCATGGACGGATCATTATCTCCTACAGGCCAGCCTCTCAGCGCACCTCCTCCAGAAGGGGAGTGGACCAGTTAGGTTGGTCCACCCTTGGAGGCTGATGGAACCGCAGTGGTTCCAGGAGACTCTGAGGGAGTTAACCTTAGACCCGGACGGCCACTCTGTTGACAAGCCGGTCCAGCATTGGAACACCTTGCTGGGGGAGGCAATTGACAGGGTGGCTCCGAGACGTCTACTCTCTCCGTCTTGTCACCGCAGGGCCCCTTGGTTTACTGGGGGGCTGCGGTGTATGAAGCAGGTAGGTAGGAGACTGAGCGACGCTGGTGTTGGACTCGCTCTGAATCTGACAGACTTCTCCATAGGACCCATTTGCGGTCCTATGTTGAGGCTGGGAGGACAGCAAAGAAGGAGTTCTTTCCTGCCCTCATAGTGTCTGCAAAGTCACGTCCAGCAGAGCTGTTCTGGGTGGTGTGGGGACTGGTCAGTCCGGCCTCCCTCCTCCTGGACGGGGACTTGTCCCAGGCCCGCTGTGAGGAGTTTGCCACCTACTTTGCAGCAAGATCACTCAGATCCAGAGTAACTTTGACACTGGATTGGATGCAGTAGGTGAGGAGCGTGAGGTTATGGAGGCACCGTCTGCTCGATCTTTCTGGGATGAGTTTCAGGAAGTGCCATCAGATCTATCGCAATATCTGCCCGTTTAGCTCTTTGAACATTCAGACCTTTGGTGCAAGGCTGTACCGTACCCCTTGTTACCGACAATCTCACTACAGTATACTACATCAACCAACAAGTGGGAGCTCAATCAAAACCCCTAACCAACGAGGCCATGAGCCTCTGCTACTGGAGTATCCAGAACTCAGTCACCCCATTGCAATCCATCTCCCCGGTGAGCAAAATACTCACAGCCAGTTAAGTAGACACCGAGGATACGGACACGAATGGTCTCTCCACACAGACATCGTTCACCAGATTTTTTTCCGCTGGGGGACTCTAATCATCGACCTCTTTGCCAATGCAGAGACCGGAAACTCCAGAAATACTGCAGCAGAGGGGGAATGGTGATGGATTCCGTATCAGACGCCTTCGCAATCAGCTGGAGGGGACTAGTCGCCTACGCATTCCCACCCTTCCCACTCATCCCAAAAACGATCTACAAAGCACAGCGAGAATACGCACAGATTATCCTAATAGCATTGAACTGGCCTGGTCAGGTCTGGTACTCCCGTCTAGTAGCAGCAGCTGGGAACAAATGGCCTCTATCCTACCGCCCAGGCCTCCTGTCACAGCGGCATGGGCGTCGCCTCCACCGAGACCTCAGGTCCCTACATCTGATAGCATGGTATTTACAATGAGAAACCAGAATGACACTCTCCCTGACGATGTTAGAAAAGTCATTGTCAGTGCAAAGCTCTCCACTAGAAAATCTTACAATGCTAATTGGACCAGATTGAGGAACAACCATCACCAGCTACAACTCCAGGCTATCCTTACTTATCTTCTTGAACTCTGCCGTTCAGGGCTTTAATTTCCATCAGTTAAAGTTCACCTTGCTGCACTATCTTCTCGCCTTACTAACCCCTTGGGTAAGTCTCTTTACTCAGCTGACCTAACGAGCTCCTTTCTTAAAAGGCCTTCGCAACCTCTACCCAGACATAACGCAACCCACCCCTCAGTGGAACCTATCACCAGTACTTAACTGCTTAACGAAATCTCCATTCAAACCACTCGCCACCTCTTCATTGTCACACCTGACCTAAAAGGTCCTCTTCCTAGCGGCTATCACCTTGGCACGCCGAGTCAGTGAACTTTCTGCTCTGAGAGCGTCCCCACCCTACCTTCAGTTCTTTCCCGACAAGGTACAGCTCAGAACAGACCCATCCTTCTGTCTGAAGGTAATGATCATGTTCCACATCAACCAACCTATAACCGTACCAGAATTCTTCCCTTGGCCACACACCTCAGCCATAGAATCAACCCTTCATACACTAGACGTCAAGCGGGCCTGAGCGAACGAGACCGTACCACAAGACGAATGCGCTCTTTTTCACCCACGCAGGCCTACACCTGGGCACAAAACTGTCAGCACAGTGTATTTCAAAGCATATTGTAGCATGCATCGACCTATGCTACACTCTCGACAAGAAACAGCCACCACAGGGATTGAGAGCTCACGCAACATGAGCCATGGCAGCCACCACGGCGGCATTCCGTCATATTCCCATGCAGGACATCTGTAAAGCAGCAACCTGGTCTTCTTCTGAGACTTTCGTAAAACATTACGCACTTGACCTAGCCGCGAAGAGCGATACGGCCTTCGGACGGACACTCCTAGCCTCTATCTTTCCATGATGACTTCCGCCACCTGGATGGAGTCAGCAATAGGGAACTGCTCGTATTCTCCCATGAGTGAGAATCACGGAGCCACTCGAAGAAATAGAGGTTACTTACAGTAACTTAGTTCTTCGAGATAGCTCCGTGCATTCTCACTACACACCCACCATTCCCTCTCAGTGGGTGCGACAAGGCTTCCTTGACCCTGTGGGCCATAACACCGCTATTGGGGTCTAAGGAACTGGGGAATGTGCCCCGCCCCGCCCCTTTTTATACACTGGCACTCTTGCGAGAGTGTGAGGGGAGGGGCAGAGGGCACTCCTACATGGTTCCAGAACTTTCCTATAAGAAGCATATAGAGAACTGCTCTTAAAGAGACAGTATCTGACCTAGATAGGGCATCACATGATCCCATGAGTGAGAATGCATGGAGCCATCTCGAAGAACTAAGTTATGGTAAGTAACCTCTATTTCTCTCTGCGCGCCCTCATTGTACGAAGTCCTGGCAGACCAGGGACTTCGAGAGTAACGCCATGTTTTAAGAACGTAAGTAATGCCATACTGAGTCAGACCAATGGTCGATCAAGCCCAGCATCCTGTCCTCTGACAGTGGCCAATCTTGGTTGCATGGGAGAAGAACCAACAGTCCCAAATGGGCAATCCATTCCCCGTTGTTCACTCCCAGCTCCCGACAGTAAGAAATTCATCCCATAAGCTACTTGGTTAATAGCCATTAATGGACCTATTCTCTAATAACTTATCCATTCCTTTTTTAAACCCAGCTCTACTACTGGCCTTGACCACGTCCTCTGGCAACAAATTCCATAGGTTAATTATGCGTTGAGTGAAAAAGTACTTCCTTTTATTTGTGTTAAATCTGCCGGCAGCTAATTTCATGGAGCGTCCCCTAGTTCTAGTACTATTTGAGAGGGTAAATAACTGATCCCTATCTACTCATTCAACACCACTCAAGATTTTATAAACCTCTGTTGTGTCCCCTCTGTCTTCTCTAAGCTGAGGAGACCCAGCTTGTCAAGCCTCTTTTTGTACGGAAGCCGTTCCATACCCTTTATCATTCTCGTTGCCCTTCTCTGTACCTTTTCTAGTTCAGCGATGTCTTTTTTGAGATGGGGCGACCAGAACTGCACACAATATTCCACGTGTGGTTGCACCATCGATTTGTATAGAGGCATTATGACATCCTCAGTTTTATTCTCTATCCTTTTGCGAATAACTCCTAACGTTTGCTTTTTCGACTGCTGCTGCACATTAGGCTGAAGATTTCAGTGTATTGTCCACAATCACTCCCAGATCCTTTTCCTGGTAACTTCTAGCTTAGTACCCAGCATTGTGTACTCATAGTTTGGGTTATTTTTCCCTATGTGCATGACTTTGCACTTGTCCACATTAAATCTCATCTGCCATTTAGATGCCCAGACACCCAGTCTTGTAAGATCCTGTTGCAGTTCCTCACAGTCTGCTCGTGTTTTAACTACCTTGAATAACTTGGTGTCGTCTGCAAATTTGATCACCTCACTCTTAATACCCTTTTCCAGATCACTAATGAATACATTAAACAGCACCAGTCCCAACACAGATCCCTGAGGCACAACACTTTTTACATCTCTCCATTGTGAAAACTGACGATTCAGTCCTACTCTTTGCTTCCTATCCTTGAACCAGTTGCCAATCCATAGTAAGACACTACCTCCTATCCCATGACTTTTTTATTTTCTCAAAAGTCTCTCATGAGGGACCTTATCAAATGCTTTCTGGAAATCCAGGTACACTATATCTACTGGGTCTCACTTGTCCACATGCTTATTTACACCCTGAAAGAATTCCAACAGATTAGTGAGGCATGACTTACCTTTACTAAATCTGTGTTGACTCTTCCCCATTAAGCCATGTTTGTCAACATGCCCAACGACTCTGTTCTCTGGTTTCTGGTTTCCATTTCCCAGCTGCAGTACATTGAGCTGATGTTTTCAAAGATTTCAAGGTCTCATTCCTGAGTGGATGATAAGTTAACTTATCCAGCATTGTGTGTGTATGCGTTAGATGGTCTTTTCTGTATTACTTTGCAGTTATTAGTGTTGAATTTTATCTGTTCTTTTATTGCCCAGTTACCCAGTTTTATGAAATCCTTTGTAACCCTTCACGAACTGCATTGGACTTAGCTGCTTTGTATAATTGTCATCTGCAAAATTTGCCACCTCCCTGATCATTCCTTTTCTTCCAAACAACGAATACATTACATAGCATTGGTCCTAGTGTAGCTTATTTGTACCCTGCTATTTACTTTTCTCCATTGTGAAAATTGACCATTTAATCCTAGCTCCCCCCCACCCCTCATTCTTTAACCAGTTACTGATCCATGAAAGGACCCTCCCTCTTATCCAATGACTATTTAATTTTCTTAAGAGCTTCTTCTGAGGGACCTTGTCAAAGGCTGTCTAAAAAGCCAAATGCATCGTGTTGACTGGATTTCCCGTATCCACGTGCTTATCAACACCCTTAAAGATTTGATCCAGAAGGGAGAAAAGTAGGAAAAAAGATGCTAGAGGTCAAGGGAAGGTTGAAATGCTGCACAATGAACTCTGTGGGCAGAAAGTTGGGTGGATGCAGAGCAGGTCCAGTCAACAAAGGCGTGTGCCAGAAGCAAGGCTGCAGGTGTTGTGACTTAACAAGGTTGATGGGCATGGGGGAAATCCACTGACTGAGGCCAGTGACACTGAAAGATCAGGAGGGATTGTTGGGTTGGGACGGTTCTGAACGAAGGGGAGTCGGGTAAATTTTGGCAGAATTCGGCCAGTTCTCTAGAAGGAAGGCAGAGGTTAACAATTGACTCAAGGATTTGTGCTCTGAGGAAGGTTTGGGATGTTTTGCCATTAGTAAACGTTCCTGGACAGCAGGGGCGGGAACCTCCAAGGGCCCAGGGTCCAAATGCAGCTGGTGGCTAGTTCTTACGTGGCCTCTTTGGCTCCAGTTCCTACCCTCAAGCCCTGACGGACTGAGCCCAGGGGAAGAGATCAGAGCTGAAAGCACACAAAAAGCGTGGACCTTCCTCTGCCTCAGCGCACCCTTTAAGCACCCCCGCCCCCAACTTGTATGCTGCCCTCAAAGCGGCCCCTGGGCGGGAAAAGGTTCCCCACCCTGGATTGAATACCAGGAAAATCAAACTACTTTGATTAAAGTTAGCATGATTGATAAGGCAAGGTTTAAACTTAGAAGTGGAGAGATGGTGGGGAAAACCTGGCCTCTGCACATCGGGCTTTAATACAGGGGGATGGGGGGGATAATCTCACCTAAAGGAATACCAGGCGGTTTATAAAACGCTGCGATGAAGGGTAAGTAGCAGCGGTGACTTGGGTTAGTCTGAATTAAATCTCTTGGTAGAGAGCATCCCAGCTTTTTGAGAGCTCTGTTCAGAAACTGTGAATGTAGCAGAACTTTCTCTCGCTTTCTGGATAGATTTGAAGAGCCTCTGGCCAACTTACTGAATGAGCAGCACCGTACNAGAACTAAATAAACTTCCGAGCTCAGAACCTCGTCAGAGCCTGCGTATTTTATCAGTTCATACAGAAAAAATGGCAGCTGCCCTAGTCCTGGCAGGAACTCTATCTCCTAGTAGATAGATTAGCTGCTGGGTTTAGGGCAAAACACATCCAACCCCGTAGTGACTATAAGTTGGCAACGAGCCAGATCATAAAAGGAGCATATAAGTAAGTTGTGTTCCAGATCCTCTATCCCATGCCTACAAGGGCAAAATCGCTCTGAGCAGGGAATCCCCTGGTATCTTCCCAGCAACACGGCCGTCCGCATAGATTGGAATCGGAGCCTTAATAAAGGCCTGTCTCAGCTCGGGGTTGCTAAGAGACCATAGATATGAAGCCCCACCCCGAGGGTCCTAGACATACTTATAGAAAGGAGAGAGATTATTCCCACTAACCTGTGATCGTAATTTTTGTCTATCCTGATCCCCTATACGTAGTCTTACCTGTTTTATAACCTGTGTGCTAGTGAGATCCTGCAAACAAAGTTCTGATGAGCCCAGGTAAGCGAGCCGTTGCCTGACCTCAGCCCACCAAATATCTAGGCCACCAAGTAAATCTGTTTGTTTCTCTTTTATCACTAACACCACTAGGGAATCTTTAGGAGCATCCCTCAGCCTGGGGGGGGCGCGGTGCTTGGATAAGGTCATGGCATGCATCTTCCAAATGGGAAAACTTCTCCCAGAGCAGGAAACCCAGTGGTAGTAGAACACACTGGCAAAACCCCCTCTATACCAAACCCGAAGAAGCATGACTATCCAGACCCTACTCCCGAGGAAGACCCATCTGTAGGAGGAGACTACAGTTGTTTGCCATCAGGTGGGCTATTGTGACCTTGAGCAATTGGGTCATGGAGACTGTTGCACAGGAATACTCTACAGAACTCTACAGGTGACCCTTAGACTCCTTTTAAATTTCCTCCATGTCAAAGAACCCAGCAAAGCACAGGGCTATGTTGATTAAGCTAGCCCACCTGTAGGGGAGAGGGGTTATAGAACCAGTTCCCGAAGGGGGGAGAGACTCCAGACCCCAAAGAAATTGGGAGATGGGTGAGCAGTTTTTGATTTAAAGAGACCCAATTGCTCTGTAAAGGTCAAGAATTTCCATATGGAAATACTCCAGTCAATTTGCTTAGCAGACTCTCGAGGGGACTAGTTAGCCTCTCTCGAACTAAAAGAGGCGTACCTACACATACCAGTCAGACCAGCCCATTGCCAGTGGTTAAGATTTTGCTGTGCACATCAGCATTGGCAACACTGGGCATTATCTTTTGGACTAGCGTCATTCCCCGGAACCTTTACAAAGGTTCTAGTAGCCTTGTTTGCCAACCTCTGGATGGAGGGAATCCATATCTGGACAATCTGCTGGTGAGGTCCTCCTCAGAGGATCAGGCCATCAGGGATCTGGAAAGGATAATAGCCTATTTGAGATACCACGGCATCATTATAAACACCAGCAAAAGCCAGCTGTGTCTGTCACAAAGGCTAGCACACCTGGGGGTGATCATTGATTCCCAACTAAACACAGTATTCATTCCACAACAGAGACAAGTTAGAATTTTCCAACTAATTACGCAGATCTACTCCAGTGAGACTGAGGTTGTTGGTGAGCTGACAGGGGTTACTGGTTTCGTGCGTTCAGCTTCTGCAGTCGGCCAGATTTCACCTAAGGATATTCCAAGCTTTCTTGAAGCTGTTCCAGGCTCGGATAATCGGAGGTCCCAACCCTTTGATAGAAGTGCTCCTACAAGTGGAAAAGTCTCGTATGGAGGCTTGCGGAGCATCGCTTCTGCGTCGGAGTTCCCCTATCAGAACCCAGCAGCTCATTTTGAATTGGAAATCAGCTTAGGAGACATTGTCCAAGAAAGAAAAGCACATCATAAACTTGCTGGAGCTAAGAGCTGTTCGTCTAACCCCAGTTGGGTTCACCCCGGAAGTACAATGACAACACCACCTCGTATACACAGAAAATACAACCGCAAAGGTGTATATAAATAAGCAGGGGGGATTGAGATCCTTCACAGGAAGGCCACAAGACTGTTGCAGTGGGCAGAAGTCAATCTTGCTTCCATCTCAAAGCACTTTATATTTGAGGAAAAGACAACCTACAAGCAGATTGGCTCAGCCAGCAATGGCTAGACCCAGGAGAGTGGTCCCTTTGTGACATGGGCTACAGGCTTGGCCAGTCTCCACCCCCTGCCCCCTGGTACCAGGGACCTTCCTTGCAGGACCTTGGAGACTCACCCCGACATCTGCTTCCCTCTGCAGCCAGGCACAGACTGATTGCTCAAGGCTACCTTTCTTTTATTCCCCTAAAGGGGTGGAGCTTAAGTGAGGAGCACTGGATCTTAAAGAGCCCATGCCTGCTAATCCTACAGATACAGGGAGCAATTCTGACTTGTGGAGCTGCAAATGAAAAAGGGTTTACTTCCCCCCTCAAAAGTCAGTCAGTCTTTGTCTTTTTTGGAGGAAGAGCAAATCTCAGATTCTCAGCCAATCTCTAGATAGACCATTTCCTTGTAAACGTAGAGATAAGATGTTTCATGAGGTACAAAAGGCCTTAAAGCTCAGAGAGGAAAGGAAAAAGGAGAATTCTTCTGATTTGTCAGGTGAGGAATCTTCAAGGGAGTGCATTCCCAGAACTCCCTTTAAATAAAACATTTGAAAAGATTATCTGTGCTGAAAGACAGCAGCTGACAGGGCATTATGTCTTAATAAAGCCCAAGAGGTGATGGATGCTTTCCCGACAAAAGGAGGTGCCGCTACTGCAGCATGATTGGAAAGGCAATCGGTATTCCCTGCAGAAGGGTCCTACAGAGACAGGGGGATTGAATCAGTGGTGCTAGGAATACCCGCAGCAGCCTCTCCTCACGGTTGGAGAGACCTCTTCAAATGGTTTAGTTTGGCAAAGGATCCTGACTTGGCAAAGCAAGACCCTTTCTTTCCAGAATTGAGCTGTCGGCAGCTCTTGTGGCAGACACGTTTGCTGCAGCTTTGATTTGGACAGCCTGGACTGTGGCATCTGGACTAGCACCAAGGAGGAAACTTTGGTTAAGAACATGGAGGGCTAACCACCATGCAAAACCCCTTCTTACCTTAAGAGAATACATGGGGCACAGTGTTCGCAGTCAGACGCAGATTTTTGGAGACAGTTCCCTGCCCAGTGGGTTGAGGCCGAGAGGTTGTGACTCGGCGAAGGTCACCCGGTGAGTTTATGACTAGGACAGGATTCGAGCCCTGGTCTCCAGACCCACGTCCAGCACCTGAGCCATTCTACAACACTGGCTCTCAAGGGTTCCCCCTCCCCCCCCAACAGATCTTTTTCCTAGTCACTAATACCAGAACGAACAATCCGTTATTCTGAAACAGGGACACCAGGGGCTAGCCCACCTGTAGGGGAGAGGGGTTATAGAACCAGTTCCCGAAGGGGGGAGAGACTCCAGACCCCAAAGAAATTGGGAGATGGGTGAGCAGTTTTTGATTTAAAGAGACCCAATTGCTCTGTAAAGGTCAAGAATTTCCATATGGAAATACTCCAGTCAATTTGCTTAGCAGACTCTCGAGGGGACTAGTTAGCCTCTCTCGAACTAAAAGAGGCGTACCTACACATACCAGTCAGACCAGCCCATTGCCAGTGGTTAAGATTTTGCTGTGCACATCAGCATTGGCAACACTGGGCATTATCTTTTGGACTAGCGTCATTCCCCGGAACCTTTACAAAGGTTCTAGTAGCCTTGTTTGCCAACCTCTGGATGGAGGGAATCCATATCTGGACAATCTGCTGGTGAGGTCCTCCTCAGAGGATCAGGCCATCAGGGATCTGGAAAGGATAATAGCCTATTTGAGATACCACGGCATCATTATAAACACCAGCAAAAGCCAGCTGTGTCTGTCACAAAGGCTAGCACACCTGGGGGTGATCATTGATTCCCAACTAAACACAGTATTCATTCCACAACAGAGACAAGTTAGAATTTTCCAACTAATTACGCAGATCTACTCCAGTGAGACTGAGGTTGTTGGTGAGCTGACAGGGGTTACTGGTTTCGTGCGTTCAGCTTCTGCAGTCGGCCAGATTTCACCTAAGGATATTCCAAGCTTTCTTGAAGCTGTTCCAGGCTCGGATAATCGGAGGTCCCAACCCTTTGATAGAAGTGCTCCTACAAGTGGAAAAGTCTCGTATGGAGGCTTGCGGAGCATCGCTTCTGCGTCGGAGTTCCCCTATCAGAACCCAGCAGCTCATTTTGAATTGGAAATCAGCTTAGGAGACATTGTCCAAGAAAGAAAAGCACATCATAAACTTGCTGGAGCTAAGAGCTGTTCGTCTAACCCCAGTTGGGTTCACCCCGGAAGTACAATGACAACACCACCTCGTATACACAGAAAATACAACCGCAAAGGTGTATATAAATAAGCAGGGGGGATTGAGATCCTTCACAGGAAGGCCACAAGACTGTTGCAGTGGGCAGAAGTCAATCTTGCTTCCATCTCAAAGCACTTTATATTTGAGGAAAAGACAACCTACAAGCAGATTGGCTCAGCCAGCAATGGCTAGACCCAGGAGAGTGGTCCCTTTGTGACATGGGCTACAGGCTTGGCCAGTCTCCACCCCCTGCCCCCTGGTACCAGGGACCTTCCTTGCAGGACCTTGGAGACTCACCCCGACATCTGCTTCCCTCTGCAGCCAGGCACAGACTGATTGCTCAAGGCTACCTTTCTTTTATTCCCCTAAAGGGGTGGAGCTTAAGTGAGGAGCACTGGATCTTAAAGAGCCCATGCCTGCTAATCCTACAGATACAGGGAGCAATTCTGACTTGTGGAGCTGCAAATGAAAAAGGGTTTACTTCCCCCCTCAAAAGTCAGTCAGTCTTTGTCTTTTTTGGAGGAAGAGCAAATCTCAGATTCTCAGCCAACCTCTAGATAGACCATTTCCTTGTAAACGTAGAGATAAGATGTTTCATGAGGTACAAAAGGCCTTAAAGCTCAGAGAGGAAAGGAAAAAGGAGAATTCTTCTGATTTGTCAGGTGAGGAATCTTCAAGGGAGTGCATTCCCAGAACTCCCCTTAAATAAAACATTTGAAAAGATTATCTGTGCTGAAAGACAGCAGCTGACAGGGCATTATGTCTTAATAAAGCCCAAGAGGTGATGGATGCTTTCCCGACAAAAGGAGGTGCCGCTACTGCAGCATGATTGGCAAGGCAATCGGTATTCCCTGCAGAAGGGTCCTACAGAGACAGGGGGATTGAATCAGTGGTGCTAGGAATACCCGCAGCAGCCTCTCCTCACGGTTGGAGAGACCTCTTCAAATGGTTTAGTTTGGCAAAGGATCCTGACTTGGCAAAGCAAGACCCTTTCTTTCCAGAATTGAGCTGTCGGCAGCTCTTGTGGCAGACACGTTCGCTGCAGCTTTGATTTGGACAGCCTGGACTGTGGCATCCGGACTAGCACCAAGGAGGAAACTTTGGTTAAGAACATGGAGGGCTAACCACCATGCAAAACCCCTTCTTACCTTAAGAGAATACATGGGGCACAGTGTTCGCAGTCAGACGCAGATTTTTGGAGACAGTTCCCTGCCCAGTGGGTTGAGGCCGAGAGGTTGTGACTCGGCGAAGGTCACCCGGTGAGTTTATGACTAGGACAGGATTCGAACCCTGGTCTCCAGGCCCACGTCCAGCACCTGAGCCATTCTACAACACTGGCTCTCAAGGGTTCCCCCTCCCCCCCCCAACAGATCTTTTTCCTAGTCACTAATACCAGAACGAACAATCCGTTATTCTGAAACAGGGACAGCAGGGGTTAGATCAAAGTAGCCAGAGACAAAGGGGATTCAAGGGTTCCAACTGTTTCAGACAGGACCAAAAGCTCCCCAACAAAAACTCAAAGCATGACTATCCCAGCTTGTTGTTCAAGGATGAATCGGCCATAGGAGGAAAGGGGTGTGGTGGGGTTTTTTTGGTGTTTTTTTATCCCTTTAGGTTCAGGGTGGTTTTTACAGTTCTTTAATTAGTTAATGTTATAGTTAATAAGTTAACTCAACTCTTAATCCTCACAACAGACCTGTGAGGTAGGTTAGGCCGAGAGATCTGTGACTAGCCCATGGTCACCCAGGGAGTTCATGGCTTAAAGGGAGACTTGAACTGCGGGGGGCCTCCCCCAGCCCCTAGCTACATCAGACAAGCGGGTCAGAGAAGCCGTACCTGTAGGGTGTGTCCTAGAACTATGCAGAACTCTGTTAGACAGATTTTTAGTTTGCCCCATTTAGAAAAAAAATCAGAAAAACAGAGAGCCATGTCAGAGAGGAAAGACGGTCTTCTAAAAATTGGGGATATAGGACCTTTGCCAGAAAGGGGATAGGGACCAGGTTTATATTCACTTTTAGGTTTGGTCCTCAAGAAGACAGGAGAGCAGGTCTGGATTTAAAGTGACTAAATGAGTCAATAAAGGTCTGAACGTTTTGGATGGAAACCCTTCTGTCCATCTGTCCCTGCATGTTCAAGGCGATTAGCTATCCTCTCTAGATCTCATAGCTCCATATTTTCATTCATCCTTTCCATTGAAAATGGCTCGGATTGTATTATGCTGAACAGTCGTTTGCATAGCAACTCATTAGCAGATCTAACAGTCGTTAGAAGGGAGCTTGGAGCTGTTGGGCCTCTGGAATGTGGAGAGGCCCCCAGAGACAGGCGTGCATCCCACACACTCCACCCTACAATGGACAGATCCCTACTGAGCATGCTTCAGAATTTCTCTCCAGTGTCTGCTGTCTGGTGGGGGATCTTCCCCAGGATCAGGATGCCTGTCCAGGGAGCCCTTTCAGAAGGAAAATTCCCACGGGGCCAATTTCTCTCTCTCTCTCTCTCTCTCCTGTTCCTTGCTGTGCGTTAGAGCATTGCTGGGTGTCTTGGTACGTTAGCAGAAATTAACTTTTCTGGCCTGTGTTTGCAGCATGTCCAGGTCCTGACCCAGATCCACCTTCTTGCCAGTGCCAACCCCATTCTGAGTGCGGAGGCCGGCACGACCAGGATGTTTCTGGTAAGAATCTGGCGGGGGGGTTGGTTGGTTCTGAAGGGTTGTTTTTTATTCCATGTATGTATTTTGTGTGTTTCCAACCCGGACGCCAAGTCCCCAAGAAGTGGAGATGACTGACAACCCCACCCTCTTTTCAGTTCCATCACTTCTGTAAAACAAGGAGGAGTGGCACAGAAACCTGTTGCTTTCCTGACTGGGTTGAGGGCACAGTGGAGCATCTCCGCCCCGCCCCGCCCTGAGAGGCTCTCCGGAGTCCCCAGAGACACGCATCCCCCAGGTGTGCGCCGAGAGCTGCATGTGCGCACACCCAGGCGGCACCTTTTTAGTTTTAGTCCCTTTGTTCCCCCTAAAATATGTATAAACCTTTTGATTTTGCAAAGATCACTATAAATGAAGGGGTAAAAAATGGACAGACAGATGTAAAAGAGGGAATTTTGAAAAAACAATTTGTAGACTACCCAGCATAGGGTGGATTATAAATCCAAATAAATCAATGGTTATTTGTTTATTTCATGTGCTTCTTGAGCTGGAAAGGGCCGTGAGAACCAGAATCCATCCCCCTGCTTGGTGCAGGATTCGCTCACCCAGCCTCTGTACGTTAGCACATTTCTCCCTGTTCCAGTAGCTAGGGTTAGCCCTGCTGCTGGAGCCTTTCCTCGTGTCAAGGATGGTTGCTTGCTCAGTGATGGCCGTCAAGTTCCTTCACCTTCTCTTCTGTTTCCCCCTCAGACTGAACTGAGTACCTTTGCTCAGAGCTCTGTGCTCCTTCATCAGCCATTGAGTCCCAAGTTTCAAACCATGTTCCAGCCATGTAATCTGAAGGAAGCGCTGCAACTCCTAGAAGATTTCCACGCCCATGTCCCGATCGATTGGAGCCCTCTCAAAACCATGAAAAAGAGCGGTATGTAGCTGGCAGGAAAGAAGGCATGTGTAGTACTGGGCTCTGGGCTGCAGACCAGCTCGGATGGAATCCATCTGAGACTCTGAAAACTTGCTGATGGGCTCGGGGAGACGTTCCGTTTGTTGAAGGAGTTGTGATCAGAAAACTGGGGTCTTGGGCTATGAAAATGTATTTTGGAGTGATGCGTGAAGTGGAGCGCTAAGCCACTGTGCCTGACAGCAAATGCTGAGGTGTGTTGAATTCCTAGTTGCATCATGCTCCTGACAGCAGGTGCAAGGCGGGTGGGTCTGGAGTGTTTGCAGTAATGCAGTAGGGAGAAGCTGTGTCTCAGCCTTGTGCCCATTCCTCTCACAGCAAATGAATTTCCCTGTCTGCCAAAGCAAGTGGCATGGATTCTGGCAACGAGAAGAATCTTTATGTATCCAGAGCTGCTACCAGTATGTTCCCTGAAGGCAAAAAACCCCCGGGACAAGATTTTCTTCACTAAAGCAGAGGACAAGTAGGTGTTTGGTGCTAGGAAAGGAGAGAGCACAGAATCTGTCCCCAGCCGACAAGGCAAGGCAGGGCTAGTAATTCAGGGGGATGGGCACCTCAGGAACCAGTATCTTGATCCAGTGCATTGTCAGAGAGCCACACCTGAGCATGTTGGCACACAGTCCTGATTTAGGGTACTTAACAGTTGTTAATAATAATAATAATAATAATTTATTTTGATATAGCACCCCCCCTGCCATGGCACTCAGAGCACTTCACATAGAACAATTTAACACAATGTTTTAATCCTCACAACTACCCTGTGAGGTAGGTTACACTGAGATAATATTGTGACTGGCCCAGGGTCACCTAGTGAGTTTCTGGCTAAGGCAAGACTTGAACTGGAGCCTCCCACCACCTCCTGGTCCAGGTACCGTGCAATTACACTGTGCTGGCTCTTGATTTAAGTAATGTCTCCAGCACTCCATGTTGAGTGTGCAGCGGTAGGTCAGGCTATGAAAGCCAGCAGATAGAAACAGGAGTGGCTCCTCAAGTCTGAATAGTCTGACAGGCATATTCCTTCTTTCAGTTTATTGGCTTTAGGGCTAAAACACTTTGACGGGACCGAGTTTCCTAAACCTTTGATCAGCAAGTACCTTCTGACAACGAAAACCGCCCACCAGCTGACAGTGAGAATTAAGAACCTGAATATGAATCGGGCTCCGGACAACATCATTAAAGTGAGTGTTCTGGGCTATAGTTCCCAAATTACCTCCTTCCCATTGGTGCTTCTGACCACGTCACGTTCAAGCTGTTTCGCATGATCCTGCATGTCGCACTACCCAAAGCACCAAGTTCCCGTTGGCTGCTGCTGGTGTCGCTGACATGCTAATGAACACGCCACGTTCAGCTGTTTCGCATGTGCCAGGTGCTGTCCACACATTGTCCCTGGCCTAGGTGCTCTGTCGTTCCCTTAGAGAGCATGACCCCACCTGTCCAGTAGAGCGACCCTACCTCCTTCATCTCTGTGAGATGATACACAACACATTTTACATGCTTGGGCATGTAGCCTTGGGCATCCAGCGAGTGCTAGAGAGTGGGATGTTCTCAGGAGAAGAATTGCTAACAGTTGTGTTTCCCCCAACTCCTACCTTTCCTTGCAGTATTATAAGAAGACAAAGCAGTTGCCTGTTTTGTTTAAGTGTTGTGAAGAGATCCAGCCCGGTGAATGGAAAGCACCTTTGGAGAGGCAAGAGCACCGCTTACCCTTCTGGCTGAAGGTATGACAGCACTTTCTCTCTTCGCACCATCTCTGAATCGACCATGCTCTTGTCCTCTGTCTTCCTCTTGCCACCAGTCAGCATTCTTTATTGGAAACCTAATGTTCTGGGAGAAAATGCAGATCTGTGCCTCTCGCTGGTTTTACTTGGCCCTGATCCCTGTAGTCTCCGACTTGCCATGATTTGGACCCATTTATCTATGGGACCGCCTCACTCCCCGTGCCCTTGATCAGCCTCTACCTTAGTGTTTCATGGGGGGCATTTGAGATCCCGCTTTTACTGCTGAGGTGCTGGTGATTCTACAAATCAGCTTGGCAGAGAGGCATTAATCTCAGTGGTTTCATAGCTGCTTTCGGATCCTGGGGGGAATAGGGGTATCCAGGACATTTGTGTTTGATTGCACAAAGGGGGAATAATTAGCCTTTTCCTAGTGTTGAAGCAGTTGGGTTGGGAGCCCGAGCTAACTGGAGCCCTTGTTTCCTCCTTTAGTCAAGCTTGCCGTCTCTACAGGCACAGCTGACGCAACTAGCACAAGATGCTGGAGAGACATCGGATTCGCCCAATAAGGAATCTCTTCTTTTGAGAAAGAAGGAAGCATCTGATCCAGGGTGTGCTGAGAAATACCCTCTGCTCCTGCCCAAGGGACTAGTGCTGACTCTGAAGCCTCTTGCCAACCGTTTCTCCAGGAGAGCCTGGAGGCGGCAGCGGTCTGGAATAGCCCTGAAACCCCTCCTCATTCGGCCAAATCCTTGTGTGCAGCCCCACCCCAGCACCATTAGCCTTCAGAAAACAGCTGTCAAATTATCCCAGTCAGAAGCTCCTCCCAGCAAAATTGTGGTTCAGATTCCCCGGCTAATCCAGCAGCCGGTGACGGTGACCTCAGTCAGAGGCAGTACAGAGAGCTTTGATTTCCAGAGCGTGCTCTCCACTCAGCATCCAACAGCTGCACCTCAGGCACTGGCCCCTCTGGGCTTTCAGCCCAAAATGATACTGCCAGCATTAGCCACGTCCAAGCTCAAGAAGCCTTGTGTCCGCAGGGGATATCAAAAGAAAAGGGGGCCAAAAGTCAATCCCTTGATAAAGGCTGCCCCTCTGATTCATCCGGCACCTGTCATCTTCACTGTCCCTGCTGCTGCCGTGAAAGTGGTCAGCATCAGCAATGCCTGCAATGTCCTTCAGCCCTTAAACGCCGCAGCAGTCGGTGGCGTGACCACGTTGCTAGTGAACCCAACCTCCTTCCCGTGCCCGTTGAGTCAGCCTTTAGTGACCAACCTAGTCTCTCCAAGTTCTGGCCTCCCTGCTGAAGATGTGGAACGGCTGAATCCAGGGGCTTCTGGCCCTCCTGTCGGTGAAAAATGTTTGTACCCTGTAGTTGAGCCCAAAGCTGAGCCAGAAGAGCTGTGCTCCTCATGCTCCATGTCTCCCAAGGAAGAGCATGGCACAGGACCTGCAGCTCCCAACCTCCCTGGCCAGGGGAGCGAGTGCTGTAGCTGGATGGTTGTGGAGACGGCAGGGGAGAGAGCCGTCGAGCCAGTGCACAAAGGCCCGTTCCCTCCTGTAGAGACCGTGAAAATGGAACCGGAGGAGCCTGAGGAAGCAAACCCAGATCTTCAGGAGATGGAGGGTCCCACCTGCTCACAGGTCAAAGAGGAGCAGGAGCTGGATGTGGACCCCACCCCAGAGAGTGCGAGTGAAGAGAGAGAAATAAAAAGGGAGGAGGTGCAGGCTGGCCAAGCACTGGAAGGCACAGCGGGGGCAGGAGGCGGCAGCAGCGAGTCCCCTAAGAACGCCTCGGATTCCACGCCCCCTGAAGCAGAGTCCGGTAGCCCCTTGGGGAAACCAGAAGACACTTCCAGTGCGGATGTCCATTCAGTGGGGACCCCAGCTGGCCGTGACACGGGGGGTGAGAAGAATGGGCAAGAAGAGGAAGAGGAGGAAGACTTTGATGATTTTACTCAAGATGAAGAGGAGGAGGAAATGTCATCATCCTCCGAGGAATCGGTGCTTTCTGTGCCAGAGCTCCAGGTGAAAATCTGCCTCCTAGAAATGGGTTGCACTGGTGAGATAAAATAACCTTGAGCATCATGCAGGCAGGCACCGATGTTCTCACCGCGTTTCCCCCCGAAATGCCGTGAAGACAGGTCCCTGGCATCAGTGGCAGGACAAGTCAGCCATTTGCCATCCCCCTTACACACCATTGTTACCTATTGTAAGTGGTGTCCTCTGCGTGCAGGGCTTTAGAACAAGCATCTAACAGGCACCAGCTTCTCCTCCGTGTTCTGCAGTCTAGATTACGAACTAGCCTCCAAATGTTTAGCATTCAATTCTGATGGAATTTGAAGGGCTTTCTCTGCGGGACTTCCTCTCCACTGTAAAATCTGATGAAAAAATAACCCTAGTTAGACTAGAAGCTGGCATCCTGTTAGATCACTGCACGGCTCCGCTTTAGGAATGACCTCGACTGACAACCTCCATTTGAAAAGGTACCAACAGGATGGTTGGCAGCTTCCATTACAGTGCCGGCTGGTGCCGCTGTTAGCTATTTACCGGTAACAGGCTCGATGCGGTTGCTGGGCGGTGCTGCCACGAGCTGTTTACCAGTAACGGGTTCAGTGCAGGCGCCGGTTGGTGTTGCCGTTAGCTATTTACCAGTAACTGGTTCGGTGCAGGTGCCGCTGCCATTAGCTATTTACCAGTAACAGGCTTGGT
>QEPC01000700.1:197927-227249 GCA_003113815.1 Sphenodon punctatus
CCGGGCGGTGTTACCGTTAGCTATTTACCAGTAACAGGTTTGGTACAGGCACCGGGCGGTGCTGCCGTTAGCTATTTACCAGTAACTGGTTTGGTGTGGGCACTGGGCGGTGCTGCCGTTAGCTATTTACCAGTAACAGGTTTGGTACAGGCACCGGGCGGTGTTGCCGTTAGCTATTTACCGGTAACAGGTTTGGTACAGGCACCGGGCGGTGCTGCCGTTAGCTATTTACCGGTAACAGGTGCGGGCACCGAGCGGTGCTGCCATTAGCTATTTACCAGTAACTGGTTTGGTGCGGGCACCGGGCCATGCTGCCGTTAGACATTTATTCCTATAGTGCAGGGGTCCGTGTTCACTGTGGTTCACCTATTAACATTGGTTAATAGGTTTGGTGCTGGGGATAGAAGGATTGCCCTTAGGTTTTGACAGATTGTGCATAAAACAATTTAAGTTGTGGTAATTTTGGTCTAAAGGAAACAATGGAAAAACTGACCTGGCTTGCCTCCGAGAGACGCCTGAGCCAGGAGGGAGACTCAGAGGAGGAGAACTCCCAAGAGGAGAATTCTGAGCCGGAGGAAGAAGAAGAGGAGGAGGAAGGAGAAGGCATGGAGAGTTTACAGAAAGATGATGAAATAGCTGAAGATCCAGCAGATGAACCTTCCTCTGTCCTCGTTCTGACCAGTACTGCCCCAGAGGTGGATGCCGGCACGACGCCCGCAGGTGAGCGTGTCATTTGGCTCTTGCAAGACTGAGACAGGCTCTGAGTTGAAGTGTCAGCATCCCCTGATGTGGTGACTCCTGCTGTCCCTCCCCTCGCACCGAGCCGCACGCTGGGAAAGGCTGGTCTCTTCTTAGGCCTTTCTGGAACACTTTGTCCGTGTTTAAAGTGCAGGTTGCTCTGCTTGGGATGAGGAATGCAGTGAGGTAGCTGCAGGGCTGGCTCATAGTGTGCTGTTTGGGTAGAATTGCTAGCGTACACGGTGGAGGACAGAGATTTATATCAGGCCACTTGACGCTGAGCTCCTCATATCCCTGCTCAGCTCCAGCTCTGCCGTCTCCCTTGCCAAAGAACACTATTTCTCCACCCTGGCTGAGTCTCGCCCCTCGCAATTCCTGCTCTCTTCTTGACCTTCCCTTTGCTTCTCAAAACTCTGTCCCATTCCTCCTCCTGCCACAGGATCTTGCCTCATTTAGCAAAGACAATATTGACAACATCTGCCTTGATCTCTGTACTTCCCCCTTCTCCTCCCATTTCTAGCCTCCTTTTTTCTGACCTCCCTTGACAAAACCAACGCTCTCCTTCCCTGTGCTGTCCTTTCTCGCTTCTGCTCTGCTGCACCTCCTCAGCCTCTCCTCTATTGCCTCCAAGCATTAAAAAGGCCACTCTTGATGCCTTCAACTATCCCCAGTCTCACTCCTCCATTTCACATCCAAGTTCCGCCTCTGCAGCTTTGTCTTCTGCCTCTTCCCTCCGCCCCCTTCAATCCTGCTTCTGTTTGCTTCATTCAGCGGAGACTGCTCCCAATGGCCTCCTCTCTGCTGACACGGTCAGCCACTCCCTCGGTTTCCAGTGCTGCTTCCACCTCCCCCTCCCTTCTCTGCTCTGGGCCTCTTCTCTCTCGCCTCTCGCCTGCACCTCCGGCACCAACTCCATCTCGCGTCCTCCCTGCCATCCTCTCACTCCTCACTCTGGCTCCATTGACAGGGTCACCATCCAGCCCAATATTCGTTCTGTCGCTATGGCCTGCCGGTTCTCCCTGCCTAACTTCACTAAAATCTCTCCTTTCCTTCCTGTTGCCGCCCAAACACGAGTCCATGCTCTAGTCATTGCTTCCCTCCTTCTCGCTGCCCTGCCCTGCTCTCCTCGTCTCCACGCTCACTTCTGTTCAACACGTTGCCATCGACATTGTCCTCGGGTTCTACCCCTTTGCAGCTCCCTCCCTGCACCGTCCCCATCGCATCCTGTTCTATCTATCTATTTATTTACCTTTATTGGCCGCCCCCTCATGCCTACGGCATCTCGGGGCAGCTCAACAACTAAAACAATATTAAAATACATAAAACAACAATATAAATAATTTAAAACTACCCCCCCCACCCTCCCCNAAAACTCCCCCCCCCACCCTCCCCTCCGAATGCCTGGGCGAACAGCCAGGTCTTACAGGCTCAGCGAAAAGTCATCAGGCCCGGGGCCAGGCGAGCTTCCTCCGGGAGGGAGTTCCAAAGCCACGGCCCGGCCACCGAGAACGCCCTCTCCATCGTGGCCCCCTGTTTAACACGGGGGACCTCCAAGAAGGCACCCCCAGCCGACCGCAGGGGCTGCCCTGGGGCGCGGAAGGTGAGGCGGTCCCCAAGGTACGAGGGGCCCAGACCATGCAGGGCTTTATAAACCAACACCAACACCTTGAGCCTGGCTCGGTGCGCTATAGGCAGCCAGTGCAGAGCACGGAGCACAGGTGTAATATACTCCCGTCGCCTCGTCCCTGTAAGGAGACGGGCCGCTGCATTCTGCACCAGCTGCAGCCTCCGAACCAGAACCAAGGGAAGCCCCACGTAGAGCGTGTTGCAGTAGTCCAGCCTCGAGGTGATGAAGGCGTGAATAAGAGTGATCAGGTCGGGCCCGGAGATGTATGGGCGCAGCCTCCGCACCAGATACAGCTGGCGGAAGGCGGCTTTAGCCACCGCCTCCACCTGCCGATCCAGGCAGAGGCCCGGATCCAAAACCACCCCCAGACTCCGAACCTGCTGGGCTATGGGAGGGCAGACCCCCCCACCCCCACCAGAGGGGTCGGCACCTCCCTCGCCCTACCCACCACCATCACCTCCGTCTTATCAGGATTGAGCTTCAGTCTGCTCCGCCACGGCCTCCAAGCATTGGGAGAGCAACGAGACAGCGGGACCTGGGTCGGTCGAAACCGAGAGGTATGGCTTCGTTCCTCCATGCTCTCGTCCTCGGACCTCCTGAGGGACAGCAATCCAGTCACTCTGGGGAAGATCCCCACCTTGGCCAGCAAGAGGCAGACACCAGGCTTTCGTGGCTCATGCTCAGTGGGGTGGTGGCTACGGTGCTGGACTTGGACCTGGACCTGGGAAGCCAGGGTTCAAATCCTGCCCTAGCCATGAACTCACTGGGTGGCCTTGGGCAAGTCACAACCTCTCAGCCTCAGTTCCCCATCTGTAAAATGGGAACATGTGTCACTCTGTGTTCCCCATCACCCATGTCCATCTTGGATTGTAAGCCCATGGGGCAGAGACCTGTCTCCAAAATCTGTCTGTAAAGCACTGCCTACGCCTCGTAGCGCTGTAGAAATGATAAGTAGTGGTGGTGGGGATATGACTCCTTCCTGCTTCCGTTTGAATTGGGACTCAGGCTAGACAGGAGCAGACCTTGCTTCTGCCGGGGAAGGTGGCAGTCCCAATTCTCGAATTGGTTAGCTAGGGCTTGGGAGGGATCAGGTGTTCCACTGCTGATGCACTGTACCTTTAATTTCAACAAGGCTTTTGTTGTGCTACCTCCCTGTTCCAGCCAGCACAGGACGTGGGAGGAGGCGCTCCCCACAGACACTACTGCTACTCAACAAAGCCACCGCCATGCAAGAGTCGTGGGCAGCAAATGCAGATGGCAAGTCTGAGTCCGGGTGCACACGCTGCAAAGGCCAATCACACCAGAGACAAAATGGCACCCATGAAGCCGCGGACAGAGGCTGCTGGTTGGGGGGGCACGGATCATCTGTGTCTGTAAGATTCCCCCCCATCCCCCCACCTATAATCATGGCCCTGGCGGAGTCCCTCCAAATGGATCCTGGTCTCCCTGGATAAATTGAATGGGGAGTGGGCCCAGGACAGGGTGTGTGTGTCCTAGATTGAAAGGCCAGTCTAAGCACGCAGGTAAAGGCAAGAAGCAGAGTCTGCGGAGCTCTCTGATCCCGCCTCAGATGAGGATTTGGGGTGGAATTTATTCCCGGAGGAACTAGTTCCGTCGTCCAGTAGAGACTCTTTGTTGCCCCCCAGGAGACCCAGAGGGAGGGATAGTTCCCACAGACAGAAGTGCCAACCTCCCATGTTATTCCCCGAAGGGAATGCTGATTTGGAAGAGCTAGGGAATAATGACCCTGGCTTGCCCTCACAAGCTTCTAAGGCCTCCATTTCTTCCCTGGAAGAGGGGCCAATTCTTGAGGCACCTCAGGCAGAGGGTGCAAAGGATCAGGACAGAGAGTTCCCGATCCAGTAAAGGGACAAGATGTTCAGGGAGGTTCATAGAGCTCTAAGGCTCAAAGAAAAGATGGAAAAGACAGACTATTCCAAGTCCTCGGGGGAGGACTCCTCTTGAGAATATTTGCCAAAATGCCCAGCAGGGAAGGCTTTTGAGAGAATTATTCACACCGAATGGCAGCAGCGTGGCAAACTCACAAAGCCTTGCCTACGTTTTCTAAGTACGAGGAGGCATCGTTTCTCACCACTAAGGTACATGCGGCTGCGGTATCATTAACACGCCAATCGAGCTTTCCATCAGAGGGGAATAGAGCCCAGTCTACAGAGAAACTTTGAAGCAGCCTCAGCGAAGCTCCGAATGACAATCCTACTCTGAGAGCACTTTTAAGATGGTTTAAACAAAAAGACCTGGATTGCTCCACTCAGCGTATTAGGATCCATAGCCTTTATAGCAGATACCTCTACTGATGTCCTCACCTGGTCTGCCAGGGCTGTTGCAGCTGATGTTGCTGCCAGAAGAAGACTGGCAGCAACAGAACCCCCTATTATGGATTGAACTTGAGGAGAGGCAACTCCACTTCCCAAGGCAGAGAGCCCAGAGGTAGAGCTCAGTGGCAGAGACAGCATAGCTTTGCAGAACCTCACCACTCAAAGCAAGGTTCAAATCCCCCTCCCCACAAGCCAGATCCAGTCCAACACAAGTGTGTGGTGAGCCTGCTGGGCCTCTTGATATTGTGCGTTTGTCTTGCAGCCAGCCAGATTTCACCTGAGAACTCGCCAGGCATTGTTGAGGCCCTGTCAGACACTGACAATCCTAGGCAATTTCCTTTTGTCCTAGACCAGTTCATCCCCCGAGGTTGTTGGCCCTCTTTTTAGATGTGTGTAGGACGTTCAGGTTTATGTAGATAGGACTTCTGCATTTAGGCAGTCCTTGGCACGGTTCGTTGCTTTATAACCCCCTTAAAAAGGAACAGAAAGTATCGAAGGCAGCAAGTTCCAGATGGATCTCTGGCTGTATTTCTGTGCCTTGCAGAACAGAAGGGTTACTCCCGCCTCAGTCCATTTTGGCTCTGTGACGAGATGACCAACTGTGCCCACCCCCTCCCGGTTCTGGACAATCACTATTTCTTCCAAAAGAGGATGTCGCCACTGCTGTTATTTTAACACAAACAGGAAGTCTTTAATTCAGCACTTTAACAAAACATGCTTTCTATGGTCGGTGGTAGTCTAGCAATGAATACTTAAATATCTTCCATTTTGAAGTCATAGAGTTTCTCTTACCCCTTCCCTCTGATCTCCAGCCACTGGCTTGGCGCCTCCTAATCGACACAGTCCTTTGCAGCCTTCAGGACTTCTGCCTTGCTCTCTCTGTTCCCACTTGCAACAGTGGGCACTTTCCAACAAGATGATCCAGGAGGGAATGTGCAGTTTTTGGCACTGTGGAATTCTCTGAGAGGTAAATGACACGCATCTTCTGTCTTGTGGGGAGAAGGTGCAGGTCTTTTCACCACCCTGACGGACACGTCTGTTTTGCCAGCAAAGACCTGCACTTACCTTCCCATGAGACAAAAGTTGCACATCATTGGACTCCCAGACACACAAACACGAATCAAAGACTGCGCGTTCTGTCTCGTTGGAAAGTGCCCTATGTTTCACCAGTTGGGTCCCTTTTGGCCACTGACTGTCATGAGGCAAGCAAGGAAGTGCCCTAGAGAGTCTGCTGTTTCCACACTCTCTCTTGACTCCTTCCTACTTGGCTAGTTTGTTCTCCTCCCATCAACTGCAACCAACTCATGCTGCTTCACATCCTTCAAACCCTCTCACACCACTTCTGTTTCTCCCAACTGTTTTAAGTCCTATACTAATATAAATAGTTATTTCTTTAGATCTGTAACATCACAGGCTATTTGAGGAGAGGTGCTTCTTTTGCTCAGATGTTTAGGTCCCGAACGCCTTATGAGGAGATTTGTTAGGGAGCTACTTGGTCTTCCTTACACACCGTTACTAGGCACTATAGGACTCGGGTTAAGCAGCATTTGGGAGAAGAGTTCTCCGGGGCGGGGGGTGGGGGTACTATCATTGTGCCAGAGATAACTGACTACTGTATTGAGGGGCCAGGGGTAAGCCCACCCTACATTTTCATGGGTTACTCATTTGGTACATCCCCAGGATAAATGGATTGCTGTCCAGGAGGTATGAGGAGAAAGGGAAATTGGGTCCCTTACCTTGTGTATTTTCCTTCTCAAAGAACCTCCTGGACAGCAATCCCTTTCGTGGCCTCGCTTGTTAGGGATCATGATTTCAGATTCAGGCCACTGAACAACTGCAGGAGGGGTCAGATCCCTACTGAGCAGAACTTGGAGTCTGCCTCCTGCTTGGCCGAGGTGGGGATCTTCCCCAGAGCAACTGGATTTCTGTCCCTCGAGAGATCCTTCAAGAAGGAAAATCCACAAGGTAAGGGACCCAATTTTCCTTTCTCCTCTGCCCCAAAGCCTGGCACCTCTGTCATCTTTACATGGGGGTGTGTGTGCAATTTGTATTGTTTTAATTAATTAAGGAAACGAATTGAGCCCCATTCGTTTTCATAACTAAGGTAATAAAAAAACGAATTACTAAACAATGGACATTTTAAAAAAAAAATTAAAAAATCACTGTGCGTACACAAAATGGCCACCGGGCCATTATCCAAAACAGCGCCGACGCGGCCAATGCCATTTTAGTGAAGGGCTGCACATTCGCACAACCGCCGCGGCGGCCATTTTGCGTATGCAGCGTTTTTAAAAAAAAACACACATCCATTTTAATTTTTTTTATTAAAAGTAAAGTACGACCCCCCCCCAAATAAACAAGGGGTTTTTTGTAAACAAAAATGAATGATCTGCCTTGTGCAACCGCAATATCTGAATTCCATCCCCAAATACACATACGTGCTCTCCTCCTAACCATCCAATCCCTCTTTAAAACCCTACCTCTTCCACCAGGCTGTCTCTGGCTTCCCACCCCTGTCGATTGCTTGCGAAGCACCGTGACTCGCTCTTCCCTCTCGCTGTCTCTCACCCCCCACGCGTTGCTGGCACCTGATAAAGAATGGGTTTGCTCCAGCTCTCCCCTTTTGGGAAGTAGATAGAAACGGGCTGTGCCAGGAGTTCCCTCACACACACACACACACACACCCCTCCATGGGGTTGGCGCATCCCACAGGCTGAAGAGCAGCAGGGGTGTGAGAAAAGCCAAAGGTTCTTCTGGCCAGTGGAATTGTTTGACGTGCTTCACGAAGTTCCCTATGTGGTTTAGCCCCCACAAAGCCCGGGGCTGGGTGGGCAGTGGGTGTACCGGGCTCTGGCAGGCAGAACAGGGTTTCACGGGTAAATGAAGGGGAGCTCTCTGTGTGACAGCACACGCCACAGACATCTGCATGCTGTACTTTCAGGGGAAGGTGCCAAGGTGCCTGGGAAAAACAGGAGCTCCCACCGAGCCAGGAATAAGAGGGGACGGACTCGGGCCAGCAAGGACGCCTCCAAGTTGCTGCTGTTGTATGATGAAGACATCCTGGCTAGAGACCCGCTGCGGGAGCAGAAAGACTTGGCGTTCGCACAGGCCTATCTGAGTAGGGTAAGCAAGAGCCAGCTGAGCTATAGTTTTCAGGTTCTCTCTCCAGCCCCAAGGGGCAGGTGTGGCACATTCCCTGCAGGCCTCCCCTGGCTCCTGCCCCAGGCAAGCTCCCTCCCACGTCTGCAATAGTCCCAGCACGAGATCTAGAAACGTACGACTTTCTAAAGGAAAGCGGAGATTGTCATGGCATTCTCAGGTTTGGAATTTAAGATTTTAAGAAGCTCCCAAAATCATGAGCCTTGTGATGACAGGCTGGTCTAGGTGTCCTGATGGATGTGTTCCTAAGTCAAGCAGGCTAACTGAGCTGCTTAGCTGAAGAATTGGTCCATCCCTGAATGGGATCAGTTTGATGGTGTCCTTGAAAGAAGGAAATGGTTTGTTGGTTTAGTAACAGGAGAAGCTACTGACTGACCTGAGACTCGGAGGAGCCCAGAAGTGTTAACTCTTTCCTGCACTGCTTGCAGGTGCGTGAGGCCTTGCGGAATGTTCCTGGGAAGTATGAGGACTTCCTTCGCATTATCTACGAGTTTGAGACCAGCTTTCACAAGCAAACAGCTGTCGATCTCTATTCCCAGCTTCAGCACCTGCTTCAGGAATGGCCCCGACTGCTCACGGACTTTGCTGCCTTCCTTTTGCCTGAACAAGCTCTGGAATGTGGACTGGTAGGTGGAAGGGAATGTTGGTTCACTGTTGGCCTGCCCCCTGTCCTTAAGGACTTGGAATGGGGAGGTGCAATTAATGAGAGAAATCTGAGACCATGTTGGAGGCTGCTACACAGTGAAGTTGGGCCAGGAGCTCAACGGCAGCCCCTAGTTCCAGCTCAGTTGGGGAACTTCTCTTGCATCTTCCGAAGTTTTAAACCAGTTGTTAGTCACGTCTGGATCAACCTGTGGCCTGTGACGCACAGTCCTGGGAGGGGTGGGCCTGGCGTAGTTCTCACAATGGATCCACTGTCTGTTGATAGTTTTTTTCCCCCCCCCCCCCCCGGTCAGTTTGAAGAGCAGCAGGCATTTGAGAAAAGCCGGAAGTTCCTCAGGCAGTTGGAAATCTGCTTTGCTGAGAATCCTTCCCACCACCAAAAGATCATCAAAGTGCTGCAGAACTGTGCAGACTGCCTGCCCCAGGAGATTGTAGAGGTAACTCTCAGCCTGTCGAGCCCCATGGGAATAAAACCGGGAGAAGGGACGTGGTTCCCACTGCCAGGCATCTCCAGGAGGAGCCGTACAGCTATTGACTGCTGTCAAGTTGCAGGCAGATGCCTCTGCTTAGTCCCCAGGGACCACAGGCCAAAGGGCTGGGGGAAGGTGCTGGTTTGCGAGGGTTGGGACTGTGCCTAGCGTGAGCTGTTTGCGGTGGGTACCTTTGCTCCATGAGACTCTGCTCTGGGAGTGGCTTGTTTTAAGCTGGATTTTTTGCCCCCAGTTGAAGACCCAGATGTGGCAGCTGCTGAAAGGACATGACCACCTGCAGGATGAGTTTTCTGTCTTCTTTGATCACTTGCGTCCTTCAGCCAACCGTATGGGAGACTTTGAGGAGATCCACTGGACAGAGGAGAAAGATTATGAGGTGGTGGAGACCCTCAAGACTAGAAATGCTAAGCTGGAGGGGGTAAAGATTTTGTTGGGGAGGAGCCTGCCTGCTCTTAGACGCCAAGAAACCCCTCCTGGGATGCAGCATGAGAGTGCTTCCCTGGACACCCAGTGACAGAATCTCTCTTTCTTTTAGTTTGATGGGTTTGAAGAGGTGGCGTTACCAGATGTGGAAGAGGACGACGAGCCCCCGAAGATGCACGCAGTCTCCAAAAATAAAAAGCGGAAAGAAGCTGGCGCACCGAACCATGACAAGGTAGGACTGGAATATCAGGCTGGCTCTTAACATGCGGCCTCTATCAGAGTTACACACACGTCTAGGAGCACAACTGGGACTAGAGGAAACGGGTCCCAATCTCTAAGGAGTTGAGTCGATTAAACATTCCAGGCCAGGCTTCTGCTGCTTTGATTCCTGGCCTTTTTCCTTGCTTGAGGCTCATTGCCTGGCTGCTCTCAGCCTGCCCTGGGCTAGCCAGCTTGCAGACGTCGTTGTGTCGTGTCTGCGGGGCTCCGGAGAGCTCACCAGCTGGTGTGTGTTTGCAGGAGATGGAATGGATGGAGGGGTTGAAGGACTGTTTGTGCGTCTGCCACGAGGGGATTGCTGATCCCAAGCTGAAGAGGAGCAAGCGAAGGAGTTGCAGCCACTGCAGCAGTAAGGTGAGTCAAGGGCTTGGCTGGGGGAGCCAGCTCCCTCCTACCCCCTTTAAATTCACCAACTCACACCTTGTTTGTAGCCCCTCTTGCTGGTTAGTCTTAGAAAGACCATGTGCTCCTCCAGGGCGTGGGAAACTGAGCAGAAGACTTGTGCTGTCCTAGTGCAGTTTGAGCGGCACTTGCTCGTTGGAGAGACTTGTTATGTGCCCGTAGTGGCTAGGCCAGAGTTGTGAGAGCATCGTACTGTCTTTATCTTGATCTCCAGGCATGTGAGAGCAAACCCTATAAAACTAAAGATCTTCCCGAAGTCCCCGGCAGCCTTGTTCTGAGAGAACCGAGCCCTCATCCTCGTGTGGACAGGAAGGACACTGCCCCCTGTAAGGAGCCTGCCGATGAGAGCCTGGAGGACAGGAAAACAGACTCCATGGCATCAGGTCTGTGAGGGTTGTATACCCGGCTAGATGCCACAGGCAAACTCTGAATCCTGTTAGAACGGTATGATATTCCACCCGTTTACAGGCAGGCTTTGCAGTGGCAGCTGCCCCCTGGGAGAGATTGGTGTAGGCACAGAGATCTCGGCCGGTTCCTCCAAAGTAATTCCTACTAACAACTGGTCTAATCTTGCTGGATTTCTTAGCAGGATCTCGTCTGGAAGGAAAGCCGTCTTTCTGCAGAGAAATGTCTTCTGAAGGAGCGTGCGCCCCAGAGAGCTCTCTGCACTGCAAGAAAGCTGGGCCTGCTGCCTCTGTGAACGCCGCCAAGGAAAGTCCTGGGAGCAGCGCTGGCCAGGGAGCAGTTACTTCAAAGCTACCTCCGGCAAAGAGCAGCTCTTGCACAGGAGGGGGGGATAGTGAGGCAGGACAAATCCAGCGATGTCAGGGGCGTGGGGACTCTTCCCTGGGGCTTGCCAAAGACATTTCAGGATTTGATTCTGCTGCAAAGACAGTCTGCGCAAGGGCTGAACTGTGTCCGGGAAAGAGCACGCACCTGCAGTCTGACGCATCCGCTAGCCCTGCTCCTCCTCCAAAGCAGCTCCCTCGAGAAGGCAAGCCTGGAGCCAAGCGGATTTGGGGAGCGACGGTCAGAAAAGAGGGTCTGAACCCCATGCGCAAGAATTCCCGCTTACAGGTCCCCTCAGAAATGGTCGGCCCTGGACACGAAGCAAAAAGCCAAATTGAGACTGATACAAGTGATTGTCTCCGGATGAGGCAGCAAGCGGAGAGGCTGGGTTCTCCGACAGTTCCTCCTGCCAGGCACCTGCGGGAAGAAGAGCAGCAGCAGCAGCAGCAGAAAAGCACGGAAGTCACCATGTGCGCAAAGAACAGCAAAGTCAGCTCCACGGGGGAGAAGGTCGTGCTCTGGACCAGGTGCGTGCCCCTTCCGTGTCACCCCGATGCTGAAATCCTGGCCTTGATGTGCTTGGCCTTAACCAGCTTATGCTTTTGGGGGTGGGCAGGGGGAGACCCTCTGGCATGGGCCCTGGCATGAACATGCAGATTTGGACACGTGATAAGGCATGTTAAATGGCATGTGACAAACTCAGCCACATTCCTAGAGCTTGGAGTTGAATAGAATAGAATTTATTGATAAGTGCGTGGCACCAGGCCCTTGCACTACAAAGGATAAAATCTGTCCACATGTACACACCACAAAACATACATGTAGTTCTACAGTAAAACGTACTAAAACATAAGTAAAATCTAAAATGGAAAGTCACAATAGCAGAGAGAGAGTAATCCAATCTGCATTTTGCAGGGAATTGAAATGAAAGAAGGCGGAATAGGTGGGATCTAGTCCCCCCTCCACCAAGCGCCCTGGGACCCTAGGGGCTTCTGGAATAAAACCAACAAACTGGGGTATTAGGACTAACCCAGGGCTATCGAGGGGGCTGCTGATAAATGACAGTCACCTAGGGCCCCTACTCTGTGGCAAATAAAGAATCCGGATCCTAAGTCTGTGCGAGTACAGAATCAAAGTATTTGGCACGGATGCTCCGCTTGAGACGCAAACCCCGCAGTTTTGTGGATCAGGTTAAGATCTTCCTGTTGTAGAAGCCAGATAACTGTCTCCTTCGCTGATAGCCAGTTCCTCTGGGTGAGAGAGGGATTCAGGCGATTCTCTCGTAGCGCCGAGGAGAGGGGGCACTCCATTAGGTAATGAAATATGTCCTCGATAGCCCCCACACCACATGGACATAGCCTCCTAGTTATCTCCCACCCCATCCTTCTCCCCAAGACCATTGCTGATGGCATTTGCTCGGTGTGTAATCTTCCCAAAGCTATTCTCAACCGCGATCTTAAATTACTGAGCAAAAACTGGCTAGGGCCCCCCATGGTTTTCCACAGTATAAAATGTGACGCAACCGTAGCATAACGTACAATGGCAAAGTCCTTCTGAACGGCTTGGTCTTTGAGCCTCTGTCCTAACTGGGCCTGTTCAGCTGGGTGTGCGAGACGTATGGTCTCCTCATGGAGGTCGCTAAATCCCAAGTGATGGAGCTGCGGAATAACAACCCTCAGCCAGGGTGAGTGCCCAGGGCCCGCCCTTTCTGTTTCTTCTAGATAGCACATTATGGGCAATCTTAAGGGAGATAGTGGAAGAATTTTAATCCAATAGGACATTACTCGAAGTACAATAGACGTTAGAATAGATTCTGCCCCAGCCTCTAGTCTGGCAAAGGCGCTTGGGAGTGAGGGGGACAATCCTAGAATGGTTCGCAGGAATTTATTCTGGGGAATATTGATGTCTTCTGTTGCACTATAGCCCCAAATTTCTGCCCCATAAACTATCTGGGCAATAGTTTTTGCACGGAAGGCCTTAAAGGCAGCCATGGGGAATCTCCCTGCTGTAGAATTATGAATACCATGGGCTGAGGACTGAGCTTTTGCCTTGGCAGATGTTATATGGCTAGTCCATGACAGAGAGGAGGAAAAAACAATACCTAGGTACCTGAAGCCAGAAAGCCAATGGTGCATTGTCTAAAGACCAAGAGGGGGTTCGTTTGCACCTCCTACTTCTACCCCATCTAGCTACCTTGGTCTTTGTTCGATTGATTACTAACCCATTTGTCTTACATAGAATTGAAAAAGTATTCAAGGCTCTTTGTAGCCCAACTGGGGACTTAAGAGAGGACTGTGTCGTCTGCAAACATTAGAACTGCTATCAATGTGTTCCACTTTGGGCTAGGACACATCCTTGTCTCACACCCTTAGACACTGGAAATCTGGATGTCAGTTCTCCCTGCCTCCCATAGCGAACTTGAGCCCAATTGTCCCTATGGTAGGCCATTAAAAGTTTGAGCAGCGACGGGTCAACGCCACCAATTTGGCCCAAAGAAGTCTCCTATCCAAGGTGTCAAATGCGGCAGATAGGTCAATGAATGCCCTGTAAAGGGAAGATTTCCTCACTTGAACATATTTGTGCTTAAGATACTGGAGTGTAAATATGTGGTCCAGAGTGGAATAACCCTCTCTGAAGCCTGCCTGGGCTTTAGCCAAGAGAGAATTCTCCCTGGCCCACAATTGCAAGTGAGCGAGTAGATGTTGTCCAAAAGTTTTGGCTGGGATGTTAATCAGACTAATAGGTCGATATGCACCTGGGTCACTCCTAGCCCCTCTTTTGTAGATGGGAATGATGGTAGAACCTCTCCATTATTCTGGGACACTATAATTTGCCATGATGCTATTAAACCAGGCAACTAGTATGGGACCCTACCAAGCCATATTCTGCTGGAAAGCTTCAGCAGGAATCCCATATAGGCCAGATGTTTTGTCAGGGATTGGATCTGCTCTCCATTGATAAGATAACGAGTATGAGCTTGAGGGGTTACAACTAGCTCCAATTCAGGAGTCCTGACACCCTCGTGGTGGAACTGCCCAGCACTCCTGAGATACTGCCATCAATGTTGAAGTCGTAATTAGAGGTATCTTTTGCAACCAGTTTCCAGAAGGATCTATCTTTGTGTTTAATAGCTTTCTGTAATTTTCCCCATTGAGTGACACAATAGGCCTGTTCTTTCTTCCTCAGGATTTATAATCCTTATTTCCTGGAAGAATTCCCAAGGAAACATCTTCATCTTCCTTAAATTCTTAACTTTGGAATTTAACCATTTCTTTTTCTGGGCACAATCCTTATCAAACCATGGAGCGCCCCTATTGTAGGATGAACTCCTAGGTTTGGGGGAAGAAGTGGATGTCAAGCAAGCGTATAGCTTGTTAAAGATCTGCTGGATAGTCTGAAATTCCATCCTGGGCCGAGTTGGTTAAGACCTGATCCCTCAGCAGGCTCAGATCCTTATCTATCAATGGGGCTGCGATTGTCCTGGCGACACTAGGATCCCATGTTAATCTCTTGTTGAGGACCACAAAGGGTGTCTCATCAGCTGAAAAAAGGGCAGTGGGGCCCTGACCAGAGGGACATCTTGAGCTATTACCATCATCCAGCAAAGGGGAAGGTGGGTCTGGACCCTACACTGAAGTTGTTTATTGTACACCACAACTCTGGATCAGCTATCACATAATCTATGATGCTGGCACCCCTGGTTGAAACATATCACCTGAAGAAGCGCTACGGTAGACACCAGTCTCCTCAAGTTAAGGGAGTGGAGTAAAGAGAAAAGGTGCTTCCCTGAAATGTTAGCGCTAGGGTCTCGCAGTACCGGAGAACAATGCCTCAGATTTTGTTAAGAATTAAATAATTCTCCTCCTCCCAAGATAAACCCCCCCATTCTTGCGTTATAATCGCCTGCGAGGATAAATTTGTCATTGGGGTACTGGAAACAAAAAGTCTCCAGGTATTGATGGAATTTGGCCCATAGAACCCCGCTATCAGATCCAGATAGAGAGGGTGGAAAGTAGCTATCAATAAGCACCCATGCACAGCTGGTGTTCCCAGAGATGCTTACGGCCAAACTATGCTCTCGAAACAGGGGTAGTTGCCTTGCAGTAAGGTCCAGGGTAGTTTTGACTAATGTTAATAGACCGGCTATGGGACATCCCTCCTTTTTTGGGGACTGGTATCCAGATAGATGGAAGGGATTAGAACACCAAGTCTCCTGAAGGAGCATAGTGATCCAATCAGGCTCATTAACTTTCTTTAGTAGGCCTGCCACATTCTGAGATATAAAAGATCTATCCGGTTGTAGTCACTTGGGTGGAGGACTAACTAGGCTCTTTGAGCCCCTAGTCTTCCCCAAATCCCTTACATCCAACCCCGTGGTGTCTTGCAGCGCAGCATAGGATTCCTCCACCTCTTGACTGGACTGTTAATAGAGGTGTGGGCAAGGAATTCTCCCTGGAGTGGCACCCGGCCAGTCCATCTGCAAATTAGCCTTGGAATTGACTGCAGTGTCTTATAAGGGCTTCTCTAATATAGCTATGACCGCGCTACTGGACACTGCAATGTTTGATAACGAACGAGTCAGTTTATTGTGTTTGCTATGAGATGCCTGGAGGTCTAATAGGGGCAGCAATGATGTGAGAGAAATCTAGTAGCCAGCCACTCTTCTGTTGACTGAATGCCACCCATGACTGCTGGACCCTTGGCCATAGCAGGGAGCTGAGCTACCATCCACTATAACTGGAGTTGGCTCGGAGGCATCAGCCCATCCCGTTCCAAGTGGAGAGAAGCTATGGGGCATATTAATTTCCCCAGGGTGGAAATCAGTCCTGATAACCGGGACATAATGTGCCTTTGCTCTTTTAGGGGAAGCTTTTGGAATGAAGAAATCAGAGAAATCTCCAAGAGCTCGTCTCTCTCTTGCTGCCGCTTACGGAGTTACAAATAAATGGTCTTTGACTGCGAGTATCTGATCGCTGCTCGTTGGCTGCCTTGGGGCTACAGCATAAGCTTGGAGTTGTTTCTCAATAGCTCTTTAAACTTGAAGGCTCATCTAGTTAACATTTTTTTAAATGATTTAAATATAATTTATGGTACATTTTAAAAAAACACTTAAAACTGGAATTAAAAAACCCAAACGAAATAAAAATGTTTATTATCCCGGCTGACTTTGGATGAAAACAATTGGCACTTCTTGCTTTAGCTGCTCCGCTAACCAGGCTGTTGTGTTGCTTGCAGGGAGGCCGACCGAGTCATTCTCACCACATGCCAGGAGCGCGGAGCCCAGCCAGGAACATTCAGAGCCATCTCACAGCAACTAGGGAACAAGACAGCTGGGGAGGTAAGCGGCAGCCAGAGGGGTCTTTCTCCAAGTTCAGACAAACAAACGAGAAAATCTGCTCCCCTTGGGCAGGCCAGGCCAAAGGTGCACGGTACGGAGGAAGCGTTGCCAATCTCTGTTGCTACGGCAGTTCCCGAGGGGAGTGATTTCCCCCCCCCCCCCAGGTGAAGTCACACGCTTACTTGAGCCGCCGAGAGATTGGGTGGCCCCAAGCAACAGAGATGGAGACAAAGTGGTTTGAGCAATCTCTTTGATTGGGGGAAATGGGCCTTTCCTCAGGCATGTAGCAGAGCCAGTCAGAAATAGATTTATTTATTACAGAATATTTTATCCCATGCCCTTCTGCTCAAATAGCAGCTCAGGGTGTCTCACAACAAACACCAACAATCTACAATGAAATCAACAGTTAAAATCACAACTTAAAACTTACTAATAGAGCAGAACCCTCCCCCCCCCAAAAAATAATAATAATAAAAGCCTGGCAGAACAGCCAGGTCTTGCACTGTCTCTGGAAAGAGGGGAGGTCTGGGGCCAAGCAGGCCTCTGTTGGAAGTTCCACAGCTAAGCAGCAGCCACTGAGAACGCCCTTCCCCACTGCCCCACCGGGCCCAAGCCGTGTAGGTCATTGCCAACACCTTGAATCAGGCAGAGAATGGAGCACTGGGGTATAAAAACTGAGCAAGTTCAGGATAGGAATGGGTGGATGACACCCCCACCCCGTTTCCTTGTCTTCTCCACTCCCACTCAATCCTGCCTCCTTAGCGGCCTGCCCTGCACTTGCTGTTTACAGATTTCTGATTGGCTACGCTACATGCCGCAGGAAGGGCCCTGTAAGGCTTGTTTTCACCCACAGCAGCTGGTCCAATAAGGGACACTATTCAAACCCCCTTGTCCCCACCTATTTCAGAGATTCTCTGGGGTTGGGATCAACAGGTCACCCCCCCTCATTTGCATCTCACTGTTTAGGTGTCAGACCGGTTCAAGGAGCTGATGACCCTGTTCCATACCTCCTGTGATGGCAGCTCTGAGGAGGAGGAAGATGCAACAAGTACCAGCAACACAGAGCAGCTTTCTGACCATGATGTGCTTCTTTCCGAGGAAGAGCAGGAGGAACAATAAACTCTGCTGCTGGACACAGGAGGGTGTGGGGATTTGCACACGACTGCATACTGGAAATGGCACCTTATTTGTGGGATCGTGTCAAGCCCTGCCACGGGCATTGTCTAACTGCTAGAGTATAAGGTCTAACAGCGCTGGGCTACTCATCTGCTTAGAGGAAGGAGTTTGTAAGAACATGGGTTAAATCCCTTCTACTTGGGAGCACAGCTGTTAACAGCACTTCTCTTGTCTCTGTACATTGTAAATTTCCCCTTGCACCTAGTCTGTATGTGAAATGGTAAGAGCCTATTTATTGCGCAAGCTCATTTTAAAGCCTAATAAAACCACTCTGCACTCCTGAAGCCCGTTCCTTCTGTGACTCAAGCCCTTGGTAGCTGCCAACGCGTTTCCTAACACTGACTTTATTGAACGCAAGAGCAGTTAGTCGGAGTCGGATTCGTCCACCTCGGAGCTGGTTTTGTAGCACTGGGCTAGCGTTCTTAGCTCCTGCAGGGCTTCCTGGAAGTCATCTAGTTCAATTCCTGCCGAGAAATAGCTAGCCCACCGCCGTAAGTCCACATTCCGCAGCTGCTTGTAAAACTGGCTGAAGACACCGTGAAGAACTGAGGAGGACTGCAATGCTGTCAGCACTGGAATGCTGTTAACGGCTGTAGGGGAGGAGGAGACCCTTGAACCGGCTAGCGGTAATCACCACTGCCCCACCCCTCCCTCCCTCCCTCCTCCGGCTGCCAGGACAGGCAGTGGTGCATGCTCTTACCTGCTGGGACACTAGGGGGCTTGTCCAGGAGAAAGCCTTGCTTGTTGAGAAGAGGAGAGAAGAACTGGGGATATGGAGCCCACACTTGACAGGGGCCCTGAAGCAAGAGTGATGTGCTGCCAAAGACAGAGGAGGGTTACTTACCCAGAAGCAGCTAGAGCTCTGCATTTCTCTTCCCCCAACCCAGCCACCAACCTGAAGGTCCCCGGGCAGCGCGTCTGTAAGTAGCGTGCCAGCACCTCCTCGCCAGTCGCACAGGCATGGAGGACAGACCTGGGTTCGGTGCCAGCAGGACACGGGCTACAAAGAGAAGGAGACTGCATGTCACACAGCGTGCCTGAACGGGACCTCCCAAAGCAAAAAAACAGCCTGAATTAGGCATCGGAAAAGGAACTGGGAGTCCATTGACAGTTGACTGAAAACAACCACTCGAAATGCAAAGCAAGGAAAGGGTGGCATAGAAATGTAATAAATAATAATAGACAGAAGCTAGTATAATGCCTCTACGTAAACCTATGTTCAGGGAACCAAGTCTAGGAGGCACAGGGCCTGATTCTGCACCTCACTGTGCTGAGCTTCCCAGCTGCAGCGCGGGCTGACTTCACCCCCTGGTAAAAATCGCTCTGGGAAGCCTCAGTGGGAGGGGCCAGGAGGAGCGACTAGGTCTCTTGCTTTCATTTACAGGAGGGGGGCGCCACGGCACTGGGAGACGCGGGGCAGGAGATTCCGCGAAAGGGGGAGGGGGGGTTCTGGAGGAAGTCCGTGTTTCGCAGACAGACCCACATTTGGCTCAGGGCCCTGGCTGCCCCAATTCATAAAGTAGAACTGGAAAAGGTGTAGAGAAGACCAATAAAAATGATCACGGGTCTGGAATGGCTTTTGTACAAGGTGAGGCTCGACAGGCTGGGACTCTTTAGCTTGAAGGAGAGAGAACGGGGAACTGGATAGCAGTTCACAAAGTCGATACCCCCTCAAAGTAAGGGCAGCCGATTTATTCCTTTTCAGTGTACAATTAGCTTGTGGTGCTACGGTTCTCAATGCCTATTAGACAAGAAGCTTGGGGATGGGGAGTGGCTACTGTCAGAGTCTGACCCAGTCTGGCACCAACTCTGTTCCTGAGGAAAACCCTTCTCCTATCCCTTACCTGGTATGATATTCTTTGCCAAGTCCTCTCAGCACAACCGCCTGTGCACAACTGGACCCGTCCGTCTGCTCCCCACAGGACGACAGCGGTTTCCATGGTACCGAGCTACACAAAGCATCTGGGAGCGTGTGATCACACACCAGAGGAAAAGGTAGAGCAGCGGCTGCAGTCACAACCTGAGGGCCAGAGCAATAAGCCAGTCAATGCGACACAGTCTTGGAGACCGAAGAGATCAATGCATTTTCCCATTGCTGGGAAGACAGGTCCCTCAGTAAGTGCTAATACCCCCAGGCTCCAGAGTCTGCAGGATAATCCTGATTGATGACATGGACTTAACTTGTCTTTTTGCCTGTGTGATCTTGTTATGCACAGCAGCAAAGCAGAGGGAGAAGCGCAGCCCATTCGCCTCCCCGACCCCGAAGCGGAGAGGCCATACCTTTCTCCCCAGGACGCTCAGTGAGTCAGCAAGGTGCCCCATGGAGAACTTGGAGGAATGGAGTCTGTAGGGAGTGCTGAGGGTGTCCAGTGCCGTTGCCAGGAGGGCACTAGTGTGGTAGTTCAGAGAAGGCTGCAAAGGGACAAGAGAAAGCTCAGAGCCAGGATAAATTTGAGAGACAGATCACCCCTGGACTAGCTCCCCCACCCACGCTGATGGTCACTCCCTTGATCTCGTGGTCTCTAGGAACTGCTGTCTCCGATCTCTCCGTCGAGCCCCTTCCCATCTCTGATCATTTCCTTGCCTCCTTCAACCTCTCCCCCTTCTCCCCGTCCCTTCCGCAATCTGCAGGCCATTGTGCCCCGGGACTTTGCCTCCTCCCCTCAGTTCCCTCCTCCTCCCGCGATTCTGCCATCTCCACCCTCGACTCCCTTGCCCCCCTCTCCTCCCACCCAGCTTGTTCTCTTAACCCTCGCCCTTGGCTCACCCCCAACATTCGCCATCTCCGCTCCTGCACCCGGGCTGCTGAGCACCTGACACAAATCCCACTACCGCACCGGCTTCCTCCACTTCAAATTCTGCCTCTCGTCGCTCAACTCTGCTATCTCCCTCGCTAGAAAGCAATACTATGCCTCCCACATTGAGTCCTGCTCCCGGGACCCTCGCCACCTCTTTTCCACCTTTGACTCCCTTCTCAAACCCCCCTGTCCTCCTCCCTCTTCTCTCTCTGCTTAGGATCTTGCTCTCTTTTTCACCTCTAAGATTGACAAGATCCACCTGGAAATCACTTCCAAGTCCTCTCCCCCTACCACTCCCCCCTTCTCCCTCCCCCCACCGCTCTCCTGTCCTCCTCCCTCCCTTGAGGAAATCTCCTCCCTGCTCTCCTCCAAACCCTTCCACTTGCCTTGACCCCATCCCCTCCCACCTCCTGACCTCCATTGCCTCCACCGTCACCCTCCCCTCCTGCACATCATCAACCTCTCCCTCTCTACCGGCTCCTTCCCCTCTGCCTTTAAACACGCCACTGTCTCCCCCATCCTCAAGAAGTCCACTCTGGATCCCTCTGAACCCTCTAATTACCATCCTGTCTCTCTCCTCCCTTTTGCTTTCAAACTCCTGCCTCGACCTCCTCTCCACCAACTCCTCCCTTGACCCCTTCCAATCTGGCTTCCACCCCCTTCACTCCACTGAAACCGCTCTGGCTAAGATCACCAACGATCTCCTTGTGGCTAAATCCAACCACCTTTACTCTATTCTTGTCCTCCTTGATCTCTCTGCTGCCTTCGACGCTGTTGATCACTCGCTCCTGCTTCAACCGCTCCACTCCCTTGGATTCTGGGACTCTGTCCTCGACTGGTTCTCCTCCTACCTTTCTGACCGCTCCTTCAATGTATCTCTTCCTAACTCCCCCCCTCCTACCCCTCTCGGTCGGGGTTCCCCAAGGCTCTGTCCTTGGCCCTCTCCTCTTTTCTATCTACACCCAATCCCTAGGCAAACTCATTGCCTCCCACGGTTTCCAATACCACCTATACGCTGACAACACTCTCTCTCCACTCTTTCCCCCTCCCCCAGTCCTAGCTCGTCTCACCAACTGTCTCTCCGATATCTCCGCCTGGATATCTCAACGCCAACTCAAACTGAACATGGCGAAAACTGAACTCCTGATCTTCCCTCCCAATCCTTCCTCTCTCTTCCCTGTCAATTGCCATTGAAGGGGTCTCCATCCTCCCTGTCCCACAAGCTCATAGCTTGGGCTTTATCTTCAACTCGCACCTTACCTTCAAACCCTACATTGACTCCGTGGACAAATCCTGCCGCTTCTCCCTCCACAACATTACTAAGATCCGCCCTTTTCTGTCTGTCTCCTCTGCCAAAACTCATTCACGCCCTAGTCATCTCACGCCTCGACTATTGTAACCTCTTCCTTGCTGGCCTTCCCCGCTCTCACCTTTCTTCCCTCATCTCTGTTCAACACTCTGCTGCCAGGATCATCCACCTCGCCTGTCGCTTTGACCATGTGCAGCCTCTCCTCTCCTCTCTCACTGGCTCCCCCTTCCTGAGCGTATTCTGCAAAAACTCCTCGTCTTCACCTACAAAGCCCTTCACAACCTCGCTCCCCCCTACCTCTCTGCCCTGATCTCCCTCCAAAACCCTGTTCGAGCACTCCACTCCTCCTCCATTCCCTCCCTCACCCTCCCACGCCTCCTCTGTTCCCGCAACAGCCTTCGTCCCTTCTCCCTCGCTGCCCCACATGCCAGGAACTCCCTCCCTGCCCTCGTCCGCCTGGCCCCCTCCCTCCACAACTTCAAGTCCCTCCTCAAAACCCACCTATTTTGCTCCGCCCTCCCTAACTCCTGCTAACCATCCCCACCCAGGATTATCCCCCACCTGTTATCTGCAAACTCCCAATTTACTGTAACCAAGCCAAAAACGTGTACCTGAGCTCTCGCATCCTCATGACTGTCACATCCCTTGTCTCTCCCTCTATTCCCCCTTCCCTGTCTCCCCTCCCCATCTTTAGATTTTAAGCTCTCGGGCAGGGACCATGTCTAACTTATTCTCTGTAAAGCACCAGGTACATTGCTGGTGCTATATAAAAGCTTATAATAATAATAATTCCGAGCTGCTACTTCCATGGGAACATGCTGCCAGGATTCCCATGTATTGCTGCTCAAGCCACGAATCGGCCCAATTGAACAGCACATTGTTCCCTTGCAGTCATGGCCCCCCAACAGCGACGCTAGAACCCGGGAGACTGCAGAATGAACTTAAGCCCCAGTGGCAAAACAAGCCAGGGACACAGAAGCTCCAACTCCTGTGCACCTACTCACATCATACTGCACATGTGGGAGAGAAATGGGGGATCCTGGCCGGAGCCCCAGACTCCCATTAAGTGACAGGGGACAGAAGAGGGAGCTGTGACTGGAGAGATGGACGATTCCCAGAACGGTGTTCATCAGCCTGTAAAAGTCCTTCTGGGAATCCTGCAAGCAGAACAGAGAGAGGGATGCCTGACGTGCAAGCAGCTCGCCAGCAGTGTTAGCAAACCTGTACTGCAGGAAGCCTTGCTACTCACCCTACTGCTAGGAATCACTGGAGTCAGGCCCCAGGTGAGAATGCCCTTCCCCGCATACTCATCAGAGAGCAGCTCTTTGACGCGTGCCCCAATTCCAGAGAACCCATTGTGCAGGTCGCAGAGAACCTGAAACCCCTGGGGGGAGAGAGAGCGAGGGTGTTTGAATTGGTAGAGATCCGACTGGCAGAGGCCAGGTTACCATGGCTGCATATACCTGCAAATAGTCACACTCCTCCACATAGAAATGCAGCCGGTCCTCCATTTCTTCCAGGTAGGCAGGCTCCTGCAAGAGGCTTTCACCTTGTGCAAACGCTTCCAGCCGACTGGACTCCCTACAAAGGGAGACATGGGAGTGTGGCTCCTTGTGCCCCTGGAGCAGTAGGGGCTGGTTGCTGGCTCCATCTGACCAGCTGGGTAGCAGTGCAGAGAGCTGCAACTTACCCATCATGGTTATACCGATTGATCATAAAAACGCTGCGCGGGTGCAGGTGCACGCGGAGGTAATCAGACCAAACCTGCACCGTGTCCTCCAGCTGGTACATCTTCTGGAACGTGTCCTGCTGCCCAGGGAGCGGAGATGCAGGCGCTGAAACGAGAGGAAGGGCAGAGGTTCTGGGCGTCTGCACCACTAAACACGCCTGGTTTTCTGGTGTCCTACAGGACTTGCACTGCTACCTCCTCCTAGACTGCATCCACCCCCCACCCCCCCTTTTCTGCCGCGAGCAGAGAGAAGAGCCCTTCAGGCAGGGCTGAGCTGCATCCCAATCCCAGCCCAAGGCTCCTTCACTGGGCTCTTCAATTAAATGGCAATTCCCCAGGCACAGAACACACCCACCTTTACCAACAGGAAGAGCGTGGCCATTGTAATCACCATTGGAGGCCATGCCGCCCTGAAATACAAAGCCAAAGGTACAGGCTTTACTAGGGATTCAGCTCACATGCAAACACATCCCCTCCCGCCATAGGCATTTTTATTTATAAAATCATTTGCTACCCTGCCCCGCCTGCTCCAAGCAGCCTGGGGTGGCTTGCAATATTCACACACATACATACTAAAAAAAGAGAGGCAGAAAACCACCCCCCATTCTACCCTACACCCCATCTGCCTCGCCAAAAGCCAGGCGAAACAGCCAACCTTTACACCTACGCCATGGGGAGGGGAGATCCGGGCCTCCACAGGGAGGGAATTCCACAGCCTAGGTATGTATCCTTGCCATGTATGTGCCTGAGCAAAATGGAAGCTTCTGGCCTTCCTGATCTGTACAGAGCTGGGAGGAATATCAGAGTCTGGAGTTGGAAGGGGAACTTGAGGCTCATCTGCCGGGATGCAGGGTGACAGGTGTGAAAACCTCCAGCGACAGAGCGCCTACAACCTCTGGTGCCGCACAACTCTTCTCAGAAGGACGTTTTTTCCTGATATTTATTCAAAATCTCCCTCCCTGTAGTTTGAGGTCCTGTCCGCTTTAGAACAGTAGTTCTTGGGGGCAGCCCTTTCGATATCTGAAGATGGCTCTCATGTCTAGTCTAAGTAGGAGAAGATCCTGTTTGACTTCTAGGCGTGGCAGAAGTGATCACAATGAGAGAAAAGGGGTCTAAGAGAACTGAAAACCCAAGCTCTATATTGATGAATAGAAGCGAATAATGCAAGAATACAGAAAGAAGATCGGAGGGGCAAAAGCAGAGAATGAGGGACGTGACGTGGTTTCTACAAGTCTATTAGGAGAAGAAACTCTAGGCCCGTTTATCAAGACAGAGAAAGAACAAATAACCAGGGCCCAGAGTAAAACACACAACAGAATCGGACCCCCTGATTGGCTTGTGTGCTGTGATGTCACCAAGCAGGCTTGCAATCCAATCAGAGGCTTGCATGCAGTGACGGCACCCAGTCCCCACGGTCTGGCTGGCCGAGTCGCCCTGCAACAGGTTTCTCCACGGCTGCGCGGGCTAGAGCAGCGAGGGAGGCAGGGTGAAACCATGGTGCAGCAGGAAGCCCTGTGAGCTCCTGCAGCCTCGCTGGGGGGTCCTGTGGGAGAATTAGGGCTCTGCTAATAAAGCTGCAATGATTTTGCTTCAGTGTTCACAAAAAAGGGCTGCTGTGAGCAGTTCATGATATTAATGTTGAGGAGCAGGAGGTACAAAGGCAGGTCAGACTACGGGGAAGATCTAAGTCAGGAGGGTCTGGTGAAATTAGTCCTAGATTATTAACGGAGTTAGTCGGAACCACTGGTTTTCGTCTTCAAGAACTCATGGAAGGTACGAACGGTCGGCAAGAACAAGAGAAGAGCAAATACCGTTGTTCCTGTTTTCAGACGAGGGGGCAGGGAGCTGACCCAGAGAACAATAGATCGCTGAGTCTGATTTTGATACCTGGAGTAATCAAAGTCGATCTGTTGACCCGGGAGGAAGGTGAAGCGTTAAATAGCCAAGAACCAATCTTTACTCCTTTGATAAAGGAACGGGCGTAGTGAACAGGGGCCAGAGCAGCGTGGGAGGAGAGTTTTACGCTAGTGGGCAGGGCCGTAGGCAGAGCGGTTACTGGTGCTTGGTTGTAGGCACAGAACGCGAGGGGGCCGGGGCTGCGGCCGCTTCAGGGTTTGGAACAGAGGGGGGGAAGGTACCATCAAATCGGTTGATGACGGGAGGGGCCTCATGCCCCCTAGAGAGAGAATCCGAATTCAAGGGACCTCAACGAACGGGGAAGTCGGGCTAAGACCGAGCTAGACGCAATGTTGGGTTCTGGCCCCGTCCTGTCTCTGCCGGGCCCGGCCGGTTTGGGGCCCCTGGCTGAGAGAAGGAATCTGCTGCGCGGGGGGGGGATTGGTCTCCGAGAATTCAGGGAACGCGCTAGTTTCATCCCCCGGGATCTCACCTCCAGCCTGTCGAGCTCTCGCAGGAACCGGTTCCTCGGGAACGGAGACTCTGTGTGTGTTGTGAGATCCCCGCGCCTGCGAGAGAAACCCGCGTCTCAGCATCGCACCTGCTGCTGCCCCGACCCCCAGCCCGCCCGCCGGCCGCTCAGCCCGCCCGGGTCCCCCCAGCCCCCCCAGGTCCCCCCACTCACCAGGCCGCGGGGAGGTCGGTTCCCGTGTCCGCATAGAGGGTCCCCTCCCGCTTCAGCGAGTTCAAGCTCCCTGCGCGAGGAGCAGAAGTTCATCCCCCGAACGCGAAGCGATTCACGGGTCAGTCCCGCCCGCCCCCCCCGGGAGCGCCCGCCCCAACCCCGCCCGGAGCCGCCGGCCGCGGCCCGCGGGGCCCGGTACCTTTCAGGTCCATGAGGACGAGCCGGGGCGTGTAGGTCTCCTGCCCCTGGAGGGTTTGCCCGGCCCGGAACAGCGCGTCGTGGCTGATTTCCCGCTCCTGCGGCCCGGCCTCGGGGCTGTAACAAAACGCCGCCTCCTGCAGCGAGAGGGACCGCGCCGGGATCAGCCCCGCGCAGACGCTCCGGTCCCGACCGGGCCGCCCGCCACAGGCTCCCCGGGGGGGACGCCGCCAGCCCGCTCCCCCGGGGCCGGTGACACTCTCCCCCCTCCGCACCTGCAGCCCCCACCAGTGAGCGCCCACGCAGCCGGCGTAATGACCGAGCTGCAGCGTCACCGCCGCCCCCGCCGCCATCCTTCTTGCGCTCCGACCGGGGCCGCCTCAGCTTCGCGCATGCCCCCATACGCCGGAGTCTCGCGGAACCTTCCCCCAATCCAGGAGCCCCGAGGAGATCACGTGCATCGAGCTCAGCTCCCGATTGGCTATAGGAAGACAGTGTCAGAGAGCAATGGCGGGCGCAGGAATGTCATTACGCATGCGCGAAGCACGCGCGTTACCGGCGAGCTTGGAGCCCCGCCCCTTCCGAGGCGGTGACCTCGGGCCCCTAGAGTCGTTCCCGGCCGCTCTCTCACGCGAGACTCCGCCCCTTCCGGCTCCTCCCCTCGCAGGGCGGGATGTGGCATCCGGATTCGAGACCGCCCCCTAAGACGCAAAGGGCGGGGCATGCCGTTGGGCCCGCCCACGGGGTTGGGGGTGGCGGAGAGAGGCTGCCCGGAGCCCAGTGCGGGGGGAGGGGGAGGAGGAGCCCATTGCCCCAGTGCGGGATGGGGAGGAGGAGCCCATTGCCCCAGTGCGGGGGGGGAGCTGTACCACGTGCCTCGCTTCTCTCACTGCCATAGGTTTCCCAGCTGTATTCACAAAGCTGGTGTTACCATTAACACCCTTCCTAGCCCCAGCCCCCACTCTCCCAGAGACGCTTCCCCCATTTGCGCGTCTCCTCACTCCGTATTCACGCAACCCGCTTTCAGAGAGATGTTCCCAGCGGCTGCGCTGGTCCCCGGGGGTCTAGAACCCTCCCTTTGTACTTGGCAAAAAGGGCAGGGGGGGGGGATTTCTTCTAAATCCATCTCTTAACTCCTCTATATCTTGTTGCAGCCAACGTGGTACAACCGCTTAGAGCAACCTATCAGTAGCTCAGGTGAGGGGCAGCCCAGTCTCTCTCTCACACTCACTCACTCACACACACACACCACACACACCCAGCTTATGTGGAGCAACCTGTCAATAGTCAGGGTGAGGGGCAGCCCAGTGACACCCCCCACCCCCAAGCGTGTGTGGAGCAACCTGTCAGTAGCCCAGGTGAGGGGCAGCCCAGTCACACACACACACCCAGCTTGTGTGGAGCAACCTGTCAATAGTCAGGGTGAGGGGCAGCCCAGTGACACCCCCCACCCCCAAGCGTGTGTGGAGCAACCTGTCAGTAGCCCAGGTGAGGGGCAGCCCAGTCACACACACACACCCAGCTTGTGTGGAGCAACCTGTCAATAGTCAGGGTGAGGGGCAGCCCAGTGACACCCCCCACCCCCAAGCGTGTGTGGAGCAACCTGTCAGTAGCCCAGGTGAGGGGCAGCCCAGTCACACACACACACCCAGCTTGTGTGGAGCAACCTGTCAATAGTCAGGGTGAGGGGCAGCCCAGTGACACCCCCCACCCCCAAGCGTGTGTGGAGCAACCTGTCAGTAGCCCAGGTGAGGGGCAGCCCAGTCACACACACACACCCAGCTTGTGTGGAGCAACCTGTCAATAGTCCAGGTGAGGGGCAGCCCAGTGACACCCCCCCCCAATGAGCAGGCATGAGGCAGTGGCAGATTCCACCTGGTTTATTGGAAGGCAAAGGCGAGGGGGATTGCTGGTCTGAGAATTGCCCAGGGGTGTCAGAGGGAAGCACAGATCCGCTCCAGCTGCTGGGGGTTAGCGCTGCTAAGGAAACGCAGCTCCTGCCGGCCCTCATCCATGCGTGCTGCGGAGAAAGAAAACCCATGAACAGAGACTGCGGCCTCGTGGCCCCCCACCCCCTTCCGCGCCTGTGACAGCAGTCTCTCCTCAAAGCCCACCCCCACTCAGCAAGTCTCTCCCCAGCACCCTCCTCCTAGGGGCAAACTCTCAGCAAGTGGCCTTGGGCCCCCAGCTCAGTGCAAAAAGGTACCCACAGCCAGGGCCTGTCTTCTCCCCAAATGATGGGAGCACTAGCAGGAATGCAGCCTCATGTGACCAGGGCCCCCCCATAATCTTTGGGATTGCCAAATGCAGCCCCCCATAAGGAGCTTCCCGGCAGCCTGGGGATAGGAGCAGACGAGCTTCCGGCTTGGGCAGAGTTTAACTCGAGGCAGCGCAGCAGCGGCAGAGCTCACCTCTCTCATGCTGAAGCCATCGGCGCTCAAGGTAATACTGATAGCAGCTCTCAAACTCCCACTCAGTGTAGTTGTAAACTTGGATGGGAATGAAAGGGTCCAGGGTATCGAAACCCTCCTGTAGGGAAAGGGGAAGGTCAGACTCAGCAGGATGAGCTGCAGGGGAGGACACGCCTGGGCAAAGACAGCAAGGTGGTGAGGGGAAGCAGCACGGAGGGAGGTGGCACTCTCCCTAGTTGGGCTCCAGGGGAGCTGAGGGAGAGGAGAGAAGGAGGGATCTGAAGGCTACAGCGGTTGGTGGCAGCACAGACGAGGGGCTCACCCACTCCGGCACTCCAGGATTTGGATTTCCACTGCTTCACAGGCCAGACAGGAGCTGGGGCTGAGGGGAAGTAACCGCGCATGCATTCCCCCCAATCTCTTCTCCAGGGAACCCAACAGCCAGCTGCAACTGCTCGCTCTAGAGATTTACCTTTCTGAGCAATTCATGGGGCAAGTAAGCAGAGGACGGTTTGGAGACAGCGCCCGTCTGGCTGAGAGTGGTCACCACGGCACCTCCATTCTGAAACCAAGAGAGGATGGGTTAGGAATGGCACGTCCCACCTGCCGGGTCATGAGGCACCTCAGCTTAGGAAGAGTCAACTGCTGGGAAACCCTTCCAGCCAGAAGTAGAGCACCCCCCTTGCCACGCCCTGGCCAGCAAGACACCCTATTGGGCACTGAACGCAGACTGCTCTTGGGCTGCAGGGCAGGATACTGACATCAGAGTCTTTCATAGGGAGGGGTTGGTGTCAGTCTCTGTAAGATTATGTTGTTCGTGGAGCTGCTTTACGTTCTGGGGGAAGGAATCTTCCCCTGGGGGGGGGGGGGGGGGG
>QEPC01000700.1:249261-326289 GCA_003113815.1 Sphenodon punctatus
GCCAGGCCCCCTCCGGCAGGGTGGAGGGCATTGAAGATAAGGTGGCTTGCAAGGGGGCTGTTGGGGATTCCTGACAGACTAGGCGGCTGGGGAAATGGGGGTTCCTGACAGCCAGGCCCCCTTTGGCAGCAGGGGGAGGGGATTGCGGGTGTTCTTGATGGCCAGCTCCCTGTGTGTAAGGGGGACAGCCAGGCCCCCATGTGAAGGGGATCAGTAGAAGGGAATCTTTGATAGCCAGGCTCTGCGTATAGGCAGGGAGAGAGTCGAGTGCAACCCATGAAGGCAAGGCTTCTTCATGGAAGAGGAGTGGGACAATACGGGTATCCCTGACAGCCAGCTTCTAACGTGCAGGAGGGGGAGATTGTGGGGAGGATCCCTGTGGGACAGGGATCGGTGGGGGAATCCATAGGGGCAGGAGAATCCTTGTTGTCTCCATGTGGAAGGGGACTTTCAAGGTACTGACAGCTTGGTCCCTAAGGGGTGAGTGCATCCCCAAAAGCTGCCCTCTGAGGGAATGGGTAATGCCCAATGGCCTGGCTTCCATGTACAGAGGGTGGTCAGGCCCCAGCTGATGTGGTGGAATCCATCGCAGCCATCTGTGGGCGGGATCCTCCATGGCCAAGCCCCCTGCTGAGGAGTGTCGGACAGCCAGGCCTCCTCTCCCTGGGTGGCATGGGGGTTCCTACAGGCCCTGCATGAGATTGGAAAAGAAGAATCCCTGTGTGTGGTTGTGGGAGAGGGCATCCCTGACATTGCAGGGGAAGCAAGCTTCAGTGCTTGCAGGCTTCACTAAACAGCGGTGATGCTAAGCCACTTTGCCTAGGGGCGTGCATTCGAATGGATCTTCAGGGAATGGCACGACATAGAATGCCAGTGCTCAAAACGGGGGAGCTTTTGCCATTTCAGTTCAAATTTACAGGTGCCACCTGCCAGTACAAGAGCAAATATGCTCGCCTCGGGATGTGGAGGGATGAAGAGTGGATATCATGTAGGGACTTCCCAGTGCGGAAAAAGAGGTGGTAGATTAATGTGTGTGTTGGTAGAGAAATTGGTAGCAATGCAGTCTGGGTTTATATAGGGTAAGGGGAGTGGATATCTGGCATTCTGGGTTATTATTATTAGCAAACATTTATATAGTGCCAGCAATGTGCCTGGTGCTTTATAGAGTAATGGAATAGACACAGTCCCTGCCCTAGGGCTTACAATCTGAGAGACAGAGGAGGGAAGGAAGGAGGGAGACGAAGGAAGGGGAACAGAGGGAGAGACAAGGAGTGTGACATTCATGAGGATGTGAGGTCCCAGGTGCACATGCTTGGCTAGGTTACATCGAGAATGATAGCTGGCTGGTCCGTGTGGCGAGGATGGTTTTTTTATTTTTTTAAAAATTGTACCTTGCTCTTCCCGCCACAGGCAGCCCAGAGCAGCTAGCAATAATAGAAAAAAATATAAATATAAATATGATATAAAACAATTTAAACATAATAATAAAGCACAGGGGGGAAATAAAAAACCCACTCCACCCACCCGTACCCCTCTCCAAATGCCTGACCTCAGGTAACAGATTGTACTGTATGGAGGGTATCAGCAGAAGAGAGGAGAGGAGGGGCTGCACGTGGTCGAAGCGACGGGTGAGGTGGATGACCCTGGCAGCAGAGTTTTGGACGGAGATAAGGGGAAGAAGGGGAGAGCGGGGGAGCCCAGTGAGAAGGAGGTTACAGTAATCGAGGCGCGAGATGACCAGGGCATGAACAAGGGTTTTGGCAGAGGAGACAGAGAGAACAGGGTTGTGTCAATGTTAGCAGTGCAATCCCATTTGCAGGTTGAACGGAGCGTAGCTGAAAGCCAAGCCCCTGTTTAGGTTGGTGTCTCTCTTGGTATCCGAGGAGAAGTGGCAGGGAATCCCTGATGATCCGGTTTGAGTAAGACCCCTGGGAAGGGACCCAGAATTATTATTATTTATGTATTTATGTTGCGTGCTTTACAATCCTAGAAAGGTCTCTGCCCCAGTGGTCTTACAGTCTAGGAGAGACAAGCGGGAGGGGAAAGGAGGGGGACATTAGAAGAGGCAGGAATACATGCATAGAATCATAGAGTTCTGAGGGACCTCCGAGGTCCTCTAGTCTATCCCCACTCAGTGCAGGGAATCTGCAGCGACAGCATCCCCAAGAGACGGCCACCCAGCCTCTATTTGAGAACCTCCAGCGAAGGTCAGCCTTTACCATTAGGGAGTTCTTCCTCATGATTAACCGAAACCTACTTCCTTGTAATTAGAGCCAATTATTTCTAGTCTTACCTTCAGGGGCAAAAGAGAACAAGTCTTTTCCATCCTGTCTGTGACGGCCCTTCAGAGATTTGAAGACCGCTATCGTGCCTTCTCTTCTCCAGGCTAAACACACTCAGCTTCTTCAACCTTTCCTCATCGGACTTGGTTTCCCTCTTTGTTGCTCTCCTTTGAATCTGTTCCAATTCGTCAATGTCCTTCTTAAATTGCGGTGCCCAGAACTGGACACGGTTCTCCAGACGAGCTCTGACCAGCGCAGAATAGAGTGAAACTAGGACTTCTCATGACCTGGACACGATGCTTCTGTTAACGCAGCCTAAGATTACATTAGCATTTTTTGCTGCTTCATCAAACTGCTGACTCGTGTTTGGTTTGTGATCAACTACAGCCCGAGATCCGTTTCACATATACTGCTGCCAAGCCAGGTATCCCCTATCTTATACTATCCCCAATCAATGCATTTGGTTTCTTTTTACCTAAATGCAGTAGCTTACATTTATCTCTGTTGAGTTACACTTTGTTAGTTTCAGCCCAGTTTCCAACCTATCAAGGATATTTTTAATTTTATTTCGGTCTTCTAAGGTGTTAGCTGCCCCTCCCAGTTTTGTTTCCCTCAAAACCGATAAGCATCCCCTCTACTCGCTCATTCAAGTTGTTGTTAAAGATGTTGAAAAGTACTGGGCCCAGGACCGAGCCCTGCGGCAGCCCACTCAGTACCTCTCTCCAGATCGATGAGGAGTCATTGGTCATTTCCAGTGCAATTCTGGTGAGTTGCCGGGTGACAATCACATGGCAGAGCACGGGTGTATGCCCACACCCACCCATGTCTGCACAGAGTAACCAGGAAAAACCCAGGTTGCTTCATGCGAGGGCATGGGTGGGCGCTGAGTGGGTTGCAGGAGCGTTCCTCCACCCATGCCGCTGTCGGATGGGTACCTGGGTCCATGGGGGGCGGGGGTGGACCCATGGGGGCTTGTCCTGTTTAAAAATGGCCATTGATGAGCACTCTTTGAGTACGGTTCTTTAACCAGCTGTAAATCCACCTAACGGTAGTATCCTCTAGCCCACATCAGCTTGTCAACAAGGATATCACGGTGGACTTGCTTGTATGCATCGCCGAAATCAAGGTATACTACGTCCACAGCGTTCCCGGGATCCACTAAACTAGTAACTCGGTCAAAAAGAGAATAAGATTCGTCTGGCATGGCTTGTTCTTGACAAATCCATGCTGGCTCCTCGTAATCACTGCATTGTTTTCTAGATGCTGACAAATTGACTGCTTTATAATCCGTTCTAGTATCTTTGCCGGTATCGGTGTCAGACTGTCAGTTTCCCGGATTCTCCTTTCCTCTCCTTTTTGAAGACCGGGGCAGCATCTGCCTGTCTCCTGTCGTCCAGCACCTCACCTGTTCTCAAAGATGATAGAGGTTCTGAGAGTCCATCAGCAAGTTCCTTCAATACCCTTAGGCCCGAAAGACTTGAACTCATTTAAAGTAGCTACATATTTTCTGGCCATCTCTTAATCCTGAGCTGCAATCCTTTCCCGTCCACTGCCGCCGCCTTCCTCTTTTTTGTTGTTGTTAGCATCCCTTGCTGCCTTAGTTCATTCTGAGCTTTAGTCTTCCTGACACCATCCCTACAGGTTTGGGTACTCGTCTGTACGCTTCCTTGGTGACGTGTCCCTCCTTCCATTTCTTATACGTGTCCTTTTTAATTCTCAGCTCATCCGTTAGCTCCTTCTGCAGCCACGTGGGCTTTAGATGTCTCCCATTTTTCTTTCTCCTTATAATTGTTTGCGATTGTGCCTTCAGTATCTCATTTTTCAGAAACTTCCACCCACCTTGGACTCCTTTCTCCTTTGGATTATCTAGCCAAGGGGTCCTGCCTCACATTTCTCTGAGTTTATTAAAATCCGCTTTCCTAAAGTCCAACGTACATGTTTGACTAGGCTCACTTTTCCTTGTCTCATGCATTCCAAAATTATGTGGTCCCTTCCCCCGCCAAGTTCATAAAAACATAAGTAGCGCCAGACTGGGTCAGACCAGTGGTCCATCAAGCCCAGCCCCCGTCTCTGACAGTGGCCGATCTCAGTCACTTGGAACAAGTCCCAATGGGGCGACCCATTCCCTGTTGTTCACTCCCAGCTCTGGACAGTAAGAGGTTACATTTCCCAGACCTACCTGGCTAATAGCTGCTAATGGACCGATACTTCAGAAACTTATCCAGTCTTTTCTTAAACCCAGTGATATGACTGGCCTTGACCACATCTTCTGGCAACAGATTCCACCGCTTAATTGTGCGTTGAGTGAAAAAATACTTCTTTGTTTTATATCTGCTGCCGGTTAGTTTCATGGAGCGCCCCCTAGTTCTAGCACTATTTGAGAGGGTGAATAACCGCTTCCTGTTCACTTCTCCCACCCCACTCATGATTTTATAAACTTCTATCCTATCCCCTCTGTCGTCTCTTCTCCAAGCTGAAGAATCCGAACCTATCCAGCCTCTCTTCATAGGGGAGTTATTCCAGACCCCGTATCGTTTTTGTTGCCCTTCTCTACACCTTCTCTATTTCTACTATATCTTTTTTGAGATGGGGCGACCAATTCTAGGTGCAGTTGTATTATAGATTTATATAGTGGCATTATGATATTTTCAGTTTTACTCTTCTTCCCTTACAAATAATTTATAATGTTCCGTTTGCTTTTTTGATGGCCACTGCACACTAATTTGAGGATTTCAATGTATTGTCCATGACAACTCCAAGGTCCTTTTCCTGAGTGGTTACTCCTAATGTAGAACCCAGTGTCATGTACATAAAGTTTGGGTTCTTTTCCCTATGTGCATCGCTTTGCACTTGTCCACATGACTTTCTCTTCATTGACCATGTCTTCCCTGTTGGTTAGGATCAAGTCCTGCCTGCGGCAGGAAGGGCGGGGTATAAGTTTTTAAAATAAAATAAATAAAAAAGCTAGCCGACCCGCTTGTACCTTCTTCCACCTTCTGAAAGAGGAAGTTGTCAGAAAGGCAAGTCAAGAATTTATTGTACTTAAGTTGAGACGTTCCAGGTGCATGTGCTTAGTTCAGATAAGGGGGAAAGGGGACCCTGAGCCGATTGGGGAGGAGACTAAGGGGACAAGGAGCTCAGGAGAGCATGTTGGAAGGATTCTGGAAAGGGAAATTGCTGATAGCCTGGCCAGTGAATGAGCGGCAGAGTTGAGCCTATGTTTGAACAGGGACTGGAATTCCTGTTGATCAGACCTCCGCCTAGAGGCAGGAGACCACTGTCAGCCCCGCAATGTTTGGGGGATGGTGCCCCTAACAGTGGGGCCTGAGCAGAATCCTTCTCTCCGTGCCTGTGTTTGATGAACAAGGAAGAAATTCCCAGTCGGTAAAGCATGACTTTAAAGGGATCTGAGGTGGAGATAGACCTTAGAAGATTTTGGTGAGTGTGAGAAATGTGATCAGGGACCCATGTTAATTGTGTTTTCTCCACTGGCGGAAATCAATTAAATGCCAAACTTCATGGCTTTCCCCTTGTGCATTCTTCATTCTCAAACACCAGGAGACAAAGTAGTTGAGATGATAATTTCATTGGACCAACTTCTGTCAATGAGATGCAAGCTTTCAGGCTGCACAGGGGCCCTTTCTTGGGCACAGACAGAAACACGCGGCACATCCGCTGGTGACCTGATGGTTATTTCTCCAACTTCTCCGAAGGGGGCAGGGGAAGAGACTTGTTCCTCTTTATTAATAGATTTGAGGTGTGCTGCTATTGTAGAGGTGGGAGGCTTGTCTACAGTTTCTGCTTCATTACATACAGGGGACTACCAATTTATGGCTTTTGTGGGGTTGGTGAAACTGAATGTTTTATTTCTCAAAGGCTGGGGGAGGCTGTTGTGCATGTATCTGGGACTCGGCTGTTTAGGTGGAGAATGAACTCCCCGGCAAGGAATGGCCTGTTCCTGTATGTTTGTACAGTGATTGTGAGTACAAAAATACCAGTATGGGGTTTCAGCTACAATCTTAGTTTTGCCCCCTTGTGAGTGTGCCATTCCAGCCCAGCCGTTGAGCACCTAAGCAGGATTGCACTGGCTCCTGAAGCTTTTTTTGGAGAGTGCCTAAAAAATAATTCAGGGAATTGAAGCATGCCCCAGAATTACAGTGATGGAGTTCACGCTTTTGTGGGGAGGGAGAATGTGTAAAAAATGAACTTGAGTGTTTTTAAGAGACATGGTTATTGGGTGGAATGCAAACTGCATTTTTGTGCCCCGGTTTGAAAGAGGTAACTAGTGCCAGAAGTTTAATTCCTTACCCTGCCACCTAGCTTATGCTGCTGACCTTATAGCTGTGCTAGTTTAGTGAACTCCTCCTGGAGTATCACAACACCATAGAGAACAAAGCCTCATTCTTTGTAGTCCTGGTGGTTATCTATCTGGGTTGTGTTTCAAACCTCAAGACACTCTTGATGCAGCACAAAGCAATGCTTGAAATAGAGCAGTTATTGTTGGGACACCTGCCCCCCATCCTGCTAGTCCCTTGCTGTGCTCCTGCCCCCTCTGTCACCCCTCCTCCCCTGCCTGCTCTGTCTCCAGCATGCACACGCATCTGGACATATACTCTGCCGTTTGCTCCCTCTGGTGCATATACCCACCCTTGCTTGCCTCTCCAGGTTGTGTGCATGCACACCTTGCTCCTGCCCCTTCCCCAATGCCCACTCCTTTTTGCCCCCTCACTAACTCTCGTGACAGCAAGACCAGAAGTTGTTATGGAGCTGCAGGGAGCAGCAGCTGCCCAGATGGCTGGTTGTGGGCTGGCTCCATGAGCTGCAGCTAATCTGAGAGAACAGACCATCACACAGCACAACTGCAGTTGTGATTGGCTTCCTACCCTTAAGCCCTCCTCTTGGCCACATGACTATCCCCCCTAGCTACCTTCTCTGATTGGCTCTCTCAGCTGTTCTCCAGCTGGCATGAAAGCAAGCAGCTGTGCTGGCTTTGCGCACAACAGGGAAAGTGTAGCTGCGTGTGTCTTCTCTTAAAGCAGCAGCTGTGTGGTCAGGTCACACGCCCTAGAGAAGGGGCGGGGCGGGGCGGCGGGGGGAGAGACCCGCCATGTTCCCTGCGTTTCCCCATTGACAGCCTGTTGTGTTCCGTTAGCCCTGTGCCTAACAGCTGAACACTCTGCTGCTAGGAATTCCCATGGTCTGTGCCACCTGCCTCAGATAGGCTATCCAGCTACATTGGATTTCTGTTGAGAAGAATGCTGCTGACATCTTGCCTCTTAGACTTCATATATACAACCCAGATCCGCTCCAATAACAGTAATGTTTCGCTCATCTGTAGAATACATTTTACAGATTGGGAAACAAAGGCAGCAAGGTGCTCTTACTTGATTAGTCACATCAGCAGGGCAACATTAGAGACAGCAAGAGAACCCAGTTCTCCTGCCCCTTGTTTTCATAGTATAGTAACAGGAAAAAAGCAGCATTCGGCTTGATTAAGTATTCCATATTTTACGGAAAGAAAAATTCTGAGAGCAGAAGGCCATGAAAGATAATCTGTGTGGATAAAAGTCCCAGGTTATTAGAATGAAAATACAGATAACTGGGATAGGACAATTGGCATCTAGATCAGAACAGTGATATTGAAGCCAGAACTTCAAGAGATGTTAGCATACCAGCAAAATCCACAGCTACATTCGATGTCAGCTGTCCAAGGTCCTGTTGTGACCTAGTTTCAGTTATCTTAATACTGTAAACTCTTCCTATTTGAAATGGATCGCCCCATCATCATGACATGTTTAGTGCTTCACCCAAGTGGCCTAGGTTGGCCACTGTCGGAGACAGGACTCTGGGCTTGATGAACTATGGGTCTGACCCAATCTGGCGCTAACTGTGACACTGTTGGAGGCAGGACGCTGGGCTCGATGGACCATGGGTCTGACCCATGCTTACTGTGAATCTGTTTTTCACAATAAAATTTCCTTATTTAAAAAATTATATAGAATAATAGAAACTGTAAAATCAAAAAGCTGCAAAACAGTATTTTTAAATTATGAGGTGTAGAAGTTTAGATTCCGTGGGGGTTGACGGCTCAATCAGCCGTTCGCTCTGATTTAGTTCTTTTGTGCATACCAGATTGGTGTAGTTGTCATTACTGTGGTTGCATCCTGGAAGCACCCAGAGGCCTCAGCAAGGACTGAGTGCATCATTGTCCTAGGCGGTGCGACGTAACCATGAGGAGACCCATTCTCTGCTCTGGAGAAGCTTCAGGAAGGGAGGAGAGCAGCTACGGGGTCAGAAGTGGAAAAGCGGGGGGGGGGGGGGGGAAGTCACCACGTGTTTGCAGGCTAGTTGTGCGCACAGTGTCATTCCAAATATTTGGACAAATATGACTGAATACCAGTTATCCTCAATTGCCTCTCAGCCTAGCTATCATTCGTGGGCTGCTTGTTGTAGGGCTCAGAGTGAGAGGGAATTTGAATGAGGAGAAAGTCATGATTTATGGATTAGTTGTGGGAGAGCATTCCACGTGCGAGGGAAAACAGAAGGAAGCCTGGTGTATGGAGCACTCGGGGCTGAGCAATCTGCAGGGAAAGGGGAGCTCTGTAGGGCATGGAACTGATGAGGGAGGAAAGGGGGGGGGGGGAACCAGCCTTGGAAGTCAAAGAATTGGATAATGGAGTCAGTAAAGCAGCTTGGCAGCAGCATTTTCTGCTGTAGAAGAGGGGCTTTCTGTAAGGCCAGAGGAGGCTGTAGTAATCAATGTAGAAGATGTAGATCTGCCTGAGAATTTGTGCTGTCTGGACAGAGAGGAATTAATTGACATGCATATATACTTTTTTATTATTATTATTATTATTATTAACATTTATATAGCGCCAGTCGTGGGACCTAGTGCTGTACAGAACATAGAAATAGACGCGGTCCCTGCCTGTAGCTTACAGTCTAAAAGACAAGGAGGGGGAGACAGGGAGGGGGGACAGTGGGAGAGACAGGGGAGAAGACAGACAAACATTCAGGCGAATGCGAAGTCTCAGGTGCGTGTGCTTGGCTTGGTTACAATCAGGTTGGTTGCAGTAGTCTGCAGAGGAGGGCAGACAGTAAGTATACGGGGAAACACTAGCAGGGATTGGGAAAGGCGGCGAGGAAAAGGTGGGTCTTGAGGAGGGATTTGAAGGAGCGGAGGGAGGAGGCAAGGCGGATGTGGGCAGGGAGGGAGTTCCAGGCATGGGGGGCAGCAAGGGAGAAGGGTCGAAGGCGGTTAGGCGAGCAGGAGAAACGAGTGAGGGGACAACGGAAGAGCGGAGAGCGCGTGAAGGAGTGCGTAGGGAGATTAGGTCCGAGAGATAAGGGGGAGCTTGGTTGTGGAGCGATTTGAACGTGAAAACCAGGAGTTTAAACAGGATACGTTCAGGAAGGGGGAGCCAGTGAAGGGAGCTTCCAAGCACCCCAGATGGGCTGGGAGAAGAAGGGTGATTACAACATCAACAGGCCCCTAAACCAATTAACACATTTGCAATGACCTCAGCCCTATGAGTGTTTGAGGCCAGTGCAGGGGAGGAGAGGGAAGGGATGCCCTGCCAGAGAGCCGTCAGTGCTCTGACAGCTACTCAGTTTTATTTTATCTCAATCTGATTTCAAGCCACCTCTTCTGGAGCTTCCAAATTTGAAAGCAAAGTTTGTCTTGGTCTTGCTGTTGACATGCTTGGTGCGAGTGAATTTTCCTTCCTGCTTGCTATTTTGAGCAAATAAATGTAAGGCCAGATGCAGCAGGAGGAGAGTGGCATTCCGATTAGTCTACAGTGCAGTAAGACTTCAGGCACTATTAAAAATAAATAAATAAATTACAAGCTGGTGGATCTGCAAAGATCGGGAGGTGTTTTGACAATGCTCACTAGAATAGCAGAGGCTGAGAACACTTCTGTGGGCACAGATCCAAGAGGTGCATCTTACATGGCGTTCCCATCCCCTTTAATCACCAATAATGAAAATTCACACCTTGTCCTAAATCTCTGACCGCATTTTCCCCAAAATGTCTCTCTGAGCTGGATTCACATTGGGCCTGGGTCCTTGCCTTTTTCTCTTCTCTCCATTTTAATTTGTAAGTTCTTTGACTCAAGGACTTGCCTTCTCATACAAGAACAGTTTAATGGATACTAAGAATCTTTTAAGAACTATGTACGTCATGGAAACCATGTTATATTTCACAGGTTTCTGCATAGAATATACCATTTCCCAATACAAGTATTTAAAAATGTATGAAATATTACTTTCCAAGACAGGTTTGTTGTCAGCTTTGAATGTGCAATTGACTGCGATGCTCTGGGACAGATAACATTTTTAGATTGTAGTATCGAAAGCTGTTGGTGTTCTATATACTCTGTGTCTGTACTCTACAACGTGAATACCTCACAGAGAATTTTCTAATAGTGGTTATTTTTAAAACTAATTAGAGCCATTAAATTTCTTCTGTGTGCAAGGCATGTACAGGCTCCCTTGGAATGTCGTTTTCCGATTGTAGGGGTCTTATGCAGATATTGTTAGGTTGGTCCCCCACCCTTGGAGACTGATGGAGTTCATAGCATTCCAGAACTCTCCAGAGGATAGAACCACGTCCCTTGATGGCTGATCTGCCAACGGCCTGGCTAGTCGAATTGTGGAAAGCGTCCCTCCACTCCCACTGCGGTGACAGCACAGCTCGCTGGTGTGGGGATGGGCACCTGAGGGAGTTAACACAGAAGGTTAGATGATTAGAGCTCAGGTGGCACTCGGCTTGTGTTGAAGCCAACTGATTGCAGCATAGATCTTTTTAAAGAGACTAAGTCGCAGCAAGGAAAGCTTTCTTCTCTGCTGCTTTCTTCTCATATCTGCAAAGTGCCATCCAGGTTTGCTGTTGTGGGTGATGAGCAGCCTAGTGAATCTGGGCTCTGTCTACTGGGAGGTAAAACACATGTCTTATTGGCTGTGATAAGTTTGGCACCCACCATTTTTCAGACAAAGTTGCTTCTGCTCATCATGACTTGGGGACCGTTCCTTTGGTGTCAGAATTTGTGGTTTTGGAGACTCAGTCTTGTCCTGTTTATTTGGAACAGCTTCATTTGGCATCACCCACTCAGGTAAGGGCATCCTTGGAAGATGTATGGAACCAGTTGTGAACTAGATTTGTGCCAATCCTGATCATCCCGGCTAGTGAAATCCAGCTGAGAGACATTAGACCACTGGCTGGAGTTGTCAGTGCCTCCCTTTCGGTTGCCAGACACCCTCAAAACTGCGGTTGTCTGTGCCCTGCTGAAGGAACCATCTCCTGATGCTGACTCCCTGTCTTACTATTGCCTTGTCTCTTCACCTCCTCATTTTAGGGAAGGCCATTGAAGGGTGGGTGCACTTACATGCTATCGGATTCAGTGGCGTAGCTACCGTGTCACAGGGGGGTGCATTTGCACCCAGGCCCTGCCCTGGGGGGTGGTCCGTAGGCAGGACCGGCCCGGCCCCTCACCTGGAGCAGGTGAGGGAAGCAGGAGGGCGGAGGAGCTGCCGGGAAGAGCCCAGCACCGGCTCTTTTCCCGGTTTCTTCTCCCCCGTTGGTCTTGTGCTGCCACCACCAGGTGAGAATGCAGTCTAAGTTCTTCTGCTGCCTCCCCTCCCTGGCTCCAATCCCTAGGGACACAGATCGGGGAGATAAAGCTGTTTGTTTACAAACAACTCCCCATGTGTGGATCAGAAGGTTGCTACCTTGTAAAGAAGGTTCTTCGAGATGACTCCTAACATTCTCACATCTGGGTTGTGCACGCTCACCCTGTTCAAATAATAGACCACGTGATGGTCTTGAGCTCCTCTAGTATAAAAAGCACTGACTCTCCCCCTCTGAATGACAGTTCCTTCCAACCCTTTCTAGAAATAGAAGAAAAGAATTCCATGTGGGACTGGAAAGGTGGGTGTTGTGAGAATGTTCGAAGCCATCTCAAAGAACCTTGTTTACAAGGTAGCAACCTTCTGTTCTTCGAGTGGCTCCTCAAGTGATATTTTTACATGGCTCCGCCGGGTGGGGGAGGTCTGTGGGCGCGCCAGTGCATGGACAGGGCATGCACCCGTCTGCACATGCATCCCCACTCATCCACATCCACAGAGTAACCGCCGTTTCCCCCGGTTACTCCGTGTGTGGGGACGAGGGGGGGGTGAGAGGGTATGCGTGTTAGGCGCGCATGCATGCACCCCCATGTACCATGGGCGCGTGCACCACATTGTTCACACAGGACTCCCCCGCTCATGAACACACAGAAATCTGCGTGTTCATAGGTGAGAGACGCCCATGTAGAAAGGGCCACATTCTCACAACTGTCTTACTTATACTATCTTAGGTAGGAATTTAGGATGTAAAGCAATATCTGTTCTGTCTTGGAAAATAAATCTGCAAATATGGTTCTGAGATTATTATGGCTGCTATTTCACTAACTATTCTTAATGAAGTTATTGCAAACAGGAATACTGTTTTTAAACCCGCACCCCATAGCCAGTTCATTTGTGCCCCCATATAATCAAGTCACGCTGCCCCGGGGGCACAAATTAAATGGTTATGGGTGGGGGCAGCATCAACTGGTTATGGGGCTGCATTTTGGGTGTCTGGTGTGTTTGATAGCAGCACCTCTGGACCGGTCGCACCACATGTGTGCAGAAGGCACAGCCAGCAAGAAGCAACAGGCCCTGGAGGCCAGACTGGCTAAGCTCATCCCCCCCCCGCCCAGTGAGGCAGTGGATGCAGTCAGTCTCTGTGCCTGACTCACTGCCCGCCCGGCTGCCCCTGCAGTGGAACCACTCCTGGGGAGCGGTGGTAGATGCTCGGCTGGGGAGGGGGGGAAGCATTGGGCCTCCCAAGCCGTGCTTGTCTATGGCCACAGTTATAACTCCTAGCCACTGGATTTTGTATATTTAGAAGCTGTCAGCAGGCCCCGCCCCATCCCTTAAGCTCCATCCACTTTGGCTTTTTGGAGCGCGCACGTGCTTTGCACACGCGCACATGAGGGGCCCATAACTGAGGCTTGAGCCCGGGCCCATCTCAACCTTGCTATGCCCCTGATCGGATTCTTGGACTCCTATGAGTCTAGCTTTCATTCTGCGTATACTACTAGGAATGCACTTGTAGCCCAAGTGGGCAATCTATACTTAGAGGTTGAAAGGTGAAATTGTACTCTACTGGTCTGGTTAGACCGTATAACAACCCACTTGCGGTGAGTGGATTTTTAGAGCCCCAAGTATTATGACTCTTCCAAAAAGTGCAAAATCATAACCGCTTGTCCTGTTTGACCTCTAGCTGTTTACCTTCTCAATAGAAGTTGTATCTTATGTGAGAACCCAGACAGCAATTTGTCTAAAGTCTCTGGAGCTCTGAGAAAAGTAAAAACCAATGGAGCTACAATTCAAAGGTCACTTGAGAGGAATAATCTGCAAAAACAAACCGATGAAAACAAAGGCTTCCACCACTAACTGCACCAGGAAGTTCAAAATACCATCCTAGCCCTAGTTCAAAGTGGCAATCCATTCTTTGGGGATTTCTTATCCTTATGCACAGGGGCGTAGCTAGCTTGGGATGGGCCCAGGGACAAGAAATGTCCGTGGGCCCCCCTGCCTCTTTTTTCCTGCTGATGGTGAAGCCGCCGGCTGACCTAGAAGCGCCTCCCAGCTCAGCCGGCCTAGGTGTCCCTGGGCTGCTGGTGCTCGGGACTGACTTGCTGTTTGCCAGAGTCTGCGGTGTGCTGCTGCTGCTAGACCCATCCATCTTCTGGGCTGGCAGCGAGCTGGTCCCATGATGCACTCTGTCCCTCGCGGCTCGCTGCCCGCACGCTGGGGCCGAGCGCAGCCAGCAGCAGCAATGCCATTCCTGCCCCGGCCCACCTGGCCGGCCCTGGAGACCAGGGGCTGGTCGAGCGGGGCGGGGCGGAGCAGGCGGGGCCGGCTCAATGCATGAATGGCTCTATCCTCCAAGAACTTATCCAATTCTTTTTAAAACCCAGCTATGCTACTTGCTTCGACCACATCCTCTGGCAACAGTCCCCCAAGTCAATTATGCGTTGAAGAACAGAAACTGCCATGCTGAGCCAGATCAGGGGTCCATTGAGCCTACCATCACCAAAGGTAGCTCCACATAGAGCATGTTACAATAGTCTAATCTTGAGGTGATGAAGGCAGGGATGACAGTGGCCAGGTCGGAGTCTGAGACACACGGCCGAAGCCATCACATCAGATTTAATAGCCTCAACCTGGAGATCCAGGCGAAGCTGCAGATCGAGAAGTATCCCCGGACCCGAGAGACCAGTGGGGGACGAACCCCATCAAAGATGACAGATGTCACACCCACCGCCCTCCCCACCAACATCACATCCGTCTTGTCAGGATTTAGTTTGACGGCTCACCCTCATCCAATCCCCCTCAGCCGCCAGACATTGGGTAAGCACCGAGACTGCCGGGTCTGGGTTGGATGAAAAGGTGAGGTAGAGCTGAGTGTCATCAATGTACTGATGACACCGTACCCCGTACTGTCTCACGACCTCATCCAGCATTGAACAAGAGAGGGAATAGAATAGAGCCTTGCGGAACCCCACACGTGAGGTCCCAGGGAGAAGATGAACAATCCCCAATCACCACCCGCTGGGTTCTCCCAGCCAGGAAGGAGCGGAACCATTCAAGAACGGTTCCGCCCACACCAGCATAGTTCTGCAGGCGAGTCACCAGCATCTCATGATCAACAGTATCAGACACAGCTGACAGATCTAATAGTATTAGCAGAGTTGAACAACCCTGGTCCAATTCCTGGCGAAGGTCATTGACCAAAGCCACTAATACAGTCTCCGTGCCATAACCTGAACAAAAGCCAAACTTCGAGTGATCAAGAAAACCAGTGTGGTCCAGATTCTCCTGCAGCTGCTGAACCACCACCTGCTCAGTAACCTTCCCTAAAAAGGGAAGGTTAGATACTAGTTCATAGCTCGCAGGAGAGTCAACATCAAGTGATGGTTTTTTTCAGCAGGGGCCGCATCACCACCTCTTTGAGGCAGTCAGGCACCCTGCCCTCCTGCAGGGAGGCATTGACAACACCCGCCAGCCATGGCTCCAGCGTCTCCCGGCTGACCTTGACCAGCCAGGACGGGCATGGGTCTCGTTCATAAAATGTGGCTCGAACAGCCCCCAGAACATCCGCTGCAGCGGTGGACATCACCCACTGAAACAGATCCCACAAAACAGGACAAGATGGAGCCTCTGTAACCTCTGGTTCTCCTCTTGTCATAAGCACGGAGTTGAAGTTGTGGTGAGCGTGTTGCAGTAGTCTAGTCTCAAGGTGATGAAAACTTGGACGACAGTGGTCAGATCTGAGTCAGATGGAAAAGACATGATGCAACCGCCTCACCAGATGGAGTTGGTGAAAAGGACTTCTACCCATTACCACAACCTGACAATCCAAGTGCAGGGGGGGATCCAGAAGCACTCCCAGGCTGCAAACCCAATTGACCAGAGGGGGCTAGAGTCCATCAATAACAGTTGTCCCAATCCTTTTCAAGTCACAAGACCAGTAAACCATCATCTTGTCAGGATTCAGCTTCAATCGGCTCACTGTCATCCAGTTCCCAACAGCAGCCGGACATCAGGTAAGCACCAAGACTGCAGGATCTAGGTTGGATGAAGAGGAGAGGAAGAGCTCAGTTTCATCAGCATATTGATGACACTTCACCCCAAACCTCTGAATGAACTCGCCCAGTGGCCTTGTATATACATGTTGGGAATTCAGGTGTGGGAAAGGGAACGGGCTCTCACACTCCTTGGCACACAGACAGTTTCTGTGACAAGTTCTCCCTCAGGGTCTTATACGGGCAGTGGGGGTAACCCCTAGCCCCAGATCATCACCAGGAGGTGGCGGGACCAGGAGGGAACGGACGTGCCACAGTGCGGAGAGACGGGAGTAAGGTTCCAGGGAAAGGGACGTAGGGGAGGCAGGAGAGACAGCCGGGGAGAGGAGCCCCAGGGGAATGGGGATCCGGAACACGCAGCCACCTCACCTAGTCACAGGCACCCAACACAATACCCACACAGCCCACAACCACAAACACTGCTTTCGCGCACCCACACACTCCCTCTCACACTGATACACGCAATAGCTCAGGATACCAACGACTCTCGCAGTCAAGGGGCCAGTCTCACGGCACAGGATCCGATCACCAGCATAGAGGAAGGCAGGAAGCAGCCTTTTACCTGCTTCCCTGTCACTGGCACAGGTGCTCAGAGTGCCTGGGCGGGGCGGGGAGCGTTGCAGCGTCCCTCTGCATTGCGGAGCCTGGGTGCATGTGTGCAGGGGGCTTGGTCAGAGCGCCGTCTGGGAACACGTCTTTGGCCTGGGTGTGTGTGGCTTCATCCGCCGAGACGGGAATCCGGCCGCTCTGGCATTTCGCGGCTCCTTCCCCTGCCACGTCCCTAGATTGGGCGGCGTCAGGACCTCTCTGCGGGGCTCGCATCACTGGGTACCTCCGTGGTTGGTACCCTCCGCCCCCCCGTCTCCCATACCAAGGCCTGACAATACATTGGATCGGGGAGGGGGGACAAAATAGAACCCTGCAAGACACCACAGGAAAGGTCCCGGGGGGACAACGAGCAATCGCCTATCACCATCTGCTGAGACATCCCCTACAGGAAAGAATGAAACCACTCAAGTGATCCCACACACCCCCGCGAAGTCCCGCAGTCGTGTCAACACCACCCCGTGATCAACTGTATCAAAGGCTGCTGAAAGATCTAACAAGATCAACAAGGTAGAATTCCCCTAGTCCATCTCAAGGCACAGATCATCAACCAAAGCCACAACCGCAGTCTCTGTGCCATACCCAGGACGAAAAACCTGACTGAAACGGGTCCAGGAATCGGATAGCATTAAGATGAGCCTGGAGCTGTCAGGCAACCACCAGTTCAATAACCTTCTGTAAAAAAGGACAGTTAGAGCCAGGCTCATAACTGGCTGGGAGTCTGTGTTTAAAAATGCTTTTTTAAGCAGGGGCCAGATTACTGCAGTTTTGAGAGTGTCTTGACACCCTCTCCTCCCATAGGGAGGCATTGACAACCCCATAGTCCCAGCTGGCTTTCACCAGCCAAGACAGGCAAGGATCTAATTCAAAACTAGTTGCCCTCATCACCCTAAGCACCTCCCTTGCATCGGTGGGCGATACCAGACAAGACTGAGCTTCCATAACCCCAAACTCTGATTCTGCACTTGAAATGTCAGCACCCAGGTTGTGGTGAATTTGAGTGATTTTGTCTGCAAAGTAATTAATACAAATGTCACAGCGGGCATTAGATGACTCCATTTCCTGGCAAGACAGAGCCCGGTTTAACCAAGGCCCCTCATCACCCAGAACAGCTCAGCTGGATTTCTAGACGCTATGAGTGCAGAGGAGAGAGCTTTCTTCATGACCATCACAGCCATGACATAGCCCTAGAAACAATCAATGCCGCAGTCAGTTGGCTTCAGCGGGAGTTGAGCGCCAGCTACGCTCTAACCACCTACCCTCCCACTTCAACTGCCTCTGGTCCTCCGTATACCAGGGAGACCTGTACTGATGAAGCGGTGGGAGCGGATGCTTGAGTGCAATTGTCGATGACCATGGTCAAGATGTCATTCCACAAAGTGACCATGTCATCGACAAGGCCAGTGGGTGTATCCCCCCAGAGAGTTCTAGAAACCAATCGGAGCCATCTGTTTCCAGGGCCAGACCAACCTAACTGGCCCACCACCCCAATGAGGGTGTAGGAGCATCGGGATCCAGGCATTTAGGAGGTAATGATCCAACCACGACAACAGTGTTGTAACAATACTCCCGATAATTGGAACCCCTGTCTCCAGGCTGGTGCAAAACATCAAATCCAATGTGTCCCACCTCATGCGTTTGGGCCCAATATCATTTGGGCTAGACCCATGGTTGTCATGGCGGTCATGAACTCCTGCTCTGCCCCTAAAAGGCTGGCCTCAACGTGTTTGTTGAAATCACCATGAACAATAAGTCTAGGCGATCTCAACACCACCTCCAAGACCAGCTTGGCTAGATCAGTCAGGAAATCAGCTGTGCAAGCGGGATGATTGACACACTAAAGGGATCCCCAATCTAGCCAAATCCAACATAAGGTGCACACGCTCGATATTGGATGAGTTAGGCACCAGACACCTCTGAAATGCCAAGGTGTCTTTACATACCATGGCCGCTCCAGCCCCTCGTCCCCCGATCCTTGACTGATCCTGCACTGAGTACCTGGGTGGCACCGTCTGGGACAATACTGGCCCATGATGCCTCGACCAGCCAGGTCTCTGTAATGCATAGGAGGTCAGCGGCCTCACCCTGAATCAAATTGTGTATGGTAGATGTTTTATTTGTCACCAACCTCACGTTAAGCAGCATCAGTGTCAGATCAGGGGCCGAACTGAACTCCGCTCCCAAATATCCCGAGACATGGGGGAAAGTGGGATCTGGGAACCAAGAAGGTTGAAGGAACTGGCTGTGTTTAGCCTAGACAAGAGAAGATTGAGAGACATGCTAGCCGTCTTTATCTCAAGGGCTGCTACCAAGAAGATGGCAAGGAGCTGTTCTGCCTGGCTCCAGAGGCCACGACTGACGACAATGGGCTCCAGTTACAAAAAGGGAGAGTTTGGTTAAATAGCAAGAAAAACTTCCTAGCAGTCCGAGCCAGGCGGCGATGGAACAAGCTACCTGTGTTTGTTTTTATTTTATTTATTTATTTTTATTTATTTATTTAACTAAATTGATACCCCGCCCCTCCTGCCAAGGCAGCTTGGGGCAGCTAACAAGCCATAAACATACACTAATCTGTATTTACACTGCACGTCCCCATTGAAGAGGAGGTTTTCAGAAAGAGGCCAGACAGCCACCTGTCAGGGGAGTTGTAGGTGTAGTCATCCGTAATCCAAGCAGGGGCTGAAGAGTTTACGGATGCCGTCTAAATTCCTATCAAATGTGCTATTTGGGCTTGGGGCGTAGCACCATTAATGAAATACTGCGTTCCTTGGAATTGTCTGGCTCTCGGGAAGCGGTGGAGAGACTTGCTCCTGAAAAACCTCCTTTCCCATTGTGCGTGCAGGCTGCAGCACCCGAGGCTGAGCCGAGACTGCAGACAGTGTGTTTTTGGGGTGCTTTGGGCTGTTTTGTGGCACCTGTACGCTTAGCTCCCATGCATTACCCTGGGCCCAGCCCCATGGGGGAAAGGGAACGAAATCGCTGAGCACCCTAATGCTCATGAAACCAGGAGGATTTCTTACTTGCAGTTTGGTGTTTTTTCCTTTTAGGAGCATTTCACTGCGTGCTATGGTTATTCTCTCTCTAATTAAAGATTATATGGAGGTGTGAGTGATACTAGGCAGTGTAATGTGATGTAAATATTTACAAAACCAGAAATGGTCTTTGCTATTTCAGGAGTAGAACAGCACTCACAGTGTCTTTTCTGCTGTAGATGAGAAGTCTTAAAACTCCCCTAACTTGAATGTTTGGGTGTAATTGAATCAGACCATTCTGGTGAGGCTAAGAAAGAGCAGTAGATTAGGAAGCAAGTGGCATGTTTAATAACCTACTGGGTGAGATGGTAATTCATTTTTTAAAATTAGAATATTTCCAAAATGATATGACAGAAAACACAATCTTAAATCCTGTGTTAACCTCCTTAAGATAGGTTGGTTAATTTCTGAACTACTGGTTCTTATGCTGAAAAGAAACCTGTGCAACACTCGTAACTGATTTACCTAGGAGCTGAAATCCCTAACCCTACTGGATACCAAAAACAACAGACTAAATTTTATGGTCAAAAAACTTGATTTAAATGATAAGCTAAGGCAGAGATGTATTCATCTTTGACTCCTCCTCCTCCTTTATGCTTCTGATCCAGGCTATTGCTAAATCCTGTCGCTTCACTCTGTATAATATTTCTAAAATCTGGCCCTGCCTTACTGTTGCCACCAGAAAAACCTTAGTCCGTGCTCTAGTCATCTCTCACCTTACTGCAACCTCCTCCATACTGGTCTCCCCTACTCCGATCTCGGCCCCCCTCATCTCTGCTGCCAAAGTCATCCCCCTTGCCCGTTGCTTTGACCATGTTCAGCCCCTCCCCTCCGCCGGCTCCCTTTACGTGAACATATTTGGCACAAACTCCTGGTCTTCACCGTCAAGGCTCCTCATGGCCTTGCTCCCCCATCTCTTTCCACTCTTGTATCTCGCCACGCCCCTGCCTGGGAGCTTCACTCCTCCTCTGCCCCCACCTTTGCCTGCTTACAACCCCCTTGCTCCTCTAAACGTCTTCACTCTGCCCCCAGGCCTGGAACTCCCTCCCTAGATACATTCACTCTGCTCCCTCCCTCCTAATTTTCAAATTCCTCGGGAAAACCTACCTCTTTCATCAGGCTTTCCCTAGTTTGTCATGAGTGAAATTGTGTCCTCTCACTCAGTCTAGTTCCCTGCAACTAAGTGAAACACGTGCACCTGCAACTTCTCAACCTCATGAATGTACTTTCTCTCCCGATGTTTGCCTCTCCCTTGTCTCTTAAATATGTACGCCCTTTGGGAGTAGGGACCTGTCTATAACTACTGATTGTACACTGCCAGGTACACTGCTGGTGTCATATAAATAAATAATAATCCTTTCCAAAATGTGAAAACTTATTCAAGCCACTAATTAATTGAAACCGTAAGTCAGTAAGAATGCGATAGGATTCTGTCAAGATGATTGAAAGCCTGTCTCTTGACATCCTGAACTTCTGCTCCATAAGTTTATAACACAAAACATTGCATACCTGAACTAATATATAGTTTAATCCCTAGAATTTAATCATATTGTGGCACGAGTCAAGTCTTGTCACTCCTATCCAGGCTTCCAATCATCTTGGGTTAGGATCCTAAGTGCAGCTGTGTTCCCTGCTGCTGCCGAGCCTGGAAATGTCTCCCTTTTTGCTTATTCTGAGACGTAACCCTGTGCCTGCATTATGCCTAACGCAGCTTGGTCCCCTCTCAGGCCTGTTCAATCTAGGATGGCTTTTCTGAAGCTTTTATCATTTGGCAAAATCATACATATTTTATTAATATTAAATCACTGTAGAATTCAATATTATAGTTATATCCTATGCTCTAACCCAGCTACTATATTAAAGTCTTATTTGTAGGTTGTGTTTGTCCAGTAATGTAAAAAGGGCAGAGTTAAGGTGGTGTGGGAGGTGTGACCTCTCCTTAACTTTTCATTCCCCAAGACGTCTTGGATATCTCTGAAGCTGAGTTCCATTTCAGATCTGTGGAAAGTGTGGTTGCCATCTTGATCTCAGTTGTAGAGACGGAGACAGTAATTCAGATTATATCTTTTATTGCACCAACTCTTGCTGGTGAGAGCATGCAGACTTGGGCCGCACTGAAGAACCCTTCCTCAGGCAAGTAAAAAGAATTGCAGACTGAGCAAAAGCAGCACTGTATATAATAATACACACACATAAGTAAGTTAGGGGAATGTGGCCTCGATGGTGCTACTTTTAGATGGGTTCACAAACTGGTTGAATTCGTCCTATCTAGACCAGGGGTTCTCAAGCTGGTGCTTGGGAGCAGCAGAGTGCTCGGGCAGTGTGTGAAAGTGCTCCCCAAGCCAGCTCTCAGGAGCACTTTGAAACAGTCCTTCATCCATTCAAATCAATGAGAGCTGCGATCAGTTGATTCTCTCCATTTCCACTGAATTGAATTGCAGAGGGGAGACTTAGTCTGTGCATATGCTCCCAAGTAGTCACTAAGGTTACTCCAGTGCTCGTGAGTGGAAAAAGGTTGAGAACCCCTGATCTAGACAGTGATAATCAATGGTTGACTATCACATTGGGAGCAAGTAACAAATGAGACACACCCCCCTCCCCCCAAGGGTCTGCCCTGGAGTATGTGCTGTTTAGCTTTTTCATACATGATTTGGATGAAGTGGTAGAGAGTAACTGTATCAAGTTTGCCGATGACACAAAGCGGGAAGAAATTGCAAGCACACTAGAGGATGGGATCACAATTCAAATGTGATGACAAACAAGACAGTTGGACTGAAAAAACAAAGGTGAAATTCAACAAATAAATGCAAAGTATTGCTCGCAGATAAGAAAAGCCAAAATTGAATGGCATACTCACATCATTGGGGTTCTAAGAGGAGACTGGATGAAGATACATCTGGAATGATATTGGTAAGGCAAATCCTGCTCCAAGCAAGGGCTGACCTTGATGACCTCACGGGCCCTTGCAGCTCTAGGATTTTATTCAAGTATTGCACACAGGAGAAAAATCAAAAGTACAAATCCAAAATGGGAGATGGCTGGGCATCGGGGCTTCTGAATGGGCTCTGGGAGCTGTAGTAGGAGTCAGACGTAACGAGTGGACAATGGGATGAACGCAGTATCTGGGGCTGCGTTGTCAGTGGGGCAAGGGAAGTGATTGTTCCTCTCTGCTTGGCTGCAGTCAGGCTTGGTCTAGGGTCTGTCCAGTTTGGGGCGCCTCACCCTAAGAAAGATGTTGAGAAACTGGAGACGGTTTGGAGGGCAGCGGCAGCAAGAGTGGTAAAAGGGATGGAGAAGAGATTGAAAGAACTGGGAATGTTTAGCCTCCAAAAAAGGAGATTAAAGGAGGGTACAGGATTTGTAAACGGCTGTTGTAAAAAAAGAGGGGTGGGCACGTTTGTTCTCTCATCACTGAGGATAGGACTAGAACTAATGAGTTCAAATAAAGGAAGAAAATATTTAGGCTAAATTATTAGGAGGAATTTTCTAACTCCCAGAACAGCTAGGCAGCGGAATGACTGGCTAAGAGAAGTTGCGGAGGCCTTATCCCAAACTGGATTAGATGGGCATCTCTCCTGTCCATGACAGACGTTGTCTTACACCTTGCTAAACTGTGGGTACTCCAGAGCTGTGTAGATTTCAAGGTGGGGCCCGCGGGATGGCTTGGGCCTGGCAGATCTGGACGAAGGAAGCTTTGAGATAGTTAGGTCACCATCACCACGTTTGCATGTCTAAATGCTGAGGTTTTACACCACAAATATAGTTACTGTTCTCACCAGCAGAAGTTGGTCCATTAAAATGTATCATCTGAGCGGCTCCGCATAAACAGGAAGTTGTCATAACTTGAAAATGATTCATCTAAGTGAATAATACTAATAGTGGGATGAAGATATAAGAATAAGAGAGGCCCATTTTTAGCTTGATGCAAACTGAAAGAGAGCTAGAGTTCAACAAAAAAGGGGTGGCAGAAAGTCTTTGTCGTCGGGCAGTTGCTTTGACATGCTGTGGCTCAGAGACCTCTTCATCAAAACTCAGGTCACTTTCTGCAAACATAATAGTACTCCTACACATTCCACACACTAAATTTAAAAATAGGATCTTAAAGGGGCTAGTAGTGCTTGCTTGCTCTTTCGCGCTGTGGCAGTGCTGTCTTTGCCTAATAGTCAGAGTCTGCGTGCTCATCCCACACTAGAACAGAGAGAGTGCAGTCAGGGGACACGTGGCCCCATTGCCCGCAGAGCACCGTGATGTCATGGGGCATTGAGGGGGCGGGCTACCACACCAAACCTAGTTGCTGGGCTCCCTCAGGCTTAAAGCACTGTTGGTTTTACCCTCTGCTGCCTGGTGACTGTTTAATGTGCTAAATGACCACTCCATCTCAAGCAGTTACCTCTAAGACATTCCCCCCCCCCCCCCCCGGGTGCATATTCTGGCTGCGGGAGGGAACGCACAGCCAAAATATGCATGGGATGCCGCCAGTCTGAAAGCCCCCCTAATGCAGTTTTGCTGGCAAACATCCGCAGAGATACAGTGCAAGAAATTCTGCTCTGTACCTCTGTGGGTGTCTGCCGGCAAACTGCACGGGGGGGCTTTCAGTCTGGTGGCACCCCACACATATTCTGGCTGCGCATTCCCTCCTGCGACCACAATATGCGTGGGGGGGTGGGGGGAGGTCTGAAAGCAGTCTAAGTCTGCCCTCCAGGACCCTGTTTACTTTAGGGGGCAATAAATTCAAATATGTCAATCAACCCTAACTCCTCTGTGCCTGTAGGAAAAGTGAGGGGGCTGCAAGGGGGGCAATAGATCCACACCTTACTGTGGAGACTCGGGGTCTATGTCTGCTTCTCCGCTGCCTTCTGGTTCCCTGGGGCTGCCACGGGGGCAATAGATCCACACCTTACTGTGGAGACTCGGGGTCTATGTCAGTGCTTCTCCGCTGCCTTCTGGTTCCCTGGGGCTGCCACGGGGGCAATAGATCCACACCTTACTGTGGAGACTCGGGGTCTGTGTCTGCTTCTCCGCTGCCTTCTGGTTCCCTGGGGCTGCCACGGGGGCAATAGATCCACACCTTACTGTGGAGACTCGGGGTCTATGTCTGCTTCTCCGCTGCCTTCTGGTTCCCTGGGGCTGCCACGGGGGCAATAGATCCACACCTTACTGTGGAGACTCGGGGTCTATGTCTGCTTCTCCGCTGCCTTCTGGTTCCCTGGGGCTGCCACGGGGGCAATAGATCCACACCTTACTGTGGAGACTCAGGGCCTATGTTAGCCTTTCTTGGGCAGCCATCTCAGGTTTGGCCCATAGCCAGGCCTGTGTGTTTGTGTTCACTTGTGTGTGGGAGTAGAGTTATGGTAATGTGTGGAGTCACGCTTTATTTCCCTCAAGCTGAGCCCTAATCTTCTCATTCCTTGCATCTACTTCTTGATTCCTTGGTCTCTTGTCTCTCTTGAATATGACAGCAACACAGGCTACCACATGCCAAGCAACAGTGCCAAGACAATGAAAAACAGAGTGCTTATTTAGAGCTAGTGTAATGAGTCCCCCGAGTGACCTTGAGTGCCATTGTCCTCCCCAAGGACTCTGTGTTTGCAGATGGAAGACTTTCGTTAAGCAGGGCTAGTGGAGGAAGAAAATGAACTTGCATGGTGGCATCTCCTGCCATTTATTGTTAGAACTGGTTATTTCGGGCCTAAGAGCAGAATATGTTTTAAAATCAATGATTTAGACTTTCTAAGACTGGAAACATAAAGAGGCAGAGACTGTTGTGTTTTGTCCAACTCTTAAAGACTAGGATGTTCAAATAGCAGTTGAGACTGGTAGTTCTTTATTACTCAGGACAAAACCCTCCACTTAAATATGTGGCTCAAGAACTATCTGGAAATCTTTGGGGTGGGGAGGGAATGCTCCAATGGGAAAGTCTAGGCATTATTCTGTCATTCACTTCTTGCAACTGAGGAAGCTGCAGAGTACCCAACCCAGCCTTTAAACTGAAGAGGTGAATTATGTTTATCTCAAGATTGTCTTTGCAAAAGAAAACAGCTGCAAATCAGAGGGTTGGGGTTGGAGTTTTGTCATGTCAACCGTCTGGATTGCTTGAAACTTTTGTTTAGAAATAAAGCTTGTGTTTTTCTACTCGCGTATAGTGACAGTATTTCATCTCTAAAAACAGAAGACTTTTTTGTATTCTGACTGCATTTATTTTGTCTTTATTTTACAGTGAAAACAATGGTGGTTGAAAGTTTGGAGAAAAACCTTGTGTGGAACGCAACCCTGCAAATCTTCTCTAAAATAGTCTGACGGTCTCTACTGCACCTGGGATGGACCCTCGGAATACTGCTATGTTAGGGTTGGGTTCGGAGTCTGAAGGGTGTTCTGGGAAAAGCTCCTCTTCAGCCAGTGCTGGCACGGTGGTAGGCAAGAGAGAAGGAAAACTAGAGAGTAGCACTAAAGAGGACGAAGATAAGAAAAGGAGCCAAGAAGAGGCTGGGAAGGATGAGAATCTGACTGATGCACAGCAGCAGTTTTCAGTCAAAGAAACAAACTTTTCAGAGGGAAATTTAAAATTGAAAATTGGCCTTCAAGCTAAGAGAACTAAAAAACCTCCTAAGAACCTGGAGAATTATGTGTGCCGGCCTGCCATAAAAACCACCATCAAGCAACCAAGGCGGCCACCGAAGGGTGGGAAGATGACAGATGAAAAGAATGAGCATTGTCCTTCAAAACAAGTGAGTACGGTTTGTAGAACAGTGTTTTCCACCTCCCAGACTATTTCATAGGATGTTGTAGGATCCAGTGAGATCTTTGTGTGATAATCTTTAATAACAACCTTTATTTTTATTTAGCGGCCCCCTGCCATGCCACTCGGAGCACTTTACATACAACAATTTAACACAACTTTTATTTATTTATTATATTTTTTTATGCATCCCTGGCCTGGTCACGCATCTTGGGGCAGCTACCAACATCTTAAAATCACAATAAAACCAGTGAACATTAAAATAACCTTGGCAGAAAAGGGGGGGGGGGGATTACCACAATCATCACCTCCGTCTTGTCAGGATTCAGCTTCAGGCGACTCGCCCTCGTCCAGTCCCCCACAGCTGACAAACACCAGGTAAGCATTGAGACTGCCGGGCCTGGATCTGATGAAAAAGAGAGGTACAGTTGGATGTCGTTAGCATATTGATGACACCTTACAGTACACCATACCCTCTGACGCCTGCCCCCAGAGGCTGCATAGACACTTTGAACAAGAGAGGGGATAAGATTGAACCTTGCAGGACTCCACACGTGAGGTCCTGGGGAGAAGATGAACAATCGCCTAGCACCACACGTTGAGTTCTCTTGGCCAGGAAAGCACGGCACCATTCGGGAACAGTACCGCCCACTCGGGCTCAGTCCCACAACCAAGTCACCAAACAACTCATGATCAACGGTATCAAATGCAGCCAAGAGATCTGATAGGATCAACAGGGTCAAAAGACCCTGATTCAACACACGGGAGAGGTTGTCAACCAAGGCCACAAGTGCAGTCTCAGTGCCATAACCCGGACGAAGACTTGACTGCGAGGGATCTAGGAAACTGATCTGACCCAGATGCTTCTGAAGTGGATGAGCCTCAATAATCTTCCCTAAAAAGGGAAGGTTAGAGGTTGGTCAGGGCATCAGCATTCTGGTTATGGTTTTTTGAGCAGAGGCCGCACCACCACCTTGAGGCAGTCTGCCCTTCCTAAGGGAGGCATTGACTATCCCAGCCAGGGCATGAAATTTCAGGTCCAAGTTTAGTAGCCAAACATTTTTCTTGGTTGCCAAGGGTAAATTAAACTGCAAATTTGCATAATTAGCCACCCCCTGTTTATGCAAATATGTATATTTGTGCATAAATAAGTGTTCCTCATCTGCACACATACCTTTTAATAGCTACTAAAAACTACTCACACTTAATCATGGATCAGCCCCTGCGGGGATGGGGGACAGCAGGGATGGGGGTTGGGGGACAGCGGACATGGGGCTGGTGGCTACGGGTGCCGGCTGGACGCTGGGGGCAGCCTTACCTGCTGGGCTGCTGCTGCACCTGCTTCCTCCTCAGCTCCGCTGACCGACCAGCCACTCCTCTCCCGAGCCACCTGAGCGGCTCCAGCCGGCCAGGGCGCCGCGGCACCATGACCAGACGCAGCCGGAGGGGGGGGGCTGCAAGGGCCGGGCCCCACAGCGCTGCCTCCTCTCAGGCCAGAGAGGAGGAGGCGTGGTGGGGTCGGGCCAGTACTTACAGCCCCAGCCAGGGCCCAGGCTGCCCCCACCCCACCCCACCCACACACGCAGCTAGCCACGCAAGAGCCCTTCGCATGACAGAGACCCGGAAGTATGGCTATCACATAGCCGTCCTTATTTCCGGGTCTCTGCCCTGTGGAGCCGGGGGGCGGGTCCAGTGTGACGTGAGGCGGGGCGTGAGGAGGCGCAGCCAGCAGGGGGGGACAGGCAGAGCAGCGACAGTGCGCCGCCGCCTGTCCCGCTGAGGTGTTTTAATTTTATTTGCCGCAACTTTTTAAAAAAACAAAAACTTAAGGGCATTAGGGGCAGGTCGCCAGCCCTCATTTTCTGGTCGCCAATGGCAACTTGGCGACCAGTAATTTCACGCCCTGATCCCAGCTATCAATGGCCCCAACGTCTCCCGGCTGGCCTTCTCATCCTTACAACAGCCCCGTGAGGTAGATTAGGCTGAGAGAATATTGTGACCAGCTGGCCCAGTGTCGCCCAGTGAGTTTCTGGGTAAGGCAAGACTAGAACAGGGGTCCTTCCCCTCCCCTCCCCCCCGATCCCAGTACTGCTCACCTAGCCATTGCACCACGGATACTGTTCAAAAGAGCGATACCTACCTGCTTCAAATTCAATGTCCATTCGAATCTTCCAGATCATGACTCCTCACTTTACAAATAGGAGAAAAAAATGTGTCATGCTAAAGATCACGTCCTGTGTTGTCAGCTTTATACATAATCACCAACCATAAAGGCTCTGGGCTTGGAATTTAACTTGCTGCCCCATTAATAATACTTGATTCAGAAGAGAATTGAACTTCCTCTTCTACAGCTGGATTGGCTTGGGTGTTCTAGCATTTACACTAATAGAAACTAGTTTTGATAGCTAAGTGGATAAGAGCAGGGAGATGCCTGAAATGTGGCGCTACAATCTTTACGGTGCAATTCTCCAGCTGCTTAGTGCTGGTGTTATCCCTAATCAGCTCAGTGGGACTCATCCTGATGTTTAAACAGCTGTGCGCTTAGTCTCCCATGTGGAGTTCGGCCCTCTTGCCGCCTCATGTCCACAGCGTCTGGATGTCTTAGTGGCATCCCCACCAAATAAGTTGAATGCATGGCAGTTTGTTTATGCCAGTTTTACCCCTCCCTTCCCAGGGTGACTTACAAAATATAAAAACATACAATACGGCTAAAAAAATCCCCTGGCCCCCCCCCCCACCTTTTCTCTGACCCCTCCACCCAACCCATGCAACCCTATCCCTGCCGGCCAAATGAAAAGGTCTTTCCTGGCTTCCGGAAGACGAGCCGGCTCGGGCTTAGGGAGATCCCCAAGGAGAGAGAATTCCATAATTGTGGGGCTGTCGTTCTGCTTCATGGGTAGATGGTGAGGGTGCTCCTGACCACCCTCACAGGCTGTGACAGAGCACAAGGGAACCCAGATATGAATATAATAAATGAATACGTGCACAGTCTCGCCTTAGCCAGAAACTCCCTGGGGGACCTTGGGCCAGTCACATTATTCTCTCAGCCGAACCTACCTCACAGGGGCTGTGGTGAGGATTAACAAGTTGTGTTCTTTGTGAAGTGCTCCAAGTGCCATGGCAGGGGGGCAAAATATAAAAATAAAGATTATGGTGATTATAACACTTACGGTGCTCAGAGTGCTTTGTAATCCTTATTTAGTTTATTATTATTATTATTAACAAACATTTATATAGCGCCAGCAGTGTACATGGCACTTTACAAAGTAATAAAATAGACACGGTCCCTGCCCCTAGGGCTTACAATCTGAGCGACAGGAGCTGGGGGAGAGACATAGGAAGGGGAACAGAGGGAGAGACAAGGGGTCTAACATTCATGAAGATGCGAGGTCTCAAGTGCACGTACTTGGCTTGGTTACGATGAGAATGACAGCAGGCAGGTCCATGTTGCAAGGATAAGGGTAAACCGATCGTAGGTATAGGAATAGTGGCTCAGCAGGATAAAGAGTCAGACAGAGCAGAGCGAAAGAGGTGAGTTTTAAGGAGAGATTTGAAGGTATGAAGGGAGGGGGCAAGGCGGATGTGGACAGGGAGGGAGTTCCAGGCATGGGGGGCAGCAAGTGAGAAGGGACGAAGGCGCTTAGGGGAGCAGGGAAGGCGTGGAAGGGTGAGAGAAGGGACAGAGGAGGAGCGAAGTGCACGGGCTGGAGTATGGAGGGCGATAAGTGCAGAGAGGTAGGGGGGAGCAAGGTTGTGAAGAGCTTTATAGGTGAAGACTAGGAGCTTGTGCAGGATTCGTTCAGGAAGGGGAAGCCAGTGAAGCGAAGAGAGGAGGGGCTGCACATGGTCGAAGCGACTGGCGAGGTAGATGACCCTGGCAGCAGAGTTTTGGACAGAGATGAGGGGAGAAAGGTGAGACCGGGGAAGGCCAGTGAGAAGGAGGTTACAGTAATCGAGGCGAGAGATGACCAGAGCATGAACAAGAGTTTTGGCAGACGAGACAGAGAGAAAAGGGCGAATCTTAGCAATGTTATGGAGGGAGAAGCGACAGGATTTAGCAACAGAGTCAATGTAGGGTTTAAAAGAAAGGGGTGAGTCAAAGATGAAGCCTAGGCTACGGGCTTGGGGGACAGGCAGGATGGTGACTCCATCAATAGTTATTGACAGTGAGGAAGGAGAGGAAGGATGAGGGGGGAAGATAAGGAGTTCAGTTTTAGCCATGTTGAGTTTGAGTTGACGTTGAGACATCCAGGTAGAGATGTCAGAGAGACAGTTGATGAGACGAGCTTGAACAGAGGGAGAGAGAGAGGGAGTAGAGAGATAGAGTTGAGTGTCATCAGCATAGAGGTGGTATTGGAAGCCATGGGAGGCAATGAGTTTGCCTAAGGATGAGGTATAGATCGAGAAGAGGAGAGGGCCAAGAACAGAGCCTTGAGGAACACCAACTGAGAGGGGGAAGGAGGAGGAGGTGGAGTTGGAGAGAGACACATTAAAGGAGCGGTCAGAGAGGTAGGAGGAGTTTGCCCTCACAACAACCCTGTGAGGTACATGATGGTGCTGCCCATTTTACAGAGGGAACTGAGGCTGAGAGATGGTGACTTGCCCTAGTGAGTTCAGAGCTAAGATGGGATCTGAACCCTGGTCTCCTAGGTCTGGCTACACTGGCTCTCCTTTTCATCCTACTAGACATGGTGCAGTAAGAAAAGAGTCGGGGATGACACAGGTAGTCACATGGCAGCTTAGTGTACACACACATTCCAGAATCCCCCCCTTCCTGTCCCATTATTGGACAGATTGCAGGCGCTCCCTAAAACTGCCCATTATCAGAGAGTTTTTCAACATTTCTTGGAGAAGGCATGGGGTTCTAGTGTCTCCTTTGCTTGCCACAGACCTTCAAAATTCTGGAGGAGCAAAGGCTGGAGGCTAGAAACAGGCCTTGCACTTAGCCCATAAACCAGTTTGTTCAGGTTTGGCTGAGTTAAAAAGTTTTTCAAATTGCCAATTTCCTCCTCTTACCCAAAGTTCCTTTGAAAAAATGCTGGCAGCACGCCAAAATACCTGACTGAGCATTGTAAAGCCACAAGTGCTGGATGGGTTGAGAGAGAGCACAGTGTACTGGAAACGTGTGTCCGGCCTGAACCAGCCTTTCCCTTCTACCCTGCGACACACACACACACACCCCGTAAGAACCTGACTGAGCATTGTAAAGCCACAAGTGCTGGATGGGTTGGGAGAGAGCACAGTGTACTGGAAACGTGTGTCCGGCCCCAAACCAGCCTTTCCTCTCTACCATGGGACATCCGCCCCTCCTCGCCCCCCGGTAATACTAACTGGGAGCTCCTGTGCTGGGGGGTTGTCTTCCAGAGCCCCTAAGTCCCTGTTCTCAGAATAGTGTTCCTCTCTGTACATGGGCCTTACCTTCCTCCTTCCTAAGTATCTTCAAGAGCTCAATAAAACGGATGATTCCTTTTATTGCTCCCCCAATTTGTGAGTCCTCTGCAGGCTTAAACAGCAATTGCTGCTCTGGGAGTTCACGGAGGCTCGCTAGGGCTTCCAAAGAAGGTGTAGTCTAGCCTAAGCCATAGAGATTGGATGTTACTTGAACTTTGTTAAATTCCATCCCATAGTGTTTAATTTTATTTGTTGATGGTCCTATTGCAGGTTTATTCCAGATGTAAGATTAGTTGCATACTTGAACACAGCCTAGAAAAATGCAGCAATTCAGCCCCTGCAATTTGGCACCTCCTGTCTGAAATGTTTATGCATCTCTGGCCAAAAAATTAAATCTCTTATATTATTTAAAAATAATGATTTAAGAATGAGTTTGATATTTTCCACTCGCTTAGTCACTCCAGGCAACCAGGAAATGCTTTCTTTGCAGCCACACGCTGCACTGATGGGGATACCTTTCTACCTAGACTGCTAACATAACTTCCTTAATTTATGTTAAGAAAGGGTGTTAAGAGTGAGGTAATCAAATTTGCAGATGACACCAAGTTATTCAAGGTAGTTAAAACACGAGCAGACTGTGAGGAACTGCAGCGGGATCTCACGAGACTGGGTGCCTGGGCATCTAAATAGCAAATGAGATTTAATGTGGACAAGTGCAAAGTGATGCACGTAGGGAAAAATAATCCAAACTCTGCGTACACAATGCTGGGTACTAAACGAGGAGTTACCACTCGGGAAAAGGATCTGGGGGTGGTTGTGGACAATACAATGAAATCCACAGCACAGTGCGCAGCAGCAGTCAAAAAAAGCAAACAGTGTCACAACCCAGGCAAACATGACGATCCATTTGCATCTCCATAGGGTTCCATCTGGCAAGGGTTTTGCCAATACACAATCTTTTATCTCTTTGCATTTCCTGGAGCTTGGTCACGTGTTACAGTCCTGATTTGGGTTTTACAGTTGTCAATTGTAACATTACATACATGTGGAACGTTTTGCTTTACATATTTACCAGACTTGTAGTCTACATGTAGGCCCGTGTTACACGTGTGTGACTCTATGCTCCTCCGTGACAAACAGAATGTTAGGAATTATTCGGAAAGGGATAGAGAATAAAACTGAGGAGGTCATAATGCCTCTATACAAATCAACCCTAACTGCACCTCAAATATTGTGTGCAGTTCTTGTCGCCCCATCTCAAAAAAGACCTAGCTGAACTAGAAAAGGTACAGAGAAGGGCAACAAAAACGATTCAGGGCATGGAAGGGCTCCCGTATGAGGAGAGGCTGGATAGGTTGGGGCTCTTCAGTCTGGAGAAGAGACGACTGAGAGGAGATAGGATAGAGGTCTATAAAATCATGAGTGGGGTGGAACTAATAAACAAGCAGTTATTTACCCTCTCAGCTAGTGCTAGAACTAGTGGACACTCCATGAAACTCATGGGTGGCAATTTTAAAACAAATAAAAGAAAATATTTTTCCACTCAGCGTATAATTGGGTTGTGGAATCTACTGCCAGAGGCTGGGGTAAGGGCTGAGTTTAAGAGAGGTTTGGACAAGTTTCTGGAAGATAGGTTCATTAGCAGCTCTTAGCCAGACAGGATCAGGGAGCATGACGGGAGGTGGGAGAAAACAGGGAATGGATCCCTTCTCCCAAGCCACCGTGATTGGCCACTGTCAGAGACAGGATGCTGGGCTAGATGGACCATTGGTCTGACCCAGGATGGCACTTCCTATGTTCTTATGTTTTTAAGCATCTTAATGTACTTTAAACCTCTGTACAGGTCAAGCCATGATGTCTGAAAAGTTTCTTCACTTGCCTTGCTAGGATTCAGTAAAACCTTTTTTCTTTGAAAATACCTTGGAGCAGCGTCACTGAGACTAGCTCCCAAGTGGCTAGTCTTTACTCAGGGGGGGGCCTATCCCTCATCAAGATACTGCCCTTCTGATGCTCCATGCATGAGCTCAGGCACCTGAAAACAGCTGGAAGCAGCTGGACATGGGGGACATCCATTATCTGGTCAGTCAGTGGAAGGGGGTATCCTCCCCGCTTGCTCCCAGTTCCTGACCGTCAGAGCTGCTCTGCTGTGCTGTTCTTTCGACTTTTGCCGCTACCAAAGTTAAATGCTGGTACCAAATTAAAACTGCTGATAGAATCAGTCTTGCAGCATGAGGAGCAGTTTCAGTCATTTACCTGAAAAGAGGTGGTTTAACTTCATGTAAAGGAAGTCAAACTGATCTAATGAACAAAATTAATTTTATCTTGATTCATTGCCAAGTTATTTAATTGGATTTGTGTCTAGTCCTTTCCTGCAGGCTCAGGGCAGCTTTAGTTAGTTATTTAGGCCACTTTAAGCCCTCTCTTCCCTTCCCCCTCCCCCCCCCCGGCGCATATTCTGGCTGCGGGGGGAATGCGCAAGCCGGGATACTCACGGGGATCAGCCAGTCTGAAAGCCCCCCCCCTCCTCGCAAACACCCGCAGGGATACAGAGCTGGATTTCCTGTTCTGTGTCTCTGCGCATCTGCTGGCAAAGCCTGCGCCTATCCTGGTTTGTGCGTTCCCAGAATATGCATGGGGGGGGGGGGGCGCAGGTCTGAAAGTGGCCCTAGTTACTTATCCCCTGCCCTTTCCCGAAGGCTCAAGATGACTTACAATAATAAAAATATAATACAATAAAAAGTGCATAAAATACACTACCAAAAAACCCTTCCCTCATCCCAAAACCACTCCAACCCCCCAAAAAGCCTACTACCCAATCCCTATCCTCACCCACCAAATACCTTTACAAACCAGAAAGTCTTACGCTGCCGCCTACAGGAGACACTCTGGCTCAAGCGCACCTCTGGGGAAAAGGGAGTCCCATAGCATCAGGGCAGCAACCGAGAATGCCACCCTGTGAGCCCTCTTCCTAGGAACAAGACTAACAGACAGTCCCCACAAGTTGGAGCTCCAAGACGATCACAGGGGCTGGAATGGGGCATGGTAGGACAGACGGTCTTTCAGATAGGTGGGGCCTAGACCGTTTAGGTGAAAACCAGCCCCTTGAATTGTGCCCGGAATGCTATCGGCGACCAGTGCAGACTCCAGAGCACCGGTGTCATGTGTTCCGAGTAACGTGGCCCCAAAAGGAGCCGAGCCGCCATATTCTACCCCAGCTGCAGCTTCCAAACAGTCATCAAGGGCAGCCCCACGTAGAGTGCGTTGCAATAATCTAGCCTCGAGGGGATGAAAGCATGGATGACAGTGGCCAGATCGGAGTCAGAAAGAAAAGGCCACAGCCTCCTCCGCCAGATGGAGTTGGTGAAACACTCCTGGCCACCGCCGCCACCTGGCAATCCAGGCACAGCAAGGGGGCCAGAAGCAGTCCGAGGCTGTGAACCTGACCCCATCAATGACAGTCACAATCTCCTCTAGGTCACAAGACTGGCCAAGCATCATCACCTTGGTGTTGTCTGGATTCATCCTCATTTGGCTCATCCAGGTCCCGACAACAGCCAGGCATAGAGTGAGCACCAAGACTGCAGGGCCTGGGTTGGATGAAAAAGAGAGAGAGTCTCCGAATGACCTCGTCCAGCAGCCTCAGATACACATTGTAGAGGAGAGGAGACAGAATAGAACCCTGCGGGATCCCACAAGGGAGGTCCCGAGAGGACAACAAGCAATCGCCCATCCCATTCTCTGGGACCTCCCAAACAGGAAGGAACAGAACCACTCGAGCGGTCCTGCACACCCCCGCCAGGTCCCACAGTCGTGTCAAGAACCCCCATCCATGATTGACATAAAACATACAAAAATAATTTAAACCAGTAAAAGTATTAAACTCCGTCAAATTCCAATGAAACCACCCCCAAGCCCTATCTCTGCCCACTGATTGTAACCCATTGTGTGTCTGTCTGGGGGGTGGGGGGGAGTTTCTATCTGATGGCATAAATTGTCCTTGCAAGCCAGGCAGCTGACTATTCTGCAAACAGCTGGTGATACAAATATTTGAGAAGTGAATCCAGCTGGTATTAAGTGTCTCATGCTGAACTTGCAGTGTCCAGGAGAATAATGCTGAAGTGTGAAATTGTCTTGCTAACCAGCGGTATTATATCTAGGTATGTCGGGGCCGATGAGAGACTAGTTGGTTTGGGGGTTATGACTAAATGACAGCATTTTAGTTCCTCCTGGGGGTGCGGCTGTTACTCAAGTGGTAGGATCCCAGGCTTTGCATGTATAAGGTCCCAGGTTCAATCCCCTGCAGGTTCAATCCCTGGCATCTCCAATTCAGGATCTCGGGTAGCACGCCTGTGCTGGCCTCTGCTGCGGGATCTTGGAGGGGTCTCGGGTAGCACGCCTGTGCTGGCCTCTGCTGCGGGGTCTCGGGTAGCACACCTGTGCTGGCCTCTGCTGGGGGATCTTGGAGGGGTCTCTGGTAGCACGCCTGTGCTGGCCTCTGCTGGGGGATCTTGGAGGGGTCTCGGGTAGCACGCCTGTGCTGGCCTCTGCTGGGGGTCTTGGAGGGGTCTCGGGTAGCACGCCTGTGCTGGCCTCTGCTGGGGGTCTTGGAGGGGTCTCGGGTAGCACGCCTGTGCTGGCCTCTGCTGGGGGTCTTGGAGGGGTCTCGGGTAGCACGCCTGTGCTGGCCTCTGCTGGGGGTCTTGGAGGGGTCTCGGGTAGCACGCCTGTGCTGGCCTCTGCTGGGGGTCTTGGAGGGGTCTCGGGTAGCACGCCTGTGCTGGCCTCTGCTGGGGGTCTTGGAGGGGTCTCGGGTAGCACGCCTGTGCTGGCCTCTGCTGGGGGTCTTGGAGGGGTCTCGGGTAGCACGCCTGTGCTGGCCTCTGCTGGGGGTCTTGGAGGGGTCTCGGGTAGCACGCCTGTGCTGGCCTCTGCTGGGGGTCTTGGAGGGGTCTCGGGTAGCACGCCTGTGCTGGCCTCTGCTGGGGGTCTTGGAGGGGTCTCGGGTAGCACGCCTGTGCTGGCCTCTGCTGGGGGTCTTGGAGGGGTCTCGGGTAGCACGCCTGTGCTGGCCTCTGCTGGGGGTCTTGGAGGGGTCTCGGGTAGCACGCCTGTGCTGGCCTCTGCTGGGGGTCTTGGAGGGGTCTCGGGTAGCACGCCTGTGCTGGCCTCTGCTGGGGGTCTTGGAGGGGTCTCGGGTAGCACGCCTGTGCTGGCCTCTGCCAGAGACCCTGAAAGAGCCGGAGTTGGAGCCAAGTTTGAAACCCCTGCTGCCGTGTCAGGTTGTGACAATACTGGGCTAAGATGGACCATTGCTCTGACTCAGGCATCTCCTTCTATCCTTCTACTGAGAGCTTTGGAATATACAAGGTTCCCATGGCCTCTAGTAAGCTGACAACCTCGTCAGCTAAATCTGCATTGCATGTAGTACAGTGGCAAGAATGCTAGAAGCCACCAACAGTGCTTTGCTTCTGTTAAGACACGACAGACAGATGGAGCACCAGAGTGAGGGTTTTTTTTAAAGCTCCCTAAGGGAGAACATTTTTTGGTGTAGGTTTCATTTCTTAGGCACAACAAAGTGGTTTGGAAAAGTTCTGGCCTGATGTAGGTGGTGTCGATGTGCTAGTCGGGTTCTACACGAGGGTGGATGCGCCGTGCTAGGCTCTGGAGTGGATCGAAAAGGGGTAGCAGTGTGGCACGCCCGACAGCCGGCATGTTTTCCTGTAGCTTAGAGCCATTTTGTAGTAGTGCGAATGACCAAGCTATGTAAATATGCTGAAAAATGTGGGTTCTAGATTGATTAGCACGTTAACATGGTCTGTGATGATTCCTTTGAGTTCCTTCAATCTCTGTATTTTTGTTGTCTGAACCAAAATAAATGAGAGAGAAGAAAGGAATCTAGAAAAGGCTCCGGTGCACTGCACGAGTGTTATAGAAATAAATTAGAACACGTAGTAGTGAAACAAAATCCGATTTGCCCTTTGCCAAGTGTTTGTGCCGAACATGAAATTATTGTTTGCATCGTGGTCTGGAAATTGCCTTTGTAAGCATGTTACTGCTGAGACACTAAATCATTGTACAGTTTGTATACTTGGACCTGGTTTTGGAGCGTGAACCTGGTTTGTAACTTTTTCTTACTAGGTCAGAGTAGAGGAGGTGCAATAGCCGGGCTGCTCGTTGGGACACAGACATAGGAGTGTTCAGCTATTTATAGCAGAGTTACATTGAATTACTGAAGCCTTGGAGAAGGCCAGAACAGTCTCTCTGGGAGTCAGCTGTAATGTTCTCCGTTGAGCCAATGAAACAAGATGGCACCTGCCATTGCTGCTGTCTCTGCAAAACGGCTGAGTGCAGGTATTTTGTAGCTCCTTGTACTGTCCTTGGTTGCCGTCTAGCAGGTGGGCGCTGCCGAAAGCCCGGACCGCACTGCCAAGCCAAAGGTGACACCGCTGATAAGTGGGGTAGGAAGAGCACATACCAAATATCGTCTTCCCTTTCCAGTCTTTAAAGGAAGAGGGCTTCCTCCTCCTGGCTCTGTGTGAGAATTAAAACTGGACACTCGAATGCAGCATCCTGTTGACTTTTATAGACTATACCCGCGTGGGCAAGGTTCCCAAGCCCAAGTGCCACAAGATGCTTTACATGGATCGCAGCTTCTCCCCGATCCCAGGGACAGAGCATCATGGCTTCCTTAAATCCCCCCCCTCCAAATCCAAGCTGTGGCTCCCAGGCAATCCTGCAGGGATCGATCGCTGCCCCTGCTCCAAGCAGTCAGAATGGGAGTTGGCGTCTCTGCCACAGGCAGCTACTTCTGGCAGGAGCCGCAGTACAGGTGGTAGTTCCTGAGCCACCGTTTGCCCCCCACCCTCTCGGACGCTACTGATGTAAATACTAAAAATTCAGTAAAGCAAACCTATATACCAGTGTGTAATGAAAAATAAAGATCAAAAAGAGTGTGTGAAGAATGAGTGATGTGGAGACATTGTTACTAGCTGGTGTGTGTTCTAAATTGGCTCCTACACCTTGGGGAAGTTTTGGTTCAGGGAGATCAACAAGCGACATCATGCATCTGGTTCTCAGAGGTGCGGAGTGAATCCAAGTCTGACTTTAGTGGCTTTTAAGTTGCTCATCATTTTGGAAAAAGAGTCTCAAGATGTGGCAAGTTTGAGCAGCTGAATCCAGTGACCACTTGAACTTTGGAGAGAGCCTGGGAAGCTGGAGATGCTTGGCATGGTAATCCTGCCCTAGTAAATTAGGAATCTAGTACGTTTACCCCTTTAATTCATCTGCAAGTACATTTAGAATCTTGTAACTTTCAGCTTTCATACAGCTTTTTAAGACAATGTTTTCATGTTACATTTATGTGACTAGCTGTTGATCCAAAGTGCTGATAGTAAATCCGTTCTTTAATTTTTGGGGGTGTCCCTTGTAGTTTTGTTAAAAGGTGGCATTGACGTGGGCTGTAACAAGTGGCTTGAATTTCTCTTACTACTGTTCATTGTGATCCCCTAAGGGGGGGGGGGGGCGGCAGTAGCTCTTCAGACCTATGGACTCGCTGTATGCATACGATTCTGGAATTTAGTACTGCTGTCTCTGCTCTGTGTATGAGGGCTCATGGAGTGTATTGTCTGGAGGCATCCAGTTCTGCTGCTTCATCTGCATTATCTCTTTGTGACTAGAAGCAGGATACTTTTGTATCCTGAGGGGCTCTGTCCTCAACCCTCTATGACATAAGCATTCTTTCCTATTTGCAGATGAAGGCGCTGACTTGCCTGTAGCCATAAGGAAGCCACAAACGAGTCTGGGATTGAACCGAGGATTCATAAGTTCAATCCTTTTTATTCTTAAGAACATAAGCGCCATACTGGGCCAGACCAGGGGTCCATTGCGCCCAGCATCCTGTCTCCAATGGACAGCTCCTGTTACAACGAATGAGCCGTTCTCTGCTATTTTACTCCTAGCTTCTGACACTCGGAGGTTACAGCCCCTGAATTGCTTTCCTAATAGCCATTTGTGGACCTATCCTCAAAGACTGTATACAATCCCCGTTTAAATCCAGCTATGCAATTGGCCTTAACATCATTCTCTGGAAGCAAGTTCCACGAGTTATTTGTACATTGAGTGAAAACCATGTTTGTTAAAATCTGCTCCCAGTTTGTTTCAGTGTCCCGCAGTTCTAGTATTGTTTGAGAAGGTAAAGAACAGATCCATATTTACTTGTTCCATGCCACTACCATCCTATCCCTCTTCCCCAGGCTCAAGCCTCTCCTTGTATGGAAATGGTTCCAGACCCTGGATCATCTTTATTGCCCTTCTCTGCACCATTTCCACTTCTTCCATATCTTTTTTGAGATGGGGCAACCAGAGCTGCACACAGTTCTTCAGCTGTGGCCGTGCTATAGATGTAGAGAGTGGCCTCTGTCTCTTTCTGAATTCTTCCTAACAGTCTTTTCACCTTTATTCCTCAATTCGTATGGCCTGACAAGTGCACTAGGAAAAATAGCCAGACACGTCATCCCAGCAAGACCGTGGATGCTGGGAGGCTGGATGAAGCCATTGGAAAATCCTTCCGATTCTGTCTGCACCTCTGCCTGCGTGATGCGGCCATTGTTCATAGTTTGGAGTGAGTCTCGTTGCTGCACAGCACATTAATTGTTTACGCTCAATGAAGTAGATACAATAAGTGTACAGTGTCTCAGTAGCTAACGCTGGACTCCCCAAAGGAAGCCGGTATTATACAGCCGTAGGAGTAGCTCTAGGGTTAAGATGGCTGCATCGTGTTAAAATCACAAATAATCCTACTCTTAAAATCGGAATGATTTGTCATAACAGTACGAAATTCGGGAGGGAGGATCACTTGAGTGAGAGGTAGAAGCTGCCCACATTTCAGACAAATTGGTTGAGAAAGCTGAGTTTTAGCAGTTTTCTTTGCTCTTCAAGCATTAGTTCTCTGAGAAGTATCTGGACATGTAGGGATGCTGGAAAAATCAAGTGTGATTTCTAGTTTTTCCCTGCATTTAATTTTAGAAAATCTGTTGTATAGTTTTGAAGTGATGATGCTTTGAAGTTTCCACTTTGTCAAATGGGGAGAGTGAGAAAAGCAGCTCTCTGCTGCCCATTCGTTTCATCTGTAACGTTAGGCTGTGTTACGCAAGGCTTTGTTTACGTGGAGAGGTTTTATTATGGTAGGGGGATAATCTCTGGTGTGGGCTATTGTGTTAGATACGCCAGGAGATAAGCTGTCATGCAGGCTACTCTTGTTCATAAGCCAGAAGCTTTTGCTGCACGCTAGGGCCCAGGACAGAACTATGACTGAAAGGGAAACTCGCTGGCTGGCTGCTCCTATTGCCCAAGCGCGTGCGCCCGCGCGCACACGCAGTTTGGTGAAACTGACAAGGAATGCCATTTTAAACGATAGACATGTCAGGAATACTAGTTGGAAAAAATGGCGTTTGCGGGGTGACAGTAGCCCTTAATGAGCAATAAACAAATAAAAGGTCAGATGCTTATATGAAACAAAGCCAGCTGTGGAGGATCTAAAATGCCAAAGAAGGTGATGATGGGAGACTAAAAAAGACCAGGAGGAGAAAAATGTGAGGGAGCCATGGAGATGAAATGGAAAGGGGGGCGGGAGTTGGTAGAATGATAGGTAGGTGACCCATTCAGTGCATCTGGAATGATGCATGGGTAGGGGTTTGGCCAATGACGGATGAGAAACCACTAGAAGCCGCTGGAATGATGGGGGCTGGGTCGAAGGACAGGTAGGATGACACTGGGAGCAACAGAAATGGGGGGCAGAGTGGAATGATGGCCATTGAGAGCATCTGGAATGATGGACGGCTGGGTGGAATGACGGCGAGGAGGCCACTGGGAGTGGGTGGAATGATGGGGAGCTGGGTGAAATGACAGGGAGGAGGCCACTGGGAACTGAGTGGAATGACAGGGAGGAGGAGACTGGGAGCTGGGTTGAATGACAGGGAGGAGGACACTGGGAGCTGGGTGGAATGACAGGAAAGGCCACTGGGAGCTGGGTGGAATGATGGGGAGCTGGGTGGAATGACAGGAAAGGACACTGGGAGCTAGGTGGAATTACAGGGAGCTGGGTGGAATGACAGTTCTGAGCACCGGTCCCCCTCACCATCTTTCTGTTTTCTCTCTGTGGCTTCTCACTTTCCCCCCACTCCTAGCAAAGGGATAGAGTCGAGAGAGAGAGGCGGCATGTAGTTAATGTGTGTGAAGTGCTGCACTGAGTTCATGTAGCATGAGGCCTCAGAAGACGCTGAATGATGAGTCCAGACCGTAGTATACAATTCAGCAACCAGTCAGTAACTACTAACAAAACATCTGGTCTTCCCAGGGCTCCTTCTCAGGAATGTGTGAGCGCATCATGCCAGGTATGTCCCAGTACAGCCCAGCATCCTTCCCTGGTGTACAGACCTATTCTCGCTTCCCTCTGCTCGGTCCCGTTGTCATTAACATGATTTACGTACCCATGCGAACTACATAATGGCTCTATAATTGTGCTCTACGCCAGCAGCGTGCACTGAGGGATTTTACAGGGGTTGGATAGATTTCCTTTGGGCGTGTAACTGACACAGACCAGGGCTACAAGGGAAACGTTCTGGTGAGCAAAGCAATCTCGTTCCCTTTCTGTGACATTGAAGAGGCTACTCCCAGGTTGGGAAAAAAAAGCCTTCGCTGGTGAAAGTGACGGCACTGACTCTGAAAGGGAAACTGCTGGCTGACCGCTCTGGTCACCTAGTCTTGTCCCCAGCAGGTGAAACTGACATGGCTACTCCTCCCACCTTTTCACCAGAGTTTGGTTCAAGTGACAAAGCTCAGGGCTGCAAGGAAAATGCTCTGGTGAGGAGGGGTCTAAAGAGCAAGCTCCGTCGTGGTGAAACCTCCAAAACTTTGGCTAAAAGGGAAAGTCTGGGAGAATGGATAGAGTCAGGAGGTAAGACTGTGTAGTTACGCATTGAGAAATTGGATGTGAGTTGGCTAGAACTCCTTTAGGCATGTACCTAACAAAGCTCAGGGCTGCAAGGGAAAAGCTTCGGTGAGGAGGGGTCTGCAAAGCAAGCTCTCCCTCCAGTCTTTCTTCCCCCTGCTGGAGAAATTGACAAAGTTGCTCCCAGGTGTAAAAAAAAAATCAAAAAAAAAAAAATCCCATTAGTGAAATGGACAACGTTTATGTTGAAAGGGAAACTTGCATGCTGGTTGTTTGACTGCCAGTCAAACTCCGATTGGTACCGCAGCAACGGGCAGATGCAGTGCATTCCTCTTGCAAAAAACTGAAATTCTTAAAAAGAAAAGTTGTTTGGTTTTTTGTTGGTTACATTTATACTGCACCCTTTCCCCGAAAGCTCAGGGGGGCTTACAAACACACAAAGTTAAGACATTAAAATATAATCCCCCCAAAAAATACCTACCCACTCCCCCAACCACCTCCCACCTAATCCCTATCTCCATCAAATGCTTGACAGAAATGTTTTACGGTTCGAGAGGAGTTAATTTATTTATATTTATTTTTTGAATTTTTATGCTGCCTTTCCCACAAAGGCTCAAGGCAGCTCACAATCCATAAACAAAAAAAAAGTTTAAAACATTAAAATTCATACAATAAATACAGCAAACAAAACGTACAGTAAATAAAAAGAGTGAAGACTCTTACAAATTCAGTCATGCTTCCGAAAGCATTGAAATTGGAAGTTAAGGCTCCTGCCTCAACTTGCGTGCTATGTAAGCAGTAAAGACGTTGGACAGTCTCGCATATTGTGTTTTCTTACAACTTAGGCTCCATGCGCCCATGCTTTGCCTTGGTCTTTCAGCCCCGATCCTCTTCCTCTGCAGGTTGGGGCAACACTGAAGCTGGTGTGGACAGCTTGCTGCCCCCCTGCTTTCCCTATATGCTTTCATTTGGGTTGGCGAGAACAGGAAGAATGGTAACAGTAGTATTGCAACCAGATTATAACAATCCGAGTCAGACTTGGTTAAAGCGTGCGACTAGAAACATTAGGGAGGCAGGGCTAGCCTTACTGTTTCCTAGCCTGTAAGCCTGAGGCTGTGGTTGGGTGCCAGTGTGAGCAGTACTCCTCCACAAGGATGTGTTGAGGCAGTACAGACAGCACACATGTCTTGGAGCAAGAGGGCAGGGGCTGGTATCTGAAATGCACTTCTGGAAGGTTTGCCACACGGTTACAGTAAACGCACACACCACACTGTTCGAGCGGAGCGGGGGAAACATTTTTAGAGGTGTGTCCTTACCCAGAGCCTCAGGCCAGGAAGAAGCAGAAAGCGAAGGAATGTAGGAGCGTTGGTGTGGTGTAGTGGATTAGGTGTTGGACCTGAGAGACCAGGATTCAAATCCTTCCCTAGCCATGGATGGCCTTGGACAAGTCAACCTTTTGGCCTTAGTTCCTCATCTCTAAAATGAGAATGTGTGTCTTGCTCTCCATCTTAGATTGTAAGTCCACTGGGCAGGGACCTATCTCCAAAATCTGTCACTGTAAAGCACTTACATACACCTAGTAGCGCAACCGAAATAATTAGTTAGTAGTAGAGTACCTGAAATATGCTGTGTCCACAATTATTTCCCGTGTGATCGCTTACTTACCTTTTGTTCTTACTGGAAATGCAGATTTTCTGAGGTGGGTCTCTGGAAGAGGTTCTAGAGTAAATTGACAAACTAAATAGTAACAAATCACTGGGACCAGATGGTTTACACCCCAGAGTTCTGAAGGAACTCAAATACGAAATTGCAGACCCACTACTGGTAATTTGTAACCTATCGCTAAAATCTGCCTCTGTACCTGAAGACTGGAGGGTAGTGAATATAATGCCAATATTTAAAAAGGACTCCAGAAATGATCCTGGAAACTAGAAATGGTGGCCTGACATCCGTGCTGGGGAAAATGGTGGAGACTATGATTAAGAACAGAATCACGGGGCATATTGATAAATATGGCTTAATGGGACAGAGTGGACATGGATATGGACTGAACAAAGGAAAGTCATGCTGCACTGATCTATTTATTTATTTTTATTGTTTTACTTTACACATTTATACCTCACCTCATCCTGCCTCTGGCAGCTTGGGATAGTTAACAACGATCCATACAAATGCAATGAAAACAATAAAAACCTTAAAACAATCCAAACAGTTTTATAATTTTTTGAGAGTGTAAATACGCATGTGGATAAGGAGGAGCTGGTCGATCTAGTGTACCTGGGTTTCCAGAAAGCGTTTGATAAAGTCCCTCATAAGAGACTCTTGAGGAAAAGTAGAAAGTCATGGGATAGGGACAGTGTCCTGTTGTGGCTCAGTAACTGGTTAAAAAGCTAGGAAACCAAGAGTAGGACTAAACGGTCAGTTTTCACAGTGGGGAGAAGTAACTAGTGGAGCGCCACAGGGATCCGTACTGGGACCAGTGCTCTTTAATGTATTTATTAATGATCTGGAAAGGGGAGTTAGGAGATAACATTTCCAGACACAAAGTTATTCATGGTAGTTAAAACACAAGCAGACACTGAAGAATTTCAGGAGGATCTTGCAAAACTGGGTAATGAGACTGAGTGGCAGATGAAATTTAATGTGACAAGTGGAAAATGATGCATATAGGGGGAAATAATCCAAACTATCGGTTCACAATGCTGGGTTATAAATTAGGAGTTACCACTCAGGAAAAGGATCTTAGAATAATTGTGAACAATACATTGAAATCCTCAGCTCGGTGCGCGGCAACCACCAAAAAACCAAAAAGAATGTTAGGAATGATTTGTAAACGGATAAAGAATAAAACTGAGAATATCATAATGCCTCTATGTAAATCTATGGTGCGACTGTACCTTGAATCTTGTGTGCCGTTCTGGTCCTCCCATCTCAAAAAAGATCTAGTAGAAATAGAAAAGGCGCAGAGAAGGGCAACAAAAATGATAAGGAGTCTGGAACGGCTCCTGTATGAGGAGAGGCTGGATGGGTTGGGGTTCTTCAGCTTGGAGAAGAGACGACTGAGAGGGGATAGGATAGAAGTTTATAAAAAGTTTATAAAATCACGAGTGGTGCAGAACACGTTAATAGCGAATGGTTATTTACCCTCTCAAACAGCACTAGAACAAGGGGACGCTCCATGAAACCAGCAGGTAGCAGATTTAAAGCAAATACATTTTTTTTCCCCCTCAACATACAAGTTGTAGAATTTGTTGGTCAAGGCCCATAGTAGAGCTGGGTTTAAGCAAGGATTGGATAAGTTCTTGGAGGATTGGTCCATTAGCACCTATTAGCCGGGTAGATTTGGGGGAACGTAACCTCTGACGGTTGGGAGCTGGGAGTGAACAATAGGGAATGGATCGCCCCATTGGGACCTGCTGGGTGCTCCTCTAAGCAACCGAGATTGGCCACTGTTGGAGACAGGAGCCGGGCTGGCTGGACCATTGGTCTGAGTCAGTCTGGCAGTGCATCACTTATGCTCTTATGAGTTTGCTAAATTATGCAGTGGTACGCAAAAAAGGTTAGGCAGAAAGGNGTCAGACTTGGTTAAAGCGTGCGACTAGAAACATTAGGGAGGCAGGGCTAGCCTTACTGTTTCCTAGCCTGTAAGCCTGAGGCTGTGGTTGGGTGCCAGTGTGAGCAGTACTCCTCCACAAGGATGTGTTGAGACAGTACAGACAGCACACATGTCTTGGAGCAAGAGGGCAGGGGCTGGTATCTGAAATGCACTTCTGGAAGGTTTGCCACACGGTTACAGTAAACGCACACACCACACTGTTCGAGCGGAGCGGGGGAAACATTTTTAGAGGTGTGTCCTTACCCAGAGCCTCAGGCCAGGAAGAAGCAGAAAGCGAAGGAATGTAGGAGCGTTGGTGTGGTGTAGTGGATTAGGTGTTGGACCTGAGAGACCAGGATTCAAATCCTTCCCTAGCCATGGATGGCCTTGGACAAGTCAACCTTTCGGCCTTAGTTCCTCATCTCTAAAATGAGAATGTGTGTCTTGCTCTCCATCTTAGATTGTAAGTCCACTGGGCAGGGACCTATCTCCAAAATCTGTCACTGTAAAGCACTTACATACACCTAGTAGCGCAACCGAAATAATTAGTTAGTAGTAGAGTACCTGAAATATGCTGTGTCCACAATTATTTCCCGTGTGATCGCTTACTTACCTTTTGTTCTTACTGGAAATGCAGATTTTCTGAGGTGGGTCTCTGGAAGAGGTTCTAGAGTAAATTGACAAACTAAATAGTAACAAATCACTGGGACCAGATGGTTTACACCCCAGAGTTCTGAAGGAACTCCAATACGAAATTGCAGACCCACTACTGGTAATTTGTAACCTATCGCTAAAATCTGCCTCTGTACCTGAAGACTGGAGGGTAGTGAATATAATGCCAATATTTAAAAAGGACTCCAGAAATGATCCTGGAAACTAGAAATGGTGGCCTGACATCCGTGCTGGGGAAAATGGTGGAGACTATGATTAAGAACAGAATCACGGGGCATATTGATAAATATGGCTTAATGGGACAGAGTGGACATGGATATGGACTGAACAAAGGAAAGTCATGCTGCACTGATCTATTTATTTATTTTTATTGTTTTACTTTACACATTTATACCTCACCTCATCCTGCCTCTGGCAGCTTGGGATAGTTAACAACGATCCATACAAATGCAATGAAAACAATAAAAACCTTAAAACAATCCAAACAGTTTTATAATTTTTTGAGAGTGTAAATACGCATGTGGATAAGGAGGAGCTGGTCGATCTAGTGTACCTGGGTTTCCAGAAAGCGTTTGATAAAGTCCCTCATAAGAGACTCTTGAGGAAAAGTAGAAAGTCATGGGATAGGGACAGTGTCCTGTTGTGGCTCAGTAACTGGTTAAAAAGCTAGGAAACCAAGAGTAGGACTAAACGGTCAGTTTTCACAGTGGGGAGAAGTAACTAGTGGAGCGCCACAGGGATCCGTACTGGGACCAGTGCTCTTTAATGTATTTATTAATGATCTGGAAAGGGGAGTTAGGAGATAACATTTCCAGACACAAAGTTATTCATGGTAGTTAAAACACAAGCAGACACTGAAGAATTTCAGGAGGATCTTGCAAAACTGGGTAATGAGACTGAGTGGCAGATGAAATTTAATGTGACAAGTGGAAAATGATGCATATAGGGGGAAATAATCCAAACTATCGGTTCACAATGCTGGGTTATAAATTAGGAGTTACCACTCAGGAAAAGGATCTTAGAATAATTGTGAACAATACATTGAAATCCTCAGCTCGGTGCGCGGCAACCACCAAAAAACCAAAAAGAATGTTAGGAATGATTTGTAAACGGATAAAGAATAAAACTGAGAATATCATAATGCCTCTATGTAAATCTATGGTGCGACTGTACCTTGAATCTTGTGTGCCGTTCTGGTCCTCCCATCTCAAAAAAGATCTAGTAGAAATAGAAAAGGCGCAGAGAAGGGCAACAAAAATGATAAGGAGTCTGGAACGGCTCCTGTATGAGGAGAGGCTGGATGGGTTGGGGTTCTTCAGCTTGGAGAAGAGACGACTGAGAGGGGATAGGATAGAAGTTTATAAAAAGTTTATAAAATCACGAGTGGTGCAGAACACGTTAATAGCGAATGGTTATTTACCCTCTCAAACAGCACTAGAACAAGGGGACGCTCCATGAAACCAGCAGGTAGCAGATTTAAAGCAAATACATTTTTTTTCCCCCTCAACATACAAGTTGTAGAATTTGTTGGTCAAGGCCCATAGTAGAGCTGGGTTTAAGCAAGGATTGGATAAGTTCTTGGAGGATTGGTCCATTAGCACCTATTAGCCGGGTAGATTTGGGGGAACGTAACCTCTGACGGTTGGGAGCTGGGAGTGAACAATAGGGAATGGATCGCCCCATTGGGACCTGCTGGGTGCTCCTCTAAGCAACCGAGATTGGCCACTGTTGGAGACAGGAGCCGGGCTGGCTGGACCATTGGTCTGAGTCAGTCTGGCAGTGCATCACTTATGCTCTTATGAGTTTGCTAAATTATGCAGTGGTACGCAAAAAAGGTTAGGCAGAAAGGACATTCCAAAATAAACAGCTGTACTGAGTCTAAGGAGTGATTTTTGAGTGTCTGCGGCCATAGCCCTGGCTGGGAGCCCATCCCCCCACACCAGCTGACCTCCTGCTCCCCCCCCACACACACAGGTGAGCGAGGCCACACACCCCCGGGACACTCAGGAAGCTGCGGGCATCAGCCCTCGGGCAGCGACAAAAGGGCGCTGGCCGTTTTGTGGCCGTTGTGAGGCCGGTGCAAGGACAGCGAGGAGCCACCTCCCTGACGATGCCCACGCCGCACAGCCTCTTCTGACAATCGCTGCCGGACATCGCGCAATCGCTCCCGTGCCACCCTCAGGCCAGGTTACCCACTCTGCTGCCCGGACTGTTGCCACCTAGGATGCCTCCCCATATCTCCCTCGCCCTCTATTTCCCCTCTCCCTCTCACCCTGCTGATGGCTCCCCTCCTCCAATGGCCTTTCTCCAACCAACCTACCCCTTATTCTTACCCATGCTCATTCCCCCTCCTCACCCTCAACCACCCTTGCCCATTCCCTGTAAGCCCCCACCACCACCCCACCTCCCCTCATCCAAACCTTGCACACCCAGACACTCCACAGCCCATTGTGGCCAGTGCGAGACCCAAACCCTGTAAACCCGGCCTCTCCACATCCCCCAATCTCATCCACATCCCATGCCTTCCCCAAAACCAATTACCTTTCTCCTGCTCCCTCTGGAACGGCCGCTGTTCCGTGACTACAGCCCCCTTCATCCATGATCTCTTCCTCTCTCACCCCTTTCAACTCCTTGCTCTTACAGAAACCTGGATCTCTCCCTCCAACTCTGTTACCCCAGCCACTCTATGCTCCGGGGGCCTTTCGTTCTCCACCAACCCCGCCCTGAGGGCCAAACCCTGTCAATTCCAAACCCTTTCCCCTCCTCCCTCGCTCTCCTTCCCTTCCTTTGAGGCCCATTCTGTGTGTTTATACTCCCCCTTACACCTTGGTGTTGCTGTCCTCTACTGCCCCCCAGGTTCCCTCTCTTCTTTTCTCCCAGACTTTGAATCCTGGCTCACCTTCTTCCTCTCTGATGACACCCGCGCGCTCATTCTCGGTGATTTCAACATTACACGTATCGTCAAAATGTGTGTTATCTCCCCCCAAATGGGTGTGTTGCCCTCATGTCCCATCCTTGTCTTTTAGATTGTAAGCCACAGGCAGGGACCGCATCTATTTCTATGTTCTGTACAGTGCCAGGCACATGGCTGGCGCTATATAAATGTTTATAATAATAATAATGAGAGTTAGTGCAGAAGAATCTAAGCAGCAGTATCCATCCGTTTGTCTGTCCTTAATCGCCTGTGCAGTGAGCAGATGCACTTGATGAGAAAGGAGCTGTAAATGAAGGAGAAATTGTGGTCACAGTGGAGACCAGGATTAAGGCCATAATATTGAAGCAGGGAGAAGCATTCTGTCCCCAGTTTCCGTGTTGTCCCCAACTGCGGTGGAAGAGGATTGGGGCTGAAAGACCAAGGCAAACTAGGGGTGCATGGAGCCCCAGTTGTAAGTGAGCACAATATTTGAGACTGTCCAACGTCTTTTAAGGCGGGAGCCTTCAACTTACAATTTCCATGCTTTTTAGAGCATGACTGAATTTGTAAGAGCCCTTAAACCTAAGTTTTTAAAGATTTTTGTATTATTGTTTATTTGAGTGTTAAGTTTTCCTGCAAGATATTTGACCCCTGTTACACCATTCTGCACACTGGTTTAGTTTCTTTCCGCAATTCCCAAGGAAGTCCCTTCAGAAGAAGTGAATTCCTCATCTTTGTTCATAAAAGGCCGTTGTGTCCCTCATGCATTTTTTTGAAAAGACAGACCCAGCAAAGTCAGAACTCAAGCAAAATCCTAGGCATCCTACTGACCTGACGTAGCAAGTCAGTTTGAAACAAGGATCTAACTGCACCATTGCAAATAATCCAGGCAGTCAAAAAAATGACTCTTGTATGAGCTTTCTGCAAAGAAAAGGAGTTACCCACCTCACATATTTGTGCAGGTGAGTTTGTAACGTGTTCCCTCTCCTACCATTTTGTTTGTTGCTGCGGACGGGAACCGGTCAATAACTATTGACTGTACAGCACCAGGTACACTGCTTGTGCTATACAAACAATAATAATTTGTTGTGCTTTCCTGTTATAGCCAAGAGAGAGTGAAATATTCAGTCCTGTTAGAGCCAAGAGAGAGTGAAATATTAAGATCAATAACATGTGGCCCAGCTTAGAGCTGTAAAAACAAATGAAAGCCGGAGACTGGAACTAGACAGCAGAGAATCTGCCTGGACAAACTATCGAACCTTGAAAGTGCGGTGTCCGTTGAAAGTCCACTATGCCAGATCACTCCCTTTCCGTTTAAGGGAGCGCATGTTTCCATAATAGAAATTATTTTGGGAAAGAGAATGGCACCTTGTTTTGTCTCCAGAGCTGTAGGACTGATCGTGGCTCCCCCCTCAGCTGTCAGTTCTGTAGGAAAGCGCCTCTGAAATAGGAATTTGCACAAGATTGCAGCTGCTGTGGGGAATCTGGGCTCAGTGCCAAACTCTTCTTTTCTCCACACTACAGTGCAAAATCCTCTGCACGACCAGTTTCCAAAGTAAACAACTAAGACCTAGAAGCATCCCCCTTCTATCTCAACAGAAAAAGAAGGGATATGAAGATCTCCACTGTTTCTTGGAGGAGATCAAAATCTGTATTATTACAGATCGAGGCCCAGGATAGATAAGGGATTCTGCTGGTGTACCGGACATTAAGCGGCTCAGCCGACTCCCCGTCTGCTCTGGCCAAGCTGGTCTCACAAGTGGTGTTGATCACCCAGATTTACTGTCGTGGGTGATTTCAGTATACACCTTAATGCCAGCCTTTCAGGGGCAGAGGAGAATTTCCTGGTCTCCACAACAGCGATGGGTCTATCTGGCCTGAATTGTGAGACTGGACCCATGTTGGATTTAATACTCTGCTCCGGCCTGGAAACAGAGGTCCAATTATTGGAACTCAGTGTTTTTCACCCAGTGCACAGTTAACTTTTGGAACTTGTTGCCAAAGGATATGGTCAAACCAAGTAGCATAGCTAGGTTTAGATAGGTATTGGATAAGTTCTTGGAGGATCAATTCATTAATGGCTATTAGCCAAGTAGTTTGGGGGATGGAACCTCAGGAGCTGGCAGTGAATGGATCACTCCATTATGACCTGTTGGGGACTCCTCTGAGGTGACTGAAGCTGGCCGCTGTTGGGGACAGGATGCTGGGCCGACACAGTCTGGCACTGACTATGTTAGAGTCATTGAGTCACAAGGCTAGAAGGTACCTCAAGAGTCATCTAGTCTAGCCCCTTGCACCACTGCAGGACCCACCACACCCCGACGCCTGTTCTTATGTTGTTCGATAAGTAGGTATAGTCAGGAGTAGCCAAGTTCCCAAACCCAGGAGTCATGTACCAAACTCTTCATACAGCTGGGAGCCACAATACACAGACACCCCCGCACACACACACAAACCTCTCCTGATTGGCTGGCAGAGACAGTTCTGGTTGCTGAGACTGGGGTGCAGTGGAGTGAGAGACGGGGCCTAGGATCAGCCCTGGCTCAGAGCTGCTGCCGCTGCCCACATACAACTTCCAAGCCACAGTACTTTCTACGTCATTACCTAACATGGTAGTTAACGTTGGGATGAGTGCCTCTTTCTCTCCTCACCTCAACACATTTCCAGGGCTTCTCTTCTTAGGAGATAAACACAATAAATAATTCTCTTAACCAAATTATTGAATTTACTTATGTACCAAATAGGATTTGGTGGTATAATCAATTGTTGTATTTCAGTAGCTTGCCTCCACCAGATTTGGTTGGGTACACATGAACACCGTTAGTCTGATGGCTCTTTTGAAGAGAGAAGATGGGAGATAGTCTGAGGCAAGGTTCAAGGGCATTGGTAGACCTGTTTGAAGATAAGTTTATATGTTGTCTGTGCACGTTCTTTGGCAGTTGGGATCTCTAGCCCCTACTGGAATATAAGTAATACTTCAAGGTGGTGATATTATTCCCTCTTGTGAACACTGTACCAGGAACATTTTTAAAAATAAATATTTCCAAGTTAGTGAAACAGATGGGATTGAGTTGCGCTATGTTGTGGTTTGTATGTTTCTGTTTTGTAAAAAGCCTTAACGTACCCACTGGGGGTGGGTGGGTGGGTGGGGAGAGGGTACTAAGATAACATTCACAAGGATGACTTTTTATGAAACAGAAAGGATTACTTATATCACCGTTAGAGAACTACAGTAAGAAGAATGTAATTTCTCTGGTTTTATTAGGTTCCTAAAATATTTTTTCTTTTTCAAACTTGTAGGACCCTTTGAAGCTGTACAAGAAGGCTGGCGATGCTGCAATGGTTGAATGCCGTCCAGAGGAAGGCACACAGGGAGAAACTAATCCTGTAGTGAAGAAGCTCTCTCCACTACATTCTGAAATGACCGATTATGGAAAGTCCACTCATTCAATGCTAGTTGCTCCCCGTGATCCAGACTTTAAGGATAGAGCACAAATTAATGGGGCAACCACTGTAACAGAAAAGTTAGCTCAACTTATTGCGACTTGTCCCCCCTCAAAGTCTTCCAAAGCAAAGCAGAAGAAACCAGGCACTGGCCCGGCCTCTGGATTGGTTAAAGACTCTGGGAAAAAGCTACCAGGACCTGGTTTTGCTGCTGGACTGATCAACAAGGATCTTGTAAAGAAATTGCCAGGAAACAGCAGCATTGTTACAGGATTGGTTAACAAGGACTCCCTAAAGAAGCCGTTAGGGATTGGCACCACAGCTGGATTAGTCCCCAAGGACTGTGGGAAGAAGCATCTAGGGACTAGCTCCGTGGCTGGTTTAGTTAACAAGGACTTTGGGAAGAAGCTATCTACTGTTAGTACTTCAGTGGGATTGGTTAACAAGGATTCTGGGAAGAAGTTGCTGGGAACTAGCAGTCCATCTGGTTTGATTAATAAGGATGCTGGAAAGAAGCCACAGGGGGGCAGTCCACTGGGATTGGTCAACAAGGATGCTGGAAAGAAGCCACTGGGGAATGGCAGTCCACCGGGATTGGTTAATAAAGACACTGGAAAGAAACTGACAGGGGATGGCAGTCCGCCAGGATTGGTTAATAAGGATGCTGGGAGGAAGTTGTCAGTAACTGGCAGTCCGTCAGGATCGGCTAATAAGGATGCTGGGAGGAAGTTGTCAGTAACTGGCAGTCCACCGGGGTTGGTTAATAAGGATGCTGGGAGGAAGTTGTCAGTAACTGGCAGTCCGCCAGGATCGGCTAATAAGGATGCTGGGAGGAAGTTGTCAGTAACTGGCAGTCCACCGGGGTTGGTTAATAAGGATGCTGGGAGGAAGTTGTCAGCAACTGGCAGTCCACCGGGGTTGGTTAATAAGGATGCTGGGAAGAAGTTGCTGGTGCCTGGCAATCCACCAGGATTGGTGAATAAGGATGCTGGGAGGAAGTTGCCGGTGCCTGGCAATCCACCGGGGTTGGTGAATAAGGATGCTGGGAGGAAGTTGCCGGTGACTGGCAATCCACCGGGATTGGTTAATAAGGACGCTGGGAGGAAGCTGCCGGGGACTGGCAATCCACCGGGATTGGTTAATAAGGACACTGGGAGGAAGCTGCCGGGGACTGGCAATCCACCGGGTTTGGTTAATAAGGACACTGGGAGGAAGCTGCCGGGGACTGGCACTCTGCTGGGATTGGTTAGCAAGGATTCCGGGACTCTGAAAGCTGACTCAGTCAGTCCTGTCTCAGAACCTTTCAAACTTTGTTGTAGTATTGAAAGTCACGAGACTGTAGATCTCTTGAAAGACAATGCCAGCAGTAGAACATTTGAAAAGCATATTATAAAACAGAACAGAGAGAGTGTCTTGGAAAAAAATTCCATTAGAAAAGAGACTGCAGGTGTGGCTAAAGAAACATTTAATGAAGGAAACTGCATTCCACAGGCTAGCTTCTCATCCAGTGAAACAGGGACTGCTGAAACGTCGAAGCATGACAAGCAACCTCCAGTATATTGCACTTCCCCAGACTTCAGGACAGGAGGAGCTTCTGATGTATCCACAGCAAAGTCCCCCTTCAGTGCTGTGGGAGAGGGCAACCTCCCATCCCCTTCCCCTGCAATGCCTGTTACTCCCTTAAACAGAAGCCCTGCGGGAACCTTGACACAGTTAGTTTCGAATCCATTGTATTTAAGTAACACAACAGAACTCGCAGAAGGAATTTCTGAAAAGATTGTTAAGACCCAGTTTTCCTCCGACTGTACCCATCTGAGCAGGTCGCTGAATCATAACCCCAACACTGACTTCAAAGGGATTGATAAAGAATTAAATGATTCCAAGACCCCCCACACAGACATTATAAGAACTAGCCCCCCAATAGGGAAAAAACCCAATTTGGCAACTGAATCAAGTGTGCGCTCTAGTGTCAGCCCTTCAGTGGTTAGCTTCTCTAGCTTGTTTAATAGTAAGCAGTTTCTAAAGATTGGTGCAATAACTGCATTGGAGAAATCCCGCAAAGGAGTGGAGAGCCTCAGCCCGAGTCTGCAGTCAAAACGGTTAAAGAAAAGAAAAGGAAGGAAACCGCGATGGACCAAAGTGGTAACTAGGCCGCCAAAAGGTCTAGAATTAGGAAGGTCAGAACTTTTTAAAAACATGTCATGCAGCGCACTGTCCAGCAGTAATCTAGAACAGGCCAAGTTCTTTAAAAATACAGGATCATCTTCATTTGTGGAGCATGAATTTGTTAAACATCAGTTGCCAAAACTGAGCAAGTCTAGTAGCGGGCAGTCTCTTGCTCTGTTAACTGAAACTGACAAGCAAACTCCTAAATTCTATGGCACTCACAAACAGCCCTCCAGTGTATGTATTTCAGATGACATGTTACCTGAAATTTATAAACCCAAGCGAGGGAGGCCAAAAGCAAAGGAGATGCCCCAGCTGGAAGGTCCCCCAAAGAGAACCCTAAAAATTCCAGCATCTAAAGTCTTCTCTCTGCAGTCGAAGGAGGAGCCAGAGCCTCCTGTTCTGCAGCCAGAGGTAGAAATTCCTTCCCTTAAACAATGCCTAACAGGACAGACTTTTCCTAAAAAGAGAGGGCGGCCTAAAAGGCAGATCAGATCAGCAATGAAAATGAAACCACCTGTGCTGTCTGTGGCCCCTTTCGTCACTGCAGACAATTCTAACAAGATAGAATCTGAAAGTGATCAGCACCAAAGTGTGGATTTCTTTGAAAGAAAGGATCAGCTCAGAGGTCCGGAAGAAGTTCAGAAAACTAGTATTTGTAGTAGGACCGACGTTGAGGTAGAGCCAGACAGAAAGATAGCCAAGAGAAACAATGGACAGTTAATGAAAACAATTATCAGAAAAATAAATAAAATGAAAACTTTGAAGCGAAAAAAGTTTTTGAATCAAATACTTTCAACCACAGTTGAACCAAATAAAGGGAAAGTGCAATCCAAACTCCACAATACAATATCGACACTTGCTGCCACATTTGGTTCAAAATTAGTCCAGCAAATAAATGTCAGTAAGAAAGGAACTATTTATATAGGAAAGAGGAGAGGTAGGAAACCTAAAACTGTCCTCAATGGCATCCTATCTGGTAATTCTGAGAGTTTGGCTCTTCTTGAGAAGTCTGCCCAGCAAACAATGCTAGGTCAGGTACTTCCCCCTTTGCTGCCTTCTAACACGGAGATTCTTCCATCACCAGTTTGCTCTCAGTCTTCTGGAGTGAGTGGAGGGCAGAGCCCTGTGAGCAGTGACGCAGGCTTTGTTGAGCCCAATTCAGTGCCATATTTACACATCCACTCCAGACAAGGAAGCGTAGTCCAAACCCTTGCGATGAAAAAGGTGTCCAAGGGAAGGAGAAGATTATCTCCTCCTACATTACTGCCAAACTCTCCCTCCCATTTAAGCGAGCTAACCTCTCTGAAGGAAGCCACTCCTTCCCCAATTAGTGAGTCTCACAGTGATGAGACCGTTCCCAGTGACAGTGGAATAGGAACAGATAATAACAGTACGTCAGACCGAGCTGAGAAGTTCTGTGGGCAGAAGAAGAGGAGGCATTCATTTGAACATGTTTCCCTCCTTCCCCCGGAAACCTCAACTGTTTTGAGTAGTCTCAAAGAGAAACACAAACACAAATGTAAGCGCCGGAGTCACGATTACCTCGGCTATGACAAAATGAAACGGCAAAAGCGGAAAAGGAAGAAGAAGTATCCTCAGCTTCGAAGCCGGCAGGACCCTGACTTTCTTGCTGAGCTAGAGGAGCTAATCAGTCGCTTGAGCGAGATTAGGATAACCCACAGAAGCCACCATTTTATACCCCGGGACTTACTGCCAACTATTTTTCGAATAAACTTCAATAGTTTCTACACTCACCCTACTTTTCCTTTAGATACTTTGCACTACATTCGAAAACCCGATTTAAAGAAGAAGCGAGGCAGACCCCCCAAAATGCGGGAGGCTATGGCGGAAATGCCCTTTATGCATAGTGTCAGCTTTCCTCTTTCCAGTACTGGATTCTATCCTTCCTATGGCATGCCTTATTCCCCTTCCCCCCTTGCAGCTGCTCCCATAGGCTTAGGCTACTATGGAAGATACCCTCCCACTCTTTATCCTCCACCACCTTCGCCATCTTTTACTACCCCACTGCCGCCTCCTTCTTACATGCATACAGGCCATTTGCTGCTTAATCCTGCCAAATACCACAAGAAGAAGCATAAACTTCTGCGCCAGGAGGCCTTCCTCACAACTAGCAGGACTCCACTTCTCTCCATGAGCACCTATCCCAGCGTCCCGCCTGAAATGGCCTATGGCTGGATGCTCGAACACAAACATCGGCATCGCCATAAACATAGAGAACATCGTTCTTCAGAACAGCCACAGGTTTCCATGGACACGCTCACTGCTAACAGCTCTTCCAGAACAGTCTTGGAATCCTTGAAGCGCTATAGGTTTGGGAAGGAAGGTGCTGGTGAGCGTTATAAGCATAAAGAGAAACATCGATGTCATATGTCTTGTCCACACTTGTCACCTTCAAAAGGCCTGCTAAGCAGAGAGGAGCAGTGGATCAGGAGAGAACCTTCTGAATCCAGTTCCTTAGCATTGGGATTGCAGACACCATTACAAATAGACTGCTCGGAGAGCTCCCCAGGTTTGTCCTTGGGGGGATTTACCCCTAGCTCGGAGCCAGCCAGCAGTGATGAACACACCAATCTTTTCACAAGTGCAATAGGCAGCTGCAGAGGCACCAACTCTGCCAGTACCAATGGACGTAAGAAAGTAGCCGATGGCCCAGGCCTCTTCAGTGCACAGGACACTTCTCTCAGCCGACCTCTCCGAAAAGAATCGTTGCCGTCTAGTGACAAGGCGCTGCAGCCACTGTCAGGTAGGAGCAGCTTTTATGGCGCATCCTTTTTATGGCTAGTGCTAGTACACTGACAAATTCCAGATGTATAAACTAGTTTGTAAATACTTTTCTGGCAAAAGTAATATTGCATTTATAGATATTAATCGTCTACAGTAGGGAACAACAATGGAGTTCTAAAATGCTGTAGTCTTGCGAGGGGAACCTCCACTGTATGTTTGGAATCCCCTGCCCCACCAAGAGGGACACTGTCTGAATTCACCATGAGTGCTTTCGTACAGACCTTTACACGGCTTTGCAGTAACAGTATTCTCATTGGGCATGAGGAGGCATTTTAACTATAACATTTGGTTTCAGACACTTCTCACCTTCTGGGAAAGTTACCATTTCAACTATAATTTCTCATGCATGTTTTCAGCCCTCTTGGGGTTTCTTTTAAGTTTGGTAAACTGGATTTTACTAGTTTTGGGTCAACCGAGAATAGACTTTTTTCATAGATTTAAAAGATGTCCAGATCTTGTTTGATTCCTATGGTATATTGAGCCGTCTCATGGTAATTTGGTGATGTTCAGAAGTATCTATTTAAAACGTACACGTTTGTATTAGATGGATCTGCCACCCTTGCCTGTTCCTGAGACTGAGCAGCTTGCTTAACTGAGCATGAGGCTTTTAACTCCTTTTAGAACTGCAGACTCAACGTGGAGAAGAGGATTTCGGAATCTTGGACTATTCGAACATTCTGGACAGAACTGCTCATTCAATTGAGAGGGCAGAGATGTAACTAGGCAACTTGCCTGCTACAACCATTTCTTATTATGCTTATTGTAATACTTCCTTAGCTTGTGCCTCACCGTTCTGCTTCTATCCTTTTGTTGTCCGTTGTAAACTCTCAGGCTGGGACCATCTTTTATAATGATCGCCTACAGCGTTAATCGCACTGCCTCCTAGCCTTGTGGAGATGTAAAATTTCCGGATTTTGAAGCCATGGAAAAAAACTGGTTTTCTTCTGGGGTTTGGGTTTTTTTCTGGAAAAAAACAGAAATTTTGGCAAAAATTGAAATATATGCAAAACTTATTTTCTTAGCACCCATTACAGATCTAAATTCACTTTGCTACATTAAGAACATAAAATGTATTGTGTGTAACTTTGTTTGCTCATGAAATTATCATGTTTGGTATAATTATTACATTTAAAAGTATAGCTTATTCAGACAATAATGACAAATTTACTAATTTTTACTTTTAAATGTTTTAAATTTTTGTTACAAATGGAGCTACAAGCTGCTGAACTCTAGCATCTCTTAGGTTTTGCCAGTATATGAGAAGCAGGCAAAAATTAAAGTTGAAAATAGAAGGAACCATCAACATGGTTGATAACCATGAAGTAAAACAAATTTATTATGGAATCTGGGCTTAGTCTCCCCCACGCTGTCGAGCAGATACAGAGAGCAGACACTCATTTTTAGAACAAGAGCTGAGGGGGGAAAAAAGGGGGGGGGGGACCCAAGGCTCATTCAATACAAATTTTGCCGCATGAAACTTTGTCTAATCAGTCTCATTTTGAGGCCTAGTCAGGAGGACAGGAGCAGATCCACCAACCTCTAGATCAAAAGCCAACAATGGAGGAAGTCCACAAGCAAAGGCGGCACTGAATCCTCCTACCTTCAATTCTTCTCTTGTGAAAATGGCAGTGCGCCCTGAGGGCAGAAATGCATCTTGCTCTTGCATTTGAGAGTTGTGCTGTACTGCTCGTCCTCAGTGTGCGGGAATTGTAATCATCTTCTGATACGGAGATAGTCTCACTGTCTTACATTAAAATCTTCCTATTAGAAGACATTTGGGTGGGAGTAAAAGGTAGCAATACAAGAACACCTTGTCTTAAACATTTTATTCATCATTCCAAAAACATATTTCATGAGGGGTTTTTTATTTTTTCCAAATATTTTCAATTTTTCAGAAAAAAAACAAAAAACGGCCTCAGAAAAAAACAGAAAAACCCTGTTTTTCCCCGAATTTTTTCATTTTGGGGGGGGGGGCTTTCACATCTCTACTTGTGTCACTAGATGATACAAAGCAATGACAGGGATGTCCAGTCCAGAAAGGACATGATATGGGTTCACATTCCAGCCTGGTTCACTGGCAGTAAAGCTGTCCTTTTATTGCTTGTAACCTGAGCCTTGTTGAAGTGAATCACAAAATGAGACAATAAGCATAGAATCCCTTTTGCCAAATCACTGTTCAGAGCAGACCTGCACTCGACGAATATGGCATCTGTGTAGCCTCCAGAAAGAAACTGGATGCTTTTGCTGAATTTGAAACTTTATCTTTCAACTATTTCTTTCCAACAGTGAAAAAGGCTTTAAAAGCATAACACGTTAGGTGTAGTAGGAAATGGCGTTGGGCCTTTGAAACAAAGTTGTGAAGTGATGTGCCGAAAGGTACCCATCTTGAGTTTGGCCAGAAGATGCAAAGTGTTGTTGTTGTTGTTGTTGTTATTGTTGTTATTATTATTATTATTATTATTTTACTAGCAAGCATTTATATAGCGCCAGCAATGTACCTGGCGCTTTACAAAGTAATGGAATAGACACAGTCCCTGCCCTAGGGCTTACAATCTGAGAGACCAGGGAGGGGGGAGACAAGGAGTGTAACAGTCACGAAGATGCGAGGTCCCAGGTGCATGTGCTTGGCTTGGTTACATCGACAATGATAGCTGGCTGGTCTGTGTTGTGAGGATATTTATTTTTTAAATTTTGCTACCCCGCTACCCCGATTATGAGTACACAGACCTCAGAGTAACAGATTGTACTGGATGGAGGGTATCAGCAGGAGTTAGCAAGGAGTCGGGGAGGGCAGAGCGGAAGAGGTGGGTCTTGAGGAGGGATTTGAAGGTATGAAGGGAGGGGGTGAGGCGGATGTGGGCAGGGAGGGAGTTCCAGGTGTGGGGGGCAGCTATACTAGGGAGAAGGGATGAAGGTGGTTAGGGGAGCAGGGGAGGCATGGAAGGGCGAGAGAGGGGACAGAGGAGCCAAGGGAGTGTCCATTAGTCTTCCCTTATGTTGTTTCAGTAATGAGAATGGACTTGAATGAAGAGAGACAACAGCCATGGGCACAAAGTGCAGGAGTCCGAGTCAACAAGCACCCATCAAAGCGTATAGTTAACATGAACTCGCCTTGCTCACCCTCTCGTATTTCCAGTTTCAAATGCACCCCTGATTGTGGAGGGAGACCCCTTGGATCCCTCCCAACCCTTTCCTCAATCGCACTCTTTCCCAAGTTCTACATACAAAACTGTGTGTAGGCAGCAGCTGATGGTAGCTCCATAAAGTGGTTACAGCAGTTTCTTTGTTGGGATGTCCACTCTACCAGCATGGCAGGAATAGAATAGTCCCTTGGATCCATTGAGTACCACCTGCTGTCCACCAGTTCTTTGCATGTCTGAAAGCGCCCATACCGTATAGTATTTTAAAAGAACAGATTGGATTTGGAAGACAGAGAGATTTAATCAGCTGTAACTCACATTAACTGTAGGCTTTTGTGTAGCTTTTGCTGTCCTGATAAAGCTGTGGAGCCCAAAATCTGGTATTGTGATGTCCCAGGCCTCTTCATTCTGTAGGTTTTCTCCTAAAACTAAATTATTTTCCATATTCTGCCACCTTTCCAGCTTTGGCTAGTTGGAAACGTAGCTTGTGTCTTGTGCACACCCTGCTATTGTTTTCCAACTGCCAAACTTGTAAGAGAGACAGAAATTGGGGAGAATTTTAGTTTCCCTCTTTTATTTATTTCTGTATTCCTGGTGGTTCTGTTCTCTTGCTGATAATCATTCCTTTTCCGTGGTATCAAGTTCTCATTTTTAGCTCTGCTGGGATACAAAACAAATTTTAAACTGACTGTTGGGTATACTGGTTCTTGAGCAGGTGGAGAAGACATTCCATGTTTGGAGGGGAAAAGAAGCATTCTTATTACAGATTGGTTTTTAATGGTGGCTATTTGAAGTGGCTTGGATTCTCAAAGGTTAAAATAAGGACGTTTATATAGGATGCTCTTATCTTTTGGTATCACTAGTTAAGCCTACGTAGGGAAGGAGACAGCAGTTTTAAAGGGCTCGGACTCTGTCTATATTCATAAGTGTGGTATGGGTAAGAATAGTGGGTGATCACATAGAACAGTATGAGTGACAAAGCAGTGTTAGGGTTACATCGAGAACGCTCTCTTATTTCCCGTCTTGTCTTGAGTACATCACATTCTCTAAAGTTAGTGTTTTTGTAAGGAATTGCATGTTGTGTGTGCCCTTCAGATATCCAACAAAGCCTAGAAGAATGTTGACAAAGTGAATTTACAGTGATTTTAGAACTGCCTTCAGAAAATTTGAAATATTTGTGGATTTTTTAAAAAAGAGAGTTAATGGCAACTTAAGCCAGCGCATTGTATACCAGTTCTCCGCATTCATCCCCAAGTGTGGAAAGCTTAAAGAAGTCAGCCAATAGGGACACGTGTGGCTTTGAGGATCACTTTTCTGTAAGTTAGGATTAATTTGTGGGAATACAGAATTCAGTTAATTCAGCCTATTTGTTATCTCTGACAAAGAAAATCTGAAGTGCCATTGACTCTCCTCTTCATCTGCTGAGAGATATTCCTTCAGTTCTGCTTAGATGTGCTATTGCCTGCCAGGCCGTTGTACAGCAGGGCTGTTGTGCTAACAACAGTGCAAACAGCCCCCTAAAGAGCTGAGCGAATGGAATGACAGAAACAAATCTGCATGTATTGCATCCCCGGACGGACAGACGGATGCGGATTGCTGGGCTCTTGGTTGCTGCTTAGGGATATGCTAATAAGCATCCTTGCCAACACGGAATGGCCTCTCCCTTGGTTTCAGCCTGGTGTCCGGTTGTACCAACAAGAGAGAGAGATTTCTGTTGGGATTGCATCTCTTGTGTTTAAAGGTATATGGGAGTAATGTGGTTTTATGTGATAAAAGCTACTGCTTGAAGAGCCTGTTTGTGTGTGGGGGGGGGGGGGGTGTCATTGCTCTTCCCCGGTGGGGCTGGTCGCCCTACAGCCCTCACACCAGCGACTGGGGAAACGGCCCAAGATTGGTTTTATCAAATTCGTGGTGATCTTACAGTTTCTATACTTCAGATTAAAATTAAAACAGTTTCATTAAGATAAGTTGTTTAGTTCATCTGGTGTGAACGAGCTCTGAAATGGGGATCATTCCAGTGGGTGGCTACTCCGATATCAGTGGGTTAAGTTTTGAATAGAAAACTGATTGTGGGAGGCAGTACAGTTCTGGGAATTTCCTGAGGAATTCCATTTTGGTGAATGATCTGAATTGAGCTTTATGAGGAATGGCCTAATTAGAGGAAAATCAGAGACATTTTAGGCAAAACCCAATGTTAACACACTCTGAATCATTCTTTCTCTTGTGCCTTTGATGAGTCACATGAAATGAATCCCTTTCAGTAAGCATATTTCCCGCAATTGGACACAGCTGCTTTTCCTACAGAAGCAGCTTGTAACAGTTCAGTGCTTGTCTCATTCACAAATAGTGTCTAGTGCTTTGTATCATTCGTGCGATATAACAAACTGCACCGAGGAGGAAGCACCACACTCGGATGTACTCCATGTTTGCTTTTCCGTCCCCGCTGTGTTAACTTGTAATTCTGGGATTGGATGCCGCGGGGAGGAGTTCTGCAGCAATAGAGGTTGTGCTGGGCAGGGGGAAGTATGGTCCCAGGAGGGGACATTGTCATCGAGAGAGGAGGGAGAGACACTTGGTGTTGGTCCCCCTCATAGCCTGTGGCGGAAAGAGTGGGGTAGAAATGTATTAAAATAAATAAATTAAATAAATAGCCCCACCCCACCCCCCCGGTCAAGTGAGGAGCGGGTCATGGTCCCGGGGTTCTCTGGCCTGGAATTGGTGCTGTTGGACGTGAGGACGGTGGTGAATAAAACCGCTACCATCCAGGAGTTTATACTGAATTGGGACAATGACCTCATGTACGTAACAGAGACCTGGCTGGACAATGAGTCGGGGCCAGTTTTGGGTGACCTCGTTCTGGCTGGGTACTCTGTGCAGCACCGGCCTAGGCCAGAGGGATTTTAGGGGGGTGCGTGTAGCCATTGTTTTCAGGGACACGTTGCTGGTCAGGAGGTTTCCAGTGCAGCCGGTGCCAGGCATTGAGGCCCTCCATCTTATGTTTGATTTGGCTGGGGAGAGATTAGGGGTGCTGCTGATATACCGTGCACTTTCCTGTACAGCTGCATCCCTGACTGTTCTTGCTGAGCTGGTGTGGGATGTGGTCTTGAAGACCCCGAAACCTATTGTTTTGGGGGACTTCAACATCCACACTGAGACCAGCCTTTATGGGGTGGAGCAGGAGTTCATGGCCTCTATGAGCCTGTCCCAGGTTGTGTTTGGCCCGACACATGAGAGGGGGCACACTCTGGACTCAGTGTTTTGCACTGGCCTTGAGGCAGGAGTGGGGTAGATTTTTAAGGAAGGTTATTGAGCAGGCGGTGGCTCAGCAGCTCCAGACGCACCTGGACACTATCAGTTTTCTAGACCCAGCGTAGTGTGGCTTTCGTCCTGTGGCCTTAGTCGATGGCCTCCGCCTAAAATTCGACGAGGGAAATTAAACTTTATTGATTCTGCTAGCTATGTCAGCAGCATTTGATACCATTGATCATGAGGTGCTGGTGACTCACCTGCAGGATCTAGCAGGGGTGGACAGAACTGTGCTTCAGTGGTTCCATTGGCCAGGAGATCTCAGCGTGTGGTGCTGGAGAACTGTTTGTTGTATCCCCGGGGCCTTCCATGTGGGGTCCCGCAGGGTTCTGTTTTGTCTCCCCTCTTGTTCAGTGTGTACATGCAGCCGCTGGGTGAGGTCCAGAGGGGGTTTGGGGTATGGTGTCATCAATATGCTATGACACCCACTACCGTCTGACCCAGGCCCGGCAGTCTCTGTGCTTTCTCGGTGTATGGCAGCTGTGGAGGATTGAATGCGGGCAAGTCGATTGAAGCTGAACCCTGACAAGACGAAGGTGATGGTGGTGGGCAGGGTCAACAATCTGGGGGTTGGGAGGACTCCTATTATGGATGGAGTTTGCCCCCACCCGGTTATGCAGGTCCGGAGCCTGGTGGTGCTCCTGGATCTGCAGCTGCATTTAGATAGTCAGGTGGCGGCTGTCGCTGGGGGCACCTTTCGCCAATTACATCTGGTGAGAAGCTCTGGCCTTATATTTCCAGTTCTGATCTTGCCACTATCAACCATGCCTTCATCACCTCAAGACTAGACTACTGTAATGCCCCTGCGGTCGGCCGGGGGCACCCTCCTCGAGATCCCTCGGGTGTCGACCATGAGGAGGGCATTTTCTGTAGCTGCACTGCGGCTGTGGAACTCCCTCCTGTTGGAGGTCTGCTTGACCGCCAACCTCCCCTCTTTCCGTAGGCAATGCAAGACCTGGCTGTTCAGCCTGGCCTTTACCGAGGAAGATGGGTTGGGTGGGTTGGGTTAGGGAGGGTTTGGGCATGCATTGTTTTAATTGGGGGCTTTTAGGTTGTTTTAATTGTATTTTGGTTTGTTGTCTATTTTTGTTGTTAGCCACCCCAAGATGCTTTCAGCAGGAGGGGGCGGCACATAAATTTTATTAATAAATATTAATATTATTATTACAAGCATTTGTATAGCGCCAGCAGTGTACCTGGCGCTTTACAAAGCAAAAGACGCGGTCCCTGCCTATGGCCCATGGTGATGATCCGGAGGCTGAAGCTAGTACAGAATGCGGCGGCTCATCTCCTGGCAGGGACGGGCTGATATGAACATACTACTCCAATTCTTGTTGCGGTGCATTGACTGCCGATAGTCTTCCGGGCCTAATTCAAGGTATTGATTCAAACCTATAGAGCCCTAAATGGTCTGGGTCCCACTTATCTGAGGGATTGCCTCATCCCCCAGGCCTTGGGCCGGCCTCTGTGGTCGGTTGAGGGCACCCTCCTGGAGGTCCCGTAGGGTAGACGGATGGCCACCATGAGGAAGGAGTTCTTGGTGGCCGCTTCATTGCTGTGGAACTCCCTTCCAGCTGAGATTCGCCTCTGCCCAGATCTGCTCATGTTCCGGCGGCAGTGTAAGACCTAATTGTTCCACCAGGCATCTGGAGGAGGTCACCAATAGGGTGGGTTGGGATGGGGGGTGGAAGGGAGGGTTGATTTAAGGGGGAGGATGGGAAGAAGGATTGGGTGAGAGCGGGTTGGGTTATGTTTTTATTAGGGGTGGGACTCTGGGCAAAATCTCAGTTATACCGATTCTCGGTTCTCATTTATCGGTTCTTCTCTCAGTTCTTTTGGTATCAGATTTTTAACATTGCAGCTTTCCCCGTTGACTTCAGTGGGGAAAACCGCAATGTTAAAAATCCGATGAAAAACCAGTGCAGAAAAACACGATACCACCAATACCAAGAAAAGAACCACGATATTGGATTTATCCGATAGGCCCATTATCAGGTACGCTCAGTTCTCAGCAATACCAAAAGTCCAATCCCTAGCTTTTATACTTTATATTTTTTGGTAAGCCGCCGTGAGCCTTGAGGGAAGGGCGGGATCAATAAAGAAATAATTCTAAAAATATCCCTGAGAAATCGTTATCTGCATGTTCTGTAAAGTGGAGCTGTTCAAAAACAGAACTTTCATTCTCCAGGAAATCTTGACATTGTGAAATAAATTTCTATTCCACATGGGGCCAAAACCTCAAAATATATTGGAAGAAAAGATTTGGAAAAACTTTCCACTTGGATATGTTGAGTCAAAAAGCTGCAACATCATTAAGAGAAGATGAAGTCAAAATTATTTTTGAACCCCAAAATTGAAGGTTCAAAATTAATTTTGACTTTATCTTCTCTTTAAATTTAAAAAGTTGGGGTTTTGTGTTGAAAATAATATTTTTTTCCAGAAAATCAGTTTTTAGAATTCTGTCCTCTTGTAAAAAAAAATTTGGCTTCACACAATCATATTTTTGGGCAAGAAAACTGGCAAGTAGGCAGGACTAGACTTTGGGGGAGGGGTTATGGGATTTTATAGGTTTTATTTTCTATATTTTCTATGTAAGTTTTTTATGATGCAGTTAGGCACCCTGAGCCTTCAGAGGAGGTGAGGATAAAAATCCAGCTAGCTAGCTAGCTAGCTAGCTAACTCCATACAGTGGCTGAGAGCAGCAGCAAGGAATTCCTGTCAAAATGATTTTAAAAGCTCCTGCGTGGTTGGTTTTCTATTGGAAGAGCTTATCTACTTTTCAGTAAGTTGGTATCTACCATTTTAAACAACTGCAGTATCACCGACACTAGAAGACTTAGGTAAAGCTGCAAATATAGAGGCTTCTTAGGACAACAGTCAGACTTTGAATTCTTAGAAGATTTTATTGCGGATAAAAAAGACTGTTTCTAAAGGTAAAATAGAGCTCTCTTTCATGTGGAGGACCCTCGGAGGCACTCAGGAGCATTCAGTGCATAAATCTGAACTAGCCAGGCCTTGACGGGTCACCTTTAAATGTCCCGTTACAGTTACCCAGCCACACAGCTAGCGTTGAGTCAAATTCTTCACTTAAAAGTGTATGCTTATGTAGCAATGAAAACCTGCATTTTTTAATTTAGAGCATTTAATTTTCTATAGAAGTTGTGGATAGAGAGTTATTGCAATGTGTTACTGATTATATGTGGCTCTGGTTTAGAGACAAGACACATGCGCACGTACGCGCACACACACACACACGACTCCATTAAAAGTGAAATCGGTATGGTATTAGCATGCCATGAAGAACATGGTAACCAGCACGCAACAGCAGATTCAACATACGCAACTGCCTAAGGAACTATAGCTGCAGAGTCATATAAGCGGATTCTGCAGTCTGCTTCAATCTATCACAGTCATCGGCATCTTTTACAGTTTTACTTTTTAAAAGAATCCCTATTTATGAAGTTTTTATACTGTTTCCCCTACCTTTTTTAACTTCCCTCTCTCAAATATGTTTTAGGATCATTCCTTCCAAATCTAGCCAGGTAATATATGCACACCGTACAGGCACAACATCTGGGCTTCCAGTGCCTTAGCCCTTCCTGTATCCTTCCTCTATTCTCCCCACCACAGCACAGCGCCTCTTTCCAGGCAGCAATATGGCTTCACGGCCCTGCCGCCTCCCGCTCTGCTAGACAGCAGGCACTCAGCTGCATCCAGAGGACTGTCCCTCGCTGTGTGCGTAGCAGTAAGAGAAGATGTCATTGAGTGTCTGATACTTTATGGTTTGACGGACATATCTGAAATGTTAGCGTAGTCAAAGGGGGTAGCTGTAAGGAAGAGAAGATGTTTGCTGAGTTAGTTGTAATGAATGTGGAAGCCATTCTCATTGGGGTTTGGATGCAGGACATTTAAGTCTGGGACTCCTCCCCATCTCATTTTCTCCCTCTCTAATTATTATTTTGTATATAGCACCAGCAGTGTACCTGGCACTGTACAACTAAGCCATAGACAGGTCCCTACCCCCAGGGGCTTACAATCTAAGACACAAGGGAAGCTGAACTAAGAATTAAGAAATGATTAATAATTAATAATAATAAATGAAATGATTAAGAAATTGGCCAATCTACAAGGAATGTCCAGCTGGAGATCAGCCACCTCGCTGAAGCTGAACAAGTTGATGATTGCTGTTGCCTTCCTCTTACAAAGCCGCCTTTTAAAAAGTTTGGCCATTATTTTTCTTGAAGAACCAGTTTAAGCATAATGCTTAGATAACTTGCTTTGTATAAAAAAAAATTTTTTTAAAGTTTCATATTTGTAATCTCCAATCCACGTGTACAACAAATTGATGTCTGAAAGCCCTCGGTCGTGTTCTCCTTTATGCTAACGGTGAGTGTGGTTGTCCTGTCCGCGTCTGGTCCCGTAGGCTGCATTCTCCTCCTCAGGAAGATTCCTACCAATTCCTGATCATCCTTCCTTCGCTGATAAAACGAGGAGGTTAACAACGCTATTTCCAGCACTCTATTGCTTCACTGCAGTTTCTTTTGAATCTCTCCTTAGGAAGACACACACATCCATGCAACAGCAGTGAAACGAGTGGCCCAGTTCAGGCCAAGTGCCTGAGGGCTCGGGGCCGCTGCGCTGCTTGTTCAGCTCCAAAATGACACTGCAAGGCTAAGTCCTTCACCCAGTGTCTCCATTCACATGCAGATCAAAAGAAACAAACCCCTTGCCCTGCTCCGGCACTTTTCTGTACTGCTCAGTCTTGTCCTGCAGATGCTTCCTCGCTTGTGTGCGGGGTTCCCTCCAGCCCCTTGGCTTCCTTCCTCAGGTGTCTGGGCCCCACGGCCCCACCACCACTGAGGGAAGTTCCTTCCTTTATAGGGCTGGCTGTTCCTTCTCATTGGTCATTCATTCGCCAGTCAGGGCTGTTCCTTCAATGACTTGATCAGCCCCCCCACCCCACCCCCCACCACAGCGTCACAGTTTAAAACGGCTGTATCTTTTGCTTTATACTTTGTTGTTCAGGTGACTGACATGTTGAAAAGTTAGTAATAATTTTATTTTTATAGTGCTCCCCTGCCTTTAAATGGCACTTGGAGCACATTTTAAAATGAAATTAAGACAATTTAAGAGGGGAAGGTAAAGAGGGAGGGCAGACAACATTAAGGGGAACCAGCTGCAGTATGTCCTAAAAGCAGCTAGAGATTCAATGGGTTTTAGGTGCTTTTTAATGGTAAGGAGGGAGGAACTAAGGCCACTTTCACACCTCTTCTTCCCCCCCGCGCATATTTTGGCTGTGTGAGAGAGTGCGGGAGCCAGAATCTGCACTGAGTTCAGCTGGTCTGAAAGCCTCCACCCCCCCCCCACCCCAGTGCACACGCAGCGATACAGAGCTGGATTTCCTGTTCCGTATCTCCGAGTGTTTGTGCTGACAAAGCCGCACCGGGGGGCGGGGGGTTCAGACTGGCTGAACCCCACACATATCCTGACTTGCACATTCCCTCCCGCAGCCAGGATATACGCGCGGGGGGCGGGCAGGTGTGAAACTGGCCTAAGATTGGCATTCCGAGAGAGCAAGTTCCACTCTTGGAGGCCCGCCACAGGAAAGACCTGATTGCTCACTGATTTTCTTTATTATTATTATTATTATATTTGTTAGCACTTATATAGCGCCAGCAATGTACCTGGTGCTTTACAGAGAATAAGATAGACACGGTCCCTGCCCAAGAGCTTACAATCTAAAGACGGGGAGGGGAGACAGGGAAGGGGAACAGAGGGAGAGACAAGGGATGCGACATTCACGAGGATGTGAGAGCTCAGGTACACGTTCTTGGCTTGGTTACAGTAAGTTGGGAGTTTGCAGATAACAGGTGGGGGATAATCCTGGGTGGGGGTGATTAGCAGGAGTTAGGAAAGACAGGATTGTTGTTGTTGCTGGCTAGGCAGTCACTCAAATACAAATGTTTGCAGAAGTGCTTGTCTTGAGAGGGGACCGGGTTTAGGAGAGAGGCGCACAGAGTACCTGGGGGTGGGAGAACCGCTGCTTCCATTTCGAGGCCATTTCCAGATGGTGAGTGGTCTGACATCAACTCATAATGAATGAGTCTGTCTTCCCGGACCTTGGGATCAGCAGGCAACAGGGAGACTGGGAAGAGCCTTGGTGTACCCTGCTGAATTCCTAGTTCTTCCTTCAGTCTTCACAAGACAGTCACAGCAGTTTGCAGTGCCGCCTCCTCATCATTTTTTTGAGCAGGAGTCCTCTTCACCCCAAATGCAGGGTCCTGCCCTCCCATTATTAAGTAACCCATCTCTTAATATGCCCGTATTTGGGACACGCAGCAGGGGAATTCACTGTTTCCTCTTCACCAGCCTGAAACTCTGCTGTGGAGACGTCTGGCAAAGAACAGTTTTTTCAGTGTATATTGGTCTGGGTTCCACAGCACTTGCTGGCACGGAGCAGGCTTGTGCATTCATGCAGCAAAGCAGTGTGGTTTAGGGAACTCAGAAGGTACCATAAAGGCTTCTTCTTGGAGAACCCATGAGAAGATAAGTAGTTGCCTTCAGGCCTGGAGGCAAGTTCTCTTCTTGGAGGATGCAAAACTAAAAAACAGGCCTTACAAAAATAAAGGCCATATCTCTCTGCTCTTGTATCCTGTCACACTCCTGCCCGGGAGCTTCGTTCCTCCTCTACCCCCACCCTCACCTGCTTGCGCTCCTCTAAACATCTTTGCCCCTTCTTCCTTGCTGCCCCCCAGGCCTGGAACTCCCTCCCTGGATGCGTGTGCTCTGTTCCCTCCCTCCCAACTTTCAAATCCCTCCAGAAAACCTACCTCTCTTGTCAGGCTTTCCGTGGCCCGTCATGAGTGAAATTGCATCCTCTCCTCCCTCCCTCAAAATGTAGTTCCCTGCAACTAAGTGAAGCACGTGCACCTGCAACTTGTCAACCGTATGAATGTCTCCTTGTCTCTGCTGATATTCACCTCTCCCATGTCTCTTCCATTGTAAGCCCCTGGGGGTTAGGTACCTGTCTCTAACTATTGATTGCACAGTGCCACAGGGACACTGCTGGTGCCATAATAATAATAGTAATAATAATAAAAGCCAAGACAATATGCACACTTGTGGAGCATAGCGGGTTAGCACTGAATGGAGGATCATCCTGCTTTCCACTGTGGGACAATTTGCAACACTGTGGAAGAGCAATGTAAGTCCATTCCTCCATCCCCTCGTATAACAGACCTCACTGTCCGTTGGGGTTCACTCGATAAATGGGAAAGGAAAAGTGGGCTCTTACCTTATGAATTTTCCTTTTATGGGGGGTGGGGGAGGAGGTTCCTCCTGGACAACCAGCTCAGTGCTCTGGGGTTAGATCCCCACCTTAACCGGCAGGAGGCAGAATTCAACTTTTCAGATCATGCTCAGAGGGAATCTGATAACAAGCTTCCTAAGTTTCCCTCAGCAAATAAATCTATTTCTAGTCTGGCCCTCTGTAGCGATGGAGCTTTATTAAAATCATTTCTTCTTTATGTGCCTAAATAAGGCCAAAGAACTCTGGGTGCATTTCATTCATTGAGGGGTCCATGGGAGTTTTGGGATTGATTTATTGATTTATTTTCAGTATTTATATTATTATTATAAACATTTGTATAGCACCAGCCGTGTACCTGGTGCTTTACAGAACAAAGATAAAGTTGTGGTCCCTGCCTACGGCTTACAATCTAAAAAGACAAGGAGGGGGCGACAAGGAGAGGGGACAAAGGGAAGACAAGGGAGAAGCAAACAAACATGCAAGCGGCTGCAAAGTCTCAGGTGCGCGTGCTTGGCTTGATTGCAGTTAGGCAGGAGTCTGCAGAGGAGGGCAGACAGTAGGTATTAGGGGAAAACAACTAGCAGGCATTGGGAAAGGCGGCATGGAAGAAGTGGGTCTTGAGGAGGGATTTGAAGGAGCGGAGGGAGGGGGCAAGGCGGATGTGGGTAGGGAGGGAGTTCCAGGCATGCGGGGCAGCGAGGGAGAAGGGACGAAGGCGGTTAGGGGAGCATAGGGGGCGGGGGAGAGTGAGGGAGGGGACAGAGGAGGAGCGGAGGGCGCGTGCAGGAGTGTCTAAGGAGATTAGGACTGAGAGATAGAGGGGGAGCTTGGCTGTAAAGTGTTTTAGGGAAGTGAAGTATTTTAGTCACCCTCCTGCCCAATGGCAGCTCGGGGCGGCGAACAAAATGCATTCAAACAAATACAAAAATATAAAACACTATAAAACGTCAATTAAAAGCAAAAACCAACTGAGGCCCTAAAGATGACACCCACCCCCTCAAAAGAAAAAAGAAACCTCCACACACCCCCACACTCCCGCCATTACCCGTCCCCCTCACCAAACGCCTGGCGAAACAGCCAGGCTTTGCACTGTCTACGGAAGGTGGGGAGGTCCGGAGAGAGGCGAATCTCTCCCGGGAGAGAGTTCCACAGCCTTGGCATGGCCAACAAGAATGCACTCTCCAACGTGGTCACCCGGGGGACCTCCAAGAGAGCGCGCTCATCCGACCGCAGAGGCTGATCCAGGACACCGGGGATGAGGTGGTCCCACAGGTAAGCGGGGCCCAAGCCAGATAGGGCCTTAAAGGTAATAACCAACACTTTGAATCGGGCCCGGAAGACTCTAGGCAGCACCGGTGTTAGGTGGTCACGGTTGCTATGGTCAGCTCCCAGTTAGTCACCTCTTTCTTATGTTGAAACAACTTAGCATGTTTGAGATGTTGGCATGCAGTCCTTACCTGCTTCAATCCGCCTCTAGACTGGAACCTCCTTCCTCTCTAAAGTAATCTCTGCCTTGCCCATAGTCACGAAATCTCCTCCTGTTTTCTTCATTGCATGTGCCGTGCAGCACGTTTCTGGCATTCTCTAGAGGTATAAAAGATCTTTAGTTTCTCTCTGGTTAGAGACTTGGGAGAAAATTGGAACGACTGTTCTTGTGGTAACAAAGTCCTATAAGAAGGGTTAGCCCGTCTTCTTGGATATACAGTACTACTTTAGAAGAACTATTTATGTGTAACTCATGGTGACAGTGTCTGGCTTTCTTGTGGCTGAGCAGCACGTAGAAAAGTCTGATTCTGCACTAATATTTGAGGTATGGAGCCTGAGTTCTTTGGTTGGGTCAGTAAGAGACTACGTCCAGGTATAGTTCCTCCATTTGGAAGATACAAGTTTGGCACTGTAGAAGAGAGAGGATTTGAGCAGGGCCTTCCAGGAGTCTTTGTAATCCTGACTGACCAGCTGCTTCCTTCCAATTTGGAAGGTCTCGGAGAATCTTTTCCCAGTCACTGCCTGGAAAAACAATTGGGGAAGAAGTTCTATTTGACTGTTTAAATATTAGTCCTCTTTGTCTCCTCTGGAGACACTCTCACTCCTCCTAGCCTATATTTACGTTTGCCTGCCGTCTGCCAAAAGGGCTTGCGTTGCTTGCCGGGACCACGGAGAAGTAAAGCTGCAAACATCATTCTCGCAGACACAGAGCAGCTGCTTTTACAAGTCTCTGTTGGGAAATATTTATTCTTGTGCAGATCGTACAACTCCTAATATACCTGGTTTGTTGGGGTGTAGGTGGATTGCTCTGTGGCATTGGGTGGTGGAAATAGCGCGTACGCACAAGCAGCCCGCGTAATGCAGCGCACACGCACCTTTGAGCAGCGTAAAGAAGACTTTGAGTGATTGTAAATGGCTACACCCATTGTAAGGCTCTCTTGCTGTTATGCTATATTTGTGAAATTGCTTAATTCATGAAATAAGAAAACCAGGCCTGTAAGCCTCCTAGTAGAAGGTATCGCTGGGGTGAAAAGTAACTCTCCTAGGAAAAGTGGGTGATTGGAACCAAGCCCGTTGCCAGAGTGAAGGGGAGACCTAACAGTCTTTTTATGTGTATCCTTTGCAGGGAGACGACAATGCTGCACTCACTTGGTTATGCACTAAAGCGCGTTTACAGGTGGCCTCATTCTCATGGGTAGATTCCTTGGGTCAGATCCCTTTGTTGTAGTCAATTTATGAATGGCTTCTTAGCAGAGGTTAGGGGGGCGAGAAGGGGAGCTCGGACCTCCCAGGCAGTCCCCCTCTTATTGTAACCCTATTGGAACTACCTTTGGGGACTTGGTGATCAAGTTCTGCCCCTCCCCTCCTGTATGTCTTGTACAAACAAACGTTGTAGTCCTGCTTTGACCTTTTTGACATCTGGACTAAGTTTTGTAGGCACTGCTGAATATAAGTAAACTTAAATTTTCTTTGGATTTTTCCAGGTACCCTCCCAGCACAGGATAAAGTCTCACAGAAACCAGCAGAGAACACAAACTGCAGTAGCCCTTCCCGGAAAAGGTCTACCTCTGAGAGCATGTCTTCAACAGGCAAGTAATCTCTGCACTTCCTCCTCGCCTCTTCCTGCCAGTTTTGACCCCTACCCCCTCTCTCTCCTTCCCCTCCTTTGAGACGCGCTTCGTACGTCTCTACTCCCCTCTCCACCTCCATGTTGCTGTCATCTACCGGCTCCCTCTCCTCCTTTTTCTCCGACCTCGAGTCCTGGCTCACCCTATTCCTCTCTGATGACATCGGCACACTCATCCGTGGCGACTTCAACATTCATGTTGATGCATCCTCTCACCCTTGTATCATCCGCTTCCTCTCCTTAGCTTCCTCCTTTAATCTCCACCTCTGGACTAGCTCCCCCACCCACACTGATGGTCACTCTCTTAATCTCGTGTTCTCTAGGAACTGTTCTGTCTCCGATCTCTCCTTAAAACCCCATCCCATATCTGACCATTTCCTTGCCTCCTTCAACCTCTCCCAGTGCTCCCCCTCCTCTTCCCCTTCTCCCCGTCGCTTCCGCGATCTGCAGGTCATTGTGCCCCAGGACTTTGCCTCCTCCCTCTCTCCTCGTCTCCCCTCAGTCTTCTTCTCCTCCCCCAATTCTGCCATCTCCACCTTCAACTTTTCTCTTGCCTCCACCCTCTCCTCCCGCCAACCTCGCTCCCGTAACCCTCGCCCTTGGCTCACCCCCACCATTCGCCATCTCCGCTCCTACACCCGGGCTGCTGAACGCTTCTGGCGCAAATCTCACTACCACGCTGACTTCTTCCACTTCAAATTCTGCCTCTCATCACTCAATTCTGCTATTTCCCTCACTAGACAGCAGTGCTATGCCTCACACATTGACTCCTGCTCCTGGGACCCTCGCTGCCTCTTTTCCACCTTTCACTCCCTTCTCAAACTCCCCTGTCCTCCTCCTCCCTCTTCTCTCTCTGCTCAGGATCTTGGTCTCTTTTTCACCTCTAAGATTGACAAGATTCGCCTGGAAATCGCTTCCAAGTCCTCTCCCCCTACCACTCCCCCTCCCTCTCCCTCCTCCCCCCACCTCTCTCCTGTCCTCCTTCCCTCCTGCCTCCCTTGAGGAAATCTTCTCCCTACTCTCCTCCTCCAATCCCTCCCTCTGGACCCCATTCCTTCCTGCCTTCTGACCTCCATTGCTTCCACCGTCGCCCACATCATCAACCTCTCCCTCTCTACCAGCTCCTTCCCCTCTGCCTTTAAACACACCACTGTCTCCCCCATCCTCAAAAAGTCCACTCTGGATCCCTCTGAACCCTCTAATTACCATCCTGTCTCTCTCCTCCCTTTTGCTTCCAAACTCTACTCTCGTTGCCTCAACCTCCTCTCCACCAACTCCTCCCTTGACCCCCTCCAATCTGGCTTCCGCCCTCTTCACTCCACTGAAACTGCTCTTGCTAAGATCACCAATGATCTTGTGGCTAAATCCAACCGCCTTTACTCTATTCTTGTCCTCCTTGATCTCTCTGCTGCCTTCGACACTGTTGACCACTCACTCCTGCTTGACTCGCTTCACTCCCTTGGATTCCAGAACTCTGTCCTCGACTGGTTCTCCTCCTGCCTTTCTGACCACTCCTTCAATGTATCTCTTCCTAACTCCTTCCCCTCCTCCTTCCTGCCCCTCTCGGTCGGGGTTCCCCAAGGCTCCGTCCTTGGCCCTCTCCTCTTCTCATCTACACCTAATCCCTAGGCAAACTCATTGCCTCCCACGGTTTCCAATACCACCTATACGCTGACGACACTCAACTCTATCTCGCCACTCTTTCCCCCTCCCCCTCTGTTCAAGCTTGTCTCACCAACTGTCTCTCCGATATCTCCGCCTGGATGTCTCAACACCAACTCAAACTGAACATGGCTAAAACTGAACTCCTGATCTTCCCTCCCAATCCTTCCTCTCCCTCTTCCCTCTCAATTGCCATTGAAGGGGTCTCCATCCTCCCTGTACCCCAAGCCCG
>QEPC01000700.1:326389-377798 GCA_003113815.1 Sphenodon punctatus
CACCTTTCTTCCCTCATCTCTGTTCAAAACTCTGCTGCCAGGATCATCCACCTCGCCCATCGCTTTGACCATGTGCAGCTTCTCCTCTCCTCTCCTCTCCCCACTGGCTCCCTCTTCCTGAGTGTATTCTGCACAAGCTCCTTGTCTTCAGCTACAAAGCCCTTCACAACTTCGCTCCCCGCTACCTCTCTGCCCTGATCTCCCTCTGACCCCTTGTTCAAGCACTCCACTCCTCTTCCATCCCCTCCCTCACCCTCCCACGCCTCCCCTGCTCCCCCAACCGCCTTCATCCCTTCTCCCTCGCTGCCCCGCACGTCTGGAACTCCCTCCCTGCCCTCGTCCGCCTTGCCCCCCCCCACACCTTCAAGTCCCTCCTCAAAACCCACCTCTTCCGCTCCGCCCTTCCTAACTCCTGCTAACCATCCCCACCCAGGATTATCCCCCACCTGTTATCTGCAAACTCCCAATTTGCTGTAACCAAGCCAAGAACATGTACCTGAGTTCTCGCATCCTCATGAATGTTGCATCCCTTGTCTCTCCCTCTGTTCCCCCTTCCCTGTCTCCCGTCCCCCTGTCTTTAGATTGTAAGCTCTCGGGCAGGGACCGTGTCTATCGTATTTTCTGTAAAGCGCTGGCACTATATAAACACTTATTATTATAATAATAATAATAATAATAATAAAGGCCATGTCTGCACTGCGAGGCAAAGAAGGCTTCTTGGCGTTCAGAAACGAGTGCTGCTTCTGCCTCAAGGGGTCGCGCAAAGATGGTTGTCTCACAAAGGTCAAACTAACTGAAAATGAAGTTACAAGGGAAATTATTTGCCACCTTAATTTTAGCAGTCACTATTATTATTATTATTATTATTAATTAATTTCATTATCATATAAGGAACATGCAGTATTAATAAAATTCTCCTACATCTGGGGTTGGGAAGCTGAATGACCCCTTTGAGACACGGGCGGGAGCTACCTTAAGTGAACAGTTTAGTTTGGGCCTGTTCAATGCAATTTGGAAAGAGGTTTTGAAATATTTCAGAAATTGAGTCTAGCTGACTGAGGTGGGTCATGTTTGGGTGCAGGCGGGCAGGGCCTACCTGAGCAAGGGGTCAGGCTGTGCCAAGACACAAGGGGGTGGGACTGGGCAGGGCATAGTGTTTTGGCATGCCTGCCTGGTTGCACTCCAGCCTGTCTAGGTAGGGCTTGTAACTCGAGGATTGACTCCCCTCTGTCTTTGTGGCCTTTGGACGCAGCGGTCCAGGGGGTTGCTCTGAGAGAGAGCAGAAAGGCAGCTCACAAGTAAGCAACCAAATTTCTCCTTATCCCTTCTCATTCCTATGTGAAAGTGATGTTTGGTGACATAAGTGGCCACGTCTACCCTCTCTCCAGAGGCAATTCTTGTAAGCTTGAGCAGAATGGGATCCACTATAGCGAGAGGAAAAAAGCATTTTACTGTTGCTAGAGATGATAAGGAATTGAGGATCTGACTCTTGAATCTCATCCCAATATTATTTATCTTTTGAATAGATCTGCCCTTAATTAGGGTGCCTACAGGATGGCTCACCACTATTCCTCCTGAAAGACACTACTGAGAATAATTGTATTTAAGGGAATAAGGGACAGTGAAAAGTTCGGTGTTCTGTAAGGCAGAAATTGCCATTCTGAATTGTGCGTACAGAAGTGAGATGTCCTGGCCAGTGATGCCAACTTCAGCCATTGCCTTCTCTGCGAAGCGCATTCGCTGCCTTGCACAAGGGACAAAACCCTTAGCCAGTTTGCAAAGCTGCTGTCTTATTCTTCAAGTCCCTGGATCTGCTGTAATGCCTCCAGAAGTGTGGTCACTGCCTGGTTAATTGTGCCTGTCCTCCTTCTATTGCTTACTGCATCAGCCACCCTCCCCTCTTCATTCTGTTCCCTTGCATCCGCCTCTTGGGCTGTAAGCTCTTAGGGGCAGCGACCAGCAGTGTGCTTGGACGGGCTTGGCCTGCTTGGGATCTTTAACAGCTGCTCTTAACTAACGATGATAAAACTCCTAGACCATGTCAGTGTGTGAATAGATCATTAGCACCATATTTGTTACGTAAATCACAAGAACATAAGTAGTGACAGCCCAGCACCTGTCTCCGATAGTGGCCAGTCTCAGTCGCTTGGGAAAACTGGGTCCCAATGCCGGGGCGATCCATTCCCTGTTGTTCACTCCCAGCTCTCAGCAGTAAGTGGTTACATTTCCCAAACCTACCTGGCTAATCGCCGCTAATGGACCGATCCTCCAGAAACGCGTCCAATCCTTTCTTAAACCCAGCGACACGACTGACCTTGACCGCGTCTTCCGGCAACAAACTACAACTTAATTGTGCATTGAGTGAAAAAATACTTAGGTTTAAATCTGCTGCCGGTTAGTTCCATGGGGCATCCCCTAGTTCTAGTGCTGTTTGACAAGTGACTAACCGCTCCCTACTGACTCGTTCCGCCCCACTCGTGATTTTATAAACGTCTGTCCTAGCCCTTTTCAGATGTCTCTTCTCCCAGCCGATCCAGCCTCTCTTCGTAGAGGAGTCGTTCCAGAACATTTTTGTTGCTCTTCTCTGTACCTTTTCTATTTCTACTATGTCTCTTTTGAGATGGGGCGACCAGAACTGCATGCAATATTCAAGGTGCGTTCGCACCATAGGTTTATATGGAGGCACTAGGATATTTTCAGTTTCCTAACCTTCTATTTGCTATTTTGACTGCTGCTGCCGTTTGAGCTGAAGATACAGTGGCAGTTTAGCAATAGGTTACAAATAGCAGTTACCAGTAGTAGTTACTGGTAAGTTACAAATTACCAGTAGTGGGTCTGCAATTCCATATTTGAGTTCCTCCTTCAGAACTCTGGAGTGAAAACCATCTGGTCCCAGTGATTTGTTACTATTTAGTTGGTCAATTTGCTCTAGAACCTCACCAGAGTTGCATGGATTTGTGACAGCTGTTCTGATTCATCACCTTCATAGAACACTTATTGCGTGGGTATCTTCCCAACATGCTCTGCAGTGAAAACGGCACTGGCCTTATCCTCCCTGAGCCCCCCTTTCACCCGACTGACCCTCTAGCAGGCTTCTTACTTCTGACGTACTTTTAAACGGTTTTATTAGTAGTTTTTGCCTCTTTAGCGAGTTACTCTTCAAATTCCTTCTTGGCCTATCTTAACATTTCACATCTAATTTGCCCGTGTTTATGCTCTTTCCATTTTCTTCATTGGGACTATCTTTCCATTTTTTAAAGGATGCCTTTTTGACTCTAATAGCCTCCTTCACCTCCCCATTTAGCCACATGGACAGGCGTTTGGTCCTCTTCCCTTTTTTTATTGTGGAATACATTTAATCTGGGCTTCCAAGATGGTATTTTTAAATAGTCTCCATGCCTCTTGCAGACATTTAATTTTTGCAACTGCTCCTTTTTAATTTTCTTATAACTAGCGTCCTCATTTTAGCATAGTCTCTCCTTTTAAAGTTAAATGTTACTGCAGTAGTTTTGTTTGTTGTTCTCTTTCCAGTAATTGTCAAATTTCATTATATTATGATCACTATTGCCAAGCGGCTTCACCACTGTTACCCCTTGCACCAGGTCCAGCAACTTAGGACTAGATCTCAAGCAGCTCTTCCTCTCATTGATATCCTCCATGACCAGCTACTCCAAGAAGCAGTCATTTATGGCATCTAGAAACGTTACCTCCATATCACACCCCAAGAAGACATTCACCCAGTCAATTTAAGGATAATTGAAATCACCCATTATTATTCAATCTCAAACAAAAGTTTCCCCTAATTTTGTTACACAAAAATAGCAACATTTTGTATAACAGCTGGGTTCTGCAAGGACAGCAGAAATATGAGTTTTTGAGCACTATTACAAAAAAACGTATCACCGAACAGGAAAAATCCAATGGCTCCTTACATCCTCATACAAAGGGCAAGTTAGCATATAGCGGCAGAGATCCTCTATTGCTCCACAATTGCATGGACAAATCCTGGTTTCTTTGGACACACCATTGTATCTACCTTCCACTACTGCGTAGAGGAATGTTTGGAATCGCAAAGCTGTAAATGCTTCCCATAAAACACCACATTTTAGTATGTTTATATACTTTTCCAACCCAAAGAGCATTTTTCAGGAAGGATACCATGGTGCCACATTAGAATTTCCAAAGGAAGCTAGATCAAGTTGCTTATCCAAATCATCAATTGTAACCATAATTTGTGGAGCAACCTCCCAAGGTAGCTTCATGTTCAAGCCCAATAGGGAGAAACCCCAATCATCTAACCTATGTTGTATATGATCAAACCAGTAGGAAACTTGAGGTGTCAGGTTTTCAAACTGTTCTTTGAGGCACAGCCAGGGAAGTTGATCTGCATTCATACATGATGATCTACTATACCCCAATACGTACTAAGCTCTTATCGGTTTTAGCTGAAACCGAGGATATGCCAGCCTCTGCCCCAAGTAGAAAGATATTCTGCAGGGTTTTCAGAATACTATCATTCGTAGTGCCCCAGAACTCTGCTCCGTTTAGCACTAAAAACCCGTACAGCTGGTATGACCAGATTGCCCCCCATAACAATGGGAGATACACAAAACTCCCTGCATGGTTCTTAGTCCAAGCTTTTTTGCTTCTGAGCAATGAAAATTCCAGTCACCAGACTGCGATAACTAAACTCCTACATATGTAAAGGTCTTAATTTGGTCTTTTGCCAGACCATCCAGTAACCAACTGGTAACTTGAACATTTTTCCCAGAGGACATAATCTTGGTCTTCTCATAATTAATCACTAGACTCTTGATTCCAATACAATGAAAAGTCCTTAAGGAGTCTTTAACCCGATAGGGGTTTGTGAGAGAAGCACCATACTGCCAGCATACCATGAGGAGTGAAACTGTGCGAGACCCTTTAGGTGGAAAGGAATGTTCACCTGACAGCGTATCCACTACATCATTAATGTCAACATTAAAAAGAAATAGTGCGAAAAGGCACCCCCATATTGATAGTGTTAGTACCGGGTCTAAGGTGGGGTTAGTAACCCACCTGACTTGTTGTTTATTATATATTATTTAGCCCTGTTTTAATATTTTAATATTATTGTTATGAAAGGTTTTTAATTGTTTGTATTGTATTTTATTGTTGGAAGCCGCCCCGGGCTGCTTTGCAGGAGGGGCGGGGTAAAAATCTATTAAATAAATAAATAAATAAGCTTTGGCACTGTCCTTGCATAGAGTACTTAACAGGACCATAAATCTGAGGCCCAGATCCCAAAGCTGCGCCCTATCTATGGAATCAAAGGCAGCTTTTAGGAATAAAACTTGCCCTTTTTGACCAGGGTATATTTTTTAGTCCAGTGGGAAAGCAAAGCGCAAGACACCCATCCCTAGTGGAATAACCCTTTCTAAGTCCTGCCTTTTCTTCCTTAAACCATTTGGCGTTTTCTGCCCATTCGTCTAGGCGACTGAATAAGTATCTTGAATAAATGTAAAATGCTATACTAAGGAAATTGGACGATAACTGCTAGGGTTCGCCCTACCCCCTTTCTTATACAAGGGGATAATAATACTCAGGGCCCGTATCCGGGACAAATCCCTGAACCATTGATTATATGTAAAGATTTTAGCCAGAACTGGTGCCCACCTCTAAATACTTCAGGAGGAATTAAGTCTTCCCCATAGGCCTTATTACTGGACTGTGCTAGTATTAGGGGTTTAACCTCATCCACCAAAACGGGGGACACGAAGGGTAGGAACTATTTAGAAATTCCAACAAATCCTGAGAGCCCAAGGCTTAGCCCTGTTGGCTCCCATTAGTCTTATGTTTCTGACTTTAGTAGCCTGTCTGATCTCTGTTAGCATTTCATAGCCAGTCTCACCGTCCTGGTCAAGGGGACAACAGTCCAGCCCCACTGCTAGGCACTTACCCATTATGCATGTCATTTCTATCCATAGAGATTACCTGTAAAAATTTTAATCCTACTTGACTCAGTGCTGTCTTTAACATGGAGCACAACCAATTTCATCTACTCTCAGTCATTTCGATCTATTTTGTACCCTAGTATTACAGTAATCAGATCTCTGAGAGGCCTATTATGTTTAGATCTTCAGTTAGTGCCATACACTCTTAATTCTCTCATCTTGCCTTTTAGAAACACTAAAATGTATTCTTTTTATTTTTATCTGCTCATTGTAAGTAACTCTTTCATGTATTTTGGGATTATTTATATTTGTCTGCTCTGCACTGATTTCCACCTGCTTTCCCTTGGCTTCTTTCATATCCTCTATTAGGATATTCTAATTGCCTTGAATTAACAGCATCCTTTGTAAATGCCTTGGTTCTAACCATGTACTCCTCAGCGCCTGTTGGCTTGCCCCCAGATATTAGTTTAAAAACTGCTCTAACTTTTTTAATTTTTAGCGCCAGCAGGCGGGTTCCATTCTGGTTTAGGTGAAGCCCATCCTGTCAGGCTAGGCTGCCCCTTCCCCAAAAGACTCCTTAGTTCCTAATGAATCTAAAGCCCCCTCCCTTCACCATCATCTCATCCATGCATTGAGACTCGAGAACTCAGCCTGCCTCTGGGGTCCTGCGCATGGAACCAGGTGCATTTCTGAGAACACGACCCTGGAGGTTCTGGACTTCAGTCTCCTACATAGAAGCCTAAATTTGGCCTCCACAACCTTCCTCCTACATCTTCCTATGTCATTGTTACCCACATATACCACGACAGCCGACTCCATCCCAGCCCCCTCTAAAATTCTAAGTGCTACCTTCGCACCAGGCAGGCAATTTCCCTTGCGGTCCTCACCACCACCAACAACCCAGCTGTCTACATTTCTAACAGTCGAATCACCAACAACTATGGCTATTCTATTCCCACCCCCCTGGGCACCTCCCCCGGAGACATAGCCTCAGTGCGAGAGGATAATACATCACCTGGAAGGTAGGTTCCAGCTACAGGATCACTTCCCACTCTTCCAGTCTGATGCTCTCCTTCCTGGAGGCCTTGCTCCTCCAAAGCAGCCTCGAGGCTGCCAGAGTGGAGGTGGAATTGTCCCTGAAGGACTCCTCTCTCTACCTCTGTCTGCATCAGCTCCTCCAGCTCTGCCACTCATATGCGTTCTCCGAGAGCTAGGAGCTCTGTGCAGCTTGGAACTGTGTGCCATCAATAAGCCTCATCCGTGATTGTCACACGCCGGACTGGCAGAGAAGGGCTATTCATTATTCATTGATTTGTTTGTTTAAACTTCCACCCCAGCCTGAGGATGGCTAGCTGGTGCACGTTTTGTGATTTCTGAATGTCCATGATAGTGATCGATCTGCTCAGCAGCTCCTTATCTTAAGCAGCGACGTTTGGGGCAGATTCTTGTCTGAGCGCAGTCGTGTACGGAGCAGAGGAGATGTCCCTTCACCTGTTGTTTATATGAAAGAAGCAGTTTAAACCAGCTACTTCCGTCCACCTGCACAAGTTCACGTACAGCGTTTCTCGTAGTAGACCATTGCAAGTAGAGAATTGAAGGGCAAGTTCATCACCTTCAGAGAGACCATGCCTGCCTTTTAATTCATTATAGTTCCTGAGCACACGGTGTGTTGCACGACTTTTGTCTTAGAAAGTTTCATTGTTACCCCAGTGCTCGAGACGTGCATGACCAGGGATGCAGCTGCCATTGGGATCATAAACTTTATTTTCCTGATCTCTTTGGATCAGTTTGAAAATAGGAATACCAGTTCAAGGACAGACCATTGGGACAACATGTCCGAGAATATATTGTGTAGCATACAGCTGTTTGCATAGCTCAGTTTCCTAAACAGATGGTCTGCCTAGGAGGAATTCCAGAGAACTTCCATATCCTTAGGACTTTTCCACAGAGTTACTTTGTACGAACCTTTAAGAAGCGGTTTGTTTTTAGAAGTTGGAAGTGTTGATTCTTTTTCAATTAAGTTGTCTTCCGTATCTCAAAATTTTTATTTGCGCTTATATGTTTGTTATTTTGTACACTCAGCAGTGAGGAGTGCATTTTCACTGGTATTCACCACTGGTGTTCACCTTGTCTCAAAACTACTGTCAAGCTTCCCCGCTGGCGGGGGACCGTGCTGGTGAGGGTCTGCCCCTTGTGCCAGATCCAGCTGCCCCAGGGCCCTCGAGCTCTGCGCTGCTCTTGCCCACGGCAGCCGCGCAGGACACACACCCCTCCCATACGACAGCCCGCACCAGCCCGATTACAGGCACAGGAGGCAGGCATGGGGCTGTCAGATGCAGCGACTTTTGCCACGCCTCAGTACATCGCTCCGCATGTCTGTGAGAGCGCACAGGGGGCGGGGCCTCAGGGATAAACACCAGCGCCGATGGAAGTGGAGAAACAGGCCACCTGAGAGAGAGAGAGAGAGAAAGCCAAGTCTTTGCTGTTTGTAGCAACCTTTGAGAGTTTGGGTATCTTGTTGAGAGTTCATAAGTATAACTCTTGTTTCCTTGAGCCCTTCCCCGTGTGTCCGCCTGAGTGAGTGAGTGAGAGCAAGTAGAGTGCTAGCAGAGCGTGAGACCCCCCTTTTTCCCCCTTCCCGGAATAGTACCCTTTCCTTCCCTCGTTGTGTGCAAGCCCTTTCCTGTCCCCAGTTGTGCCTTGGTCCCCCTCCCCCTGTCACCCTTTCACCAGACCTGCACAACCCATCCCACCCCCTTCTGTGGTGTGGGTTTCGAGTGTTGCTGGGCGCCCTATGATGATCGGGACCTGGTCTCAGAGAGGCCAATAGGTCCACACACTATCCTGACGGGCATTATGCCATCGAGAGACCCTTCCAGCGGCCAAGGGTTGGGCCCGTGCGTGGGGAGTCTGAGTGAGTGGATACTCGAACCTCCTGTTTTCCTTCCTTATTCCCTCCAACCAGCCACCCCCTGTGAAAACTTCTTGAGTTTGGTCTGGTGAAGACGAATGTTTCTCTTTGTGCATTAGCTGAAAGAGATAAGCTACAGGCAACGGGCCACAATCCCAGATCCCTCCGCATGGAATCTGCATGGTACAATGCATTGCCAATGGAAATGTGCACGGGTCCTGTAGACATTGCTGACAGGGATGCTTCCTGGAGGCCGTCTTCTACAGCTTAGCTCTTACACCAAAACACACACTCGTTTTCTACTGGCTTGTAGCAGACTCTCAACTAGCACAGTTTAAGTAGATCTAATCTGAATAATTGGTGATAACTACTGTAACGCTTTGTAAATGCAAGTGTGTAATTGAGATATCCTTACGAGAAGTCAAGAGAACATCCATCTTACTCCACAGAGAGAAGAGGTTTTTTCTATTCAACCTTATCTCAAAGAGCCAACAGGGCAGCTTTGGGATATTGTTCATTTGGAACAAATTCCTTCTTATACAGGCTCGGCAGTAGCAAGCTCATCTGGAAATGCTCTCCTCCAAGTAACAGTCTCCAGCTGAAAATGTAAAGCACACGGTTTGCATTGTTGAAAAACAAGTCAAAAGATTGATTCCTGTGAAAATGATCTTGCTGCTTAGTCTGACTCTCGTATATTATAGATTAGGGTAAATCAATCCGTTTCCTCCGCACCCCATCAGTTCTTGGATAAAAAAACAAGAGAAAGGAAGAATCCTACTTGACCAATAAATAATTTCCAGTATATATAGGAAAAAGTCTAAGACAAAACATTTGACCAGTAGTTACGTAGTATGTTTACAGAATGTCAGTGACTATTTACAACTTGTGCAAGAATTGATTCCGCTAGAGGAAACGTTTTCTGAGCCCAGCTGTAACAATTGGTTTCGCCATTGTTTGTGAGCAGCTGTCCCCGCAGATAATTATCTAGCTGACTTTCAAGATACCCTCCGTGTCCAAATAAATGGGGCTCTTCTGACCGGATTCTTAATGCTGAGCCTCCTTTAAGAGAGAAACCCCCGATGTTAGTGACAATGGGCTGCACCGTCCAAACATGTTGAAGAGAACTGTGCTGCCACAGCCCGATAGATTGTTTAATTGACAATGCTGTTATTGTTGGGTCCCAAAAGAGAGGAGAAGGGAAAATTAGGTGTGCTGGTCTGCTCTGACCAGTCAGATTTTCCTGGGCAGCCTCTTCCCAGCAGGACTGTTGCCTTCCCGTTAGGCTCTGCTCTGGTCTAGCTTGGTCTCTTAAAATACTAAAGATGCAGAGGGAATTAGCTTTGTCTAGTTTACTTGAAGCCTGATGGAATTTATTTATTTATTCATTTCAGAGTATTTTATCCCGCACCCTCCTGCTCAGATAGCAGCTCGGGGCGACTCACAGCATACCAAACAATAAAATCAACAATTAAATTCATAGTGATGGAAATTAAATCTAGTTTAGTGTGTTTACATTTCCTTCTGTTTTTCAGTGATTGGAATATCTGTCCGAGGGCCCAGGCCGGGGGCTGCTGCAGATGATTCAGTGGATACTTTGTTACAGCGCATGGCGCAACATGAAAGTCATAGCGCTCTGGACAAAACCTTAGAGGCCGTCATGACGAGCACGTCCGCCCCACCTTCCACTAGCCCTGCTCGAAACTACAACCGGGAGAGAAGTCAGGGGAAGCCAGACAGTCTCCTAGTTACAGGAGCCCCAAACACCTTGTGCAGTGATAGCCTCTCGCTCCTTTCGGACACATTACCAAGCAGCTACCCCCCGCATCACCTCAAGAAAAGGGGGGTTGGGACCATGCAGCATCAGGCTAGAAAAATGTGCAATTACGATAAGATCTTGGCAACCAAGAAAAACCTGGACCACGTCAATAAAATCCTAAAAGCCAAAAAGCTGCAACGGCAGTCACGGACAGGGAATAACTTTGTGAAGCGCAGGCCGGGCCGGCCCAGGAAATGCCCGCGCCAAGCGGTGGCTTCAATGCAGGCGTTCCAGGCAGCTTGCTTTGTGACTCAGGAAAGCAGCAGTGCTCTGCGACTTGGGCCTGATACCGTCACCGATGTCATTGAGGCCGTGGTGCAAAGCATCGACCTGAACGCCGAGCACAGAAAAGGGTGGAAGAGGAGGAGCTGGCTGGCAGAGGAGCAGGCCAGAAAAAGACAGAAATCCTTCCCAGAAGATGAGCAGGAGAGCAATAAAAGGTAATCCTTTCAGCATTTCCCCTGGATTCCCTGCCCCCTTGGACTCGGCCACTAGCGGTTTCCCCTCCTTCCACCTCTCCCCTTGCTTTGGAAGGACATTGAACTGTAGCTTTTCCCTTTTCGTCTTGTCCTCTTTTGGGCACAACCTTTTTCTGTGGCGCTGGGCAACCCTCCTTTCAGTGGCTTGGACCCAGATAGACCCTGTTTAATGTCTAGCTGATAGACTTCTCTTTCAGGGCCCACCCAGTCTGGCACGATATTCAGTATTGTTGAAGTTTAATCATGTGGATAGCAGCGGCCAGCAAATTTCTTTCCGTTTCTACTAGCCCAAGCTACTAAGCAGTATTGGTCTAACCCAGGGATGGGGCAGCCTCGGCAAAAGAACGTATAGCCCCTTTCCCGTTCCTGGATCTGACCCCCGGATCGAGTTCCTACCTCCAAGCACTGAAAAACTGAGCTCAGGGTAAGAGAGCAAAGATGAGGGCATGCCCCCAGGGACGGGGCAGATCCTGGATGGCGTGGGTCCCAGGTATCTGAAGGACTGTCTCTCTTTTATGTTCCATCACATCTTCTGAGTTCACGAGTGCCAACTGCCCATGAGGTTCGTACGACTAGGGCGTACAAACTGATCCACGATAGGACACTTTCTCTTATCCAGTGACTTTTTAATTTCCTCAAATCTCTCTCGTGAGGGACTTTATCAAACACCTTCTGAAAATCCAGATACGCTATAGCGACCGGCTCACCCATATCCACATACTTCACCCTCAAAAAAATTCCAATAGATTAGTGAGGCACGACTTCCATTTCCTAAATCGATGTTGACTCTTCCCCATTAAGCCGTGTTTATCTATATGCCCTGTAATTCTGTTCTTAACCATTTCCGCCAATTTGCCCAGCACAGACATCCAGTTCATCAGTTTGTAGTTTCCAGAATCACCTCTGGAGCCCTTTTTAAATATTGGCATTGCACTTTCTCTCTCCAATTCTCTGGTAGAGTGGCAGATGTTAGCGATAAGTTACAAATTACCAATAGGTAATTAAGGAGGAGGGGCAAGATTGGCCAGATGTTTCGTGGACTGGGGTAGGGTTGGGTGGAGGGATTAGGGAGAGAGTTGGTGGAAACGGATGTATACTTTTTTATATGTTTTGTGTTTATCTCTATCTTTTCTGTTTTTGTAAGCCCCCTGAGCCTTTTTGGGAAATCAGTAAATATATCCCTGATCTGGGGCATCCTGTTCTTGAGTCCACCCCTTAAGCGCTCCCACTCCCAACAACCATGCGGCCCCTGGAGCTTGGACTCATTTTCAGAATGGCCCCATAGCTGGAAAAGGTCTAACCTGAGCCATCCAGTTGACGGTAGTTGGTGTGGCATTATGGGTCCTTGAGCTCAGCCGCACTAAATGGGGAGAAGACTGTAGGGAGTCTCCTCGCTGCCTCATCTCAGCAAAGAGTCTCCACCATACAGCTGCAGGGATTGGATTCGACCCTGCCCTTCCCGACAAGGCTCAGGGCAGCTGCTTACATCATATACCAACAGCTAAGACAAATCCCTTAAACCCACCCCCCATCCAATCCCACCCAACCCCCATTCCTGCCGCCACAAAGAGGTCTTGCATCTGTTCCGGAAGAGGAGCAGGCTCGGGCTTAGACCGATCTCCAAGGGGCGGGAGTTCCATAATCCTGGGGCAGCCGCCGAGAACCCCTCTCTGCGGGCCCAAGGGCAGATGGTCCCAGCCGCCCTCATGAGGGAAGAGGTGGTCGTTCCGGGATCACACGGCACTAAAGCCCAGGGGACAGCGACTTGCCCCTAGCATGGCAGTAGAGCTTTGGAAACAAAGGAGTTCTGATGATCTCTTTTATTGGACCAACTTCCGTCAGTTTTTGGGCCACACAGGACCCTTCCTCGGGCATGTAAAAAGTCATGTCACTTGAAAGGGAGCTGTTAGTGGAAAAAGTCATTGGGGCCGATGATCTTAAGCCCTGTGCTGTGTATGTGCAGCACACTCAATGCACGTGGACACCCACACACACAACTTGTGCACACCTCGCGCACAGCCCCACTGTGGGGAACTATAAGAGCGCAGTACTCGGACCATGAACTGACTGGGTGAGCTTGGGCCAGTCACAGATCTCTCAGCCTAACCTACTGCACAGGGTTGAGTCAATAAGTTAAAGAACTGTAAGCCACCCTGAGCCTGAGGGATAGATAGGGTGGGATTAAAATAAATAATAAATACGGTGGGGGGAACCAGTAATCAAAGGGTGAAATTAACTAGGAGAAAAGGGAGTTAGCATTTCAAAACATTGAACGTCTCAGACTGACCTGGCCATCTATTCCTTCCCCCCCCTCGAGGCTTGGTTACTGCAGCGCGCTCTCCGAGGGAGGCTGCAGCTGGTGCAGAATGCAGCGACCCCCCTCCTCATGGAGAGGGCATTCTCAGCCGTGGTGCCCCGCTTGGGGGTCTGTTTGTCCCCGATCGCCTCTCTTTCAGGGGTCAGTGCAAAACCTGCCTATTCCGCCAGGCTTTTAGTGGGGGAGATGGGTTCTTGTACTGTTGTATTTTGTATATTTGTATCTGTTTTTATCGCCTTTGTATTATTTCTTATACTTGATCACGTGCCGCCCCGGGCTGCCTTGGCACAAGGGGCTTAGGGTTATCAAACTTCGATGAGAAATGAATAAATAAATACAATGATGGGGGCACAACAGGCAGTCTGTTACACATTTTTATGCTGGTTTAGGAAGCCCAAATCCATTGTGTGTGTTCTCTGGTAGAGTTATGAATTTTAGATTCCAGGCCCGTCTTTTCAAACTATTGTCTAGGTTCCCTTTCAGAACAGGGACTGAGAGACCCAAAGTGAAGTGCTTGTTGTGAGAGAAGTGACCAGCCGCAGCTAGTCACTGGCTGCCTTTCCTGCAGCCCTTCCCAGCAGCTTGCTGCTCTGTACACGTCAAGCCTGTGACTCTTTTCTAACAGCTGCCTCCCAAAGGATTCAGTCTGTACTGTAGTTCTGACTTGTTACCTGCCCGAAGATGGGTCATAGATAAAAGTTCATCTGAACTACAGTGTTTTCCCTGGGACCAATGCAACAATCCCATTTTCAGCAGAGATTTGGACAGAATGCTGATTTTCACTCCTCACATTTATACAAGGAGACATGGTCATGCCTTTTCATGAAGCAAGAATCTGGGATTTTTTAAAAAAATAGCTTCCTAAGAGATTAAGACCCCCAGTTAGTTCCCAACTGTGATGTCCATGGACAGCTGTGTTGCAGCAGTAACACAGCAAAGCTCCAGTGTGACATAACAGAGGGATATGGTTAGGATTTTCAGAAGGGTTAAAAGAGCTATGAGCATTGTGAACTCCTGCCTCTCTCAGGGACTGTAGAAAATCCTGCACTTAATGTTGACTATACTGATCTAGGCTGTTTTAATGCTGTAATGCTCTGCTTTCAATGCCTCTCTCTCCACCACCTTTGCGCCCCTCTCCTCCCGCCCTGCCCACTTCCACAACCCCTGTCCTTGGCTTATCCCCAGTATCCGTCACCTCCGCTCCTGCACCCAGGCTGCTGAACGCCTTTGGCGCAAATCCCACTCTCTTGCTGACTTCCTTCACTTCAAATTCCCTCGCTAGACAGCATTGCTACACCTCCCGCATTGAGTCCTGTTCTCGGGACCCTCACTGCCTGTTCTCCACCTTTGACTGCCTCCTCAAGCCCCCCTGTCCTCTTCCTCCCTCTTCCCTTTCTGCTCAGGATCTTGCTTCCTTCTTCACCTCCAAGATAGACAAGGTCTGCCTCGACATCGCTTCCCACTCCTCTCCTCTTCCTACGTCCTCCCCTCTCCCTCTTCCCCCTTCTTCTCTCCTGTCCTCCTTCCCTCCCACCTCCCTTGAGGAAATCTCCTCCCTGCTCTCCTCCTCCAACCCTTCCACTTGCCCCCTTGACCCCATCCCCTCCCGCCTCCTGACCTCCATTGTTCCCACTGTCGCCCCTTCCCTCCTGCACATCATCAACCTCTCCCTCTCTACTGGCTCCTTCCCATCCACCTTCAAGCATGCCATTGTCTCTCCGATCCTCAAAAAGTCCACTCTTGACCCCTCCTGATCCTTCTAGCTACCATCCTGTCTCACTACTTCCTTTTGCTTCCAAGCTTCTTGAACGTGTTGTCTACTCCCGCTGCCTCGACTTCCTCTCCACCAACTCCTCCCTTGACCCCCTCCAATCTGGCTTTCGCCCCCTTCACTCTACTGAAACTGCTCTCGCTAAGATCACCAACGATCTTCTTGTGGCTAAATCTAATCACCTCTATTCCATTCTCGTCCTCCTTGATCTCTCTGCTGCCTTTGATACTGTTGGCCACTCACTCTTGCTGGATTCACTTCGCTCCCTTGGCTTCTGTGGCTCCATCTTTGACTGTTTCTCCTCCTACCTTTCTGACCGCTCCTTCAATGTGTCTCTTGCCAACTCCACCTCCTCCTCCCTTCCACTCTCTGTTGGTGTTCCCCAAAGCTCTGTCCTTGACCTTCTTCTCTTCTCTATCTACACCCTGTCCCTAGACAAACTCATTGCCTCCCATGGCTTCCAATATCACCTCTACGCTGATGATACTCAAATCTATCGCTCTACTCCCTCTCTCTCTCCATCTATTCAAGCTCGCCTCACCAGCTGTCTCTGACATCTCTACCTGAACGTCTAAATGTCAACTCAAACTCAACATGGCTAAAACTGAACTCATCTTCCCCCCCCCTCATCCTTCCTCTCCGTCTCGATCCTCATCAATGGGGTCACCATCCTTCCCGTCCCCCAAGCCCGTAACTTAGGTTTCATCTTTGACTCACCCCTTTCTTTTAAACCCTACATCGACTAAGTTGCCAAATCCTGTCGCTTCTCCCTCCATAACATTGCTAGGATTTGCCCTTTTCTCTCTGTCTCCTCTGCCAAAACCCTTGTTCATGCTCTGGTCATCTCTCGCCTCGATTACTGTAACCTTTTTCTCTCTGGCCTCCCCTGCTCTCACCTTTCTCCCCTTATCTCTGTCCAAAACTCTGCTGCCAGGGTCATCCACCTCGTCCATTGCTTCGACCACGTGCAGCCCCTCCTCTCCCCTCTTCACTGGCTCTCCCTTCCTGAACGAATCCTGCACAAGCTCCTAGTCTTCACCCTATAAAGCTCTTCACAACCTTGCTCCCCCCTACCTCTCTGCGCTAATTTCCCTCCATACTCCAGTCGTGAACTCGGCTCCTCCTCTGTCCCCTCTCTCGCCCTCCCATGCTGCCCCTGCTCCCCTAACCGCCTTCATCCCTTCTCCCTAGCTGCCCCCCACGCCTGGAACTCCCTCCCTGCCAACATCCACCTCGCCACCTCCCTTCGTACCTTAAAATCCCTCCTCAAGACCCACCTCTTCCGCTCTGCCCTCCCCGACTCCTCGCTCCCCTCTCCTAACTCCTGCTGATCCCCTCCATCCAGTACAATCTGTTACCTGAGCTCTGTGTACTCATAGCCTCACCGCACGGACCAAGCAGCCATCATTCTCAATGTAAACCAAGCCAAGTGTGTGCAGCTCAGACCTCGCATCCTCATGAAAGTTACACTCCTTGTCTCTCCCTCTGTTCCCCTTCCTTCGTCTCCCCCCCTCCCTCCCGCCCCCGGCTCTCAGGGCAGGGACCTTGTCTGTTCAAATACTTTGTAAAGCGCCAGGTACATTGCTGGCGCTATATAAATACTTGCTAACAATAATAATATCAGCAGTTCTCCTAGATCCATTTTTCTGCCCTGTTTTGTTTGGGGCCTATCTGGTTGGTTAGGCTCAGGGTGGGTCAGTTAGGGGGAGAGGGGTGTTTAGGTGGAACTTCTGCTAATTTGTGTGACTTCTGGAATTAGGACAACAAAGAGAGAGAAATTTAAAAATATGTTGTGATGCAAATTGCCTGTTCCTGCTATTACTGCCATGCTATAGAATTGTGTATTGGATTTTTAGCCTATCAAGCATCAAATACCAAAATGAGAAATCATTTTGGGAAATGCAAGAACTTAGATTTGCAAACACTGGACGTAGGAACATTTGGGGAACCTCCAGTAGTTCATCTGGAACAATAAGTGGAGATGACTCATTGGACTGTCTGCGTAGCAACAACCACATTGAGAGCAATCTCAGTCCTAGTTCTGAACAGGAACCTAGACACCAGCATGACAAGATGATGGGTCTGGTGGCAAGCACTCTCTGGCAGATAGAAGTGCTCACTGTACAAGGGAATGAAGGAATGCGTTTCTCCTATCTGCCAGCACCAAAATGACGCTTCCTGATACACAACACACACAGTCTTTGCTCATGTTTTAAATAAGGTTGATCTATACAGGCACCCAGGTAAAGAAAAATGACGGCATAGTATCCTTTAACATCCCGAAAAGAGCTCCAGAGAGAGATGCCTCGCTGCCTCCAAGCACTATACCCTTTGCTCTGCCCAGATTGGGAGGTAAGTCTCCCATCCTCTCTTAGTGACAATGTCACCAACACCTTAAGCCGGCCAGTCACGTCGTGCATAGAGGCTTCGAGACACCTGTTTGTGAATAGCATCGACCTTCAGTTACACTGTGTCTTTACATCCACTGTTTACCATGTAGTTATTGTTACTTATAAAGAGCCTGCTTTAATTGCAAAAAAGGCAAAATATATTTATTTGAAACAGAGTCATCCCAGCTGCAGACTATTTGAATTGTTGTTGCAGTAAGATCATCTTCCCTTTTCTTCCAGTTTTCCTGAGACAGCAGCCGAATCCCCCAGTCCCCCTGAAGCCATTGTGAAGCCACATGAACTGGAAAGCACTGAGCAGCCTTTGCCTTCCCTCATCCCACGCGAGAAGAAGGCTCCCCGTCCCCCCAAGAAGAAGTACCAGAAAGCAGGACTGTACTCGGATGTGTACAAAACAGCGGAGTAAGTAGTACCAGAAAAGCGCTGCTGCTCATGGAGAACTCGCACCTTTCAGCTGCTACTCATGAGCAGCTGAAATCAGCCCGCCCGCTTAATTCACATGCGTGATAGTGATCAGAATCTGACCCAGTGAAGATTTAAAATGTATCCCCAGTCAGAAAGCAGCCTCTGGCAAATCTGAAAGCGTTGCTGAGTGCCGGCCTCGTTCGACAGTCTGAACCACCACGGCATTAAAGCGGCTGGCAGGTACTGAGAAATGGGTTCTATTGATTGAGGATGTCGTCTCTCTTTAGTGGGACTGGCTGCTCCCCATTTCCTTCACAGTTGTGGGGTGGCCTTTATCAGTGTAACTAGTGTGCTGGGTTCGCAGACACCTTCACACTGAGTAGAGCTTCCCATTATTATCAGTGGGTGTCAGCTGCTCTGGTTGATGAAGGCAAAGAGGAGGGACATCTTGCTGTTTGATGGATCACAGTTTGGGAGACTGTTTAGTTACTTGGGTAACTGTACCTTGACCTGAAAGAAACATTTGAGCCAGCCTGCAGGGAAGTTGTTCTGACTGAAATGAGACTGCAGTCATGTTTTGGCTCAATACTTAGAGAGCACAGACTTGCTCCACGAGTGGTAATGAGACTGTCCCCATCGGGGAATCCTCTCCAGAGAGGAGCTGGAGCAGTCCGCTACTCAGAGGACTGAGTGCTAGGCAGGTGGACCGACACGCTTGCCATGACTGAGGAGGTGAGAATATTGGCATCATTCTCATTGGCCTGTTCCTTTCAGAACCGAGCTCAATTGTAGCTAGAAGGAGAACTCGCTCTAATCCTCAGAAAAAACATTGTGGTGGTGGTGGTTCAAAAATAATATAAATCTATCTAGGATGGAGGCATCCTAAATAGACATGCTGTGGGCTCCGTGTCAGGCACACAGTACAGCCGTGTCTGACTGGTGAGCTCACCTTCCCACGGTGTAGCTCAGATGACTAGAATGATTTCTAGGAAGTAGGTTCATTTCTAGGGCAAGAGAAGCGTGGGTGGCTTCTCTACAGAGCTGCTAGTGAGAGAGGCCAGGAAGGAGTATTCTCTCCATTTTACAGATGGGGAAGTGGTTTATGGATAGGGATCTTACTATCATGTCAGACACTAAAGAGAGACAGAGAAATGCAAAGTCATCAAAATTCCTGCAGAGTTCTTTACTTCAAGTCTTGTACTTGACCTTTTATTTATTTAGGGTTTATTTTATTTATTTATACTTTATATCCTGCCCTTTCCCAAAGGCTCAGGGTGGTTTACAATAATAAAAACATAATACAATTAAAAAACCTTAAAATAGATTCCAGAAAACCCTACCCTCATCCCAAAAGCATCCATCCCAACCCCCCAAAAACCTCCCACGCGTTCCCTATCCCCACTTGTCTTAACGCTTTACCGAAAAGAACAGACGAGGCCCAGGCTCCGACTCAAACAGACCTCCAGTGGAAGGTAGTTCCACAGTACCGTGGCAGCCACTGAGAATGCAGTCCCCCCTGCCAGGCCCGGCGAGGCCAGGCGAGCCCTCGTTAGGCGGACAAGATTGGCAGGTGGCACCCACAGGAGGGGGTGCTCCTGTCTCAGATACCCGGGGCCCAGACCATTTAGGGCTTTAAAGGTCAAAACCAGCCTCTGGAATTGTTCCCAGAAAGCTACTGGCAGCCAGTGCAGACTCCGGAGTCCCCGAAAGTCGTCCGGGGCAGCCCCACGTCGAGCGCGTGGCCTCGAGGGGAAGACAGAGTGGCTGCACTGCAGACAGGAAACAATGCTCTCCTCAGAGCTTAGTGCAAAAGCTTCCACGCTTCCTGGTTTTCACAGTATTTTAGACGTCATTCGATGGAAGAAAGTTGATTGCTAAATTTCCCCATTTTCCTTTGTTCTGCAGCAGGAGCTTTGGGTGGCGGCAGGGGATGAGCATCCCTGGTCGTCTAGGCAGTTGTGTTGTTTGGGCCTCTAGCTTGTGTGTTGTCCTGGCTTCCCATGGCTTCTCACGCCCCAGCCAGTGGGACAAGATTAGCCCAACCGACAGCTTAGGAAATGTCATTCTTTCCTAATCTTTGTCATTGGCCTGTTACTATGATACTGTGTGTGGTTAATAATAGGGGGTGCAGTTGATGCATACAGAGGTTGTGCGGGGGAGGTACCAGGGTACGGCTTTGCCCCTTGTGCGGGTGGAATTGAGGGCTTGAGTCATTATCTTCTCTCCTGTCCATTTTAGGGGAGTTATCGCTGTCCGCTTCGGGATCTTAGAGTATGGGATTTGACACGTCCTAAAATCCAACTGCTGATTTATTTGATGGGTGATGCTGATCCCGACAGGACAAAATTTGTGGCGATTTTTGCATGTCGAAGTGAGAAAGTTTGAATTGAGATTATGGAAAAGGTGCCATATCTTGCCCTGTGGATTAACAGATGAGGGTCCTTGTCATAACGTCGGGGTGGGTGAGATAGGGGGGATACTGAGCTACCGGCTGTAGTGCTTGGTGGGTGTCAATGGACATCTGTTTCGGGTTGTCTGAATTGGACTCAAGGGTGTGAGCCATTAGGATAGGCACTTATTGTATCCTATGGCCTATGATGAATTCCTTTTTAAAATATTGTCTGCTATATTAGCATTGTTTTAAAAGGTTGTGACGGCCATGTGGCCTTCAACTTAATAAATTACTATTATACATTTTTAAAAATAATAATAGGGGGTGTTAGTTTTCTTTGTGTATTCTTGTAGCGCTTCTCTGAATTCACCCAGATTTGTTTTGTGCGACGTGGTTTGGGAATAAGAATGCAGCTGTTAAACTGGTGCAGCTCCCTCTAGTGGCAGCACAGTTAATCATCTCTCAGTGTCTCCATTAGAAACGGCTCTCTGCAATTTCAGCATTTGTCCCCTATTTCCTCTTGCTGCCTAAACATATCAAACAATAGTCCCTAACTGCCTTGACCATCTCCCAAGCCCTCTTCTTGCGGTGACTGTGCCGCCGCCGCCTCCTCCTTCTCGTCCTCCTCCAGCTTTATTTTTATATAGTTCCCCCCCCCCCCCGCTACGTCACTCAGAGCGTTTCACGTTGAACAATTTAACACAACTTGTAATCCTCACAACGACCCTGTGAGGTAGGTTGGGCTGAGAGAATATCGTGACTGGCCCAGGTCACCCAGTGAGTTTCTGGCTGAGGCGAGACTAGAACAGGTTCAGGGTGTTGGTATTAATCTATTAGGCCCTTCAGGGTCTGGGCCCCTCGTACCTCAGGGACCGCCTCGCCCTCCGCGTCCCAGAGCGGCTCCTTCGGTCTGCCGGGGGTGCCTTTTTGGAGGTCCCCCGTGTTAAGCGGGGGCCCACAATGGAGAGGGCATTCTCGGTGGCCGGGCCGCGCCTTTGGAATTCCCTCCCGGAGGAAGCTCGCCTCGCCCCGAGCCTTTTAACATTCCGGCGAGTTTGCAAGACCTGGCTGTTCGCCCAGACCTGGGGTGAGGGGGGGTTAGGTTTTTTTTATCTCCCTCCACCCTTATTTATTGTATTAATTGTTTGACTGTCGCCTAGCCATGTTTTAATTGTTGTGTTTTTATGAGTGTTTTAAAATATTTTTCTAATTGTATGTTTTATATTTTTGAAACTGTTAGCCGCCCCGAGCTATTTTCAGGAGGGGCGGGATATAAATTGAAGAAATAAATAAAATAAATAAACCCCAGCCCCTACCCAGCCCTTCACCCTAATCCCAGCCCCTACCTAACACCAACCCCTAACCCAACCCCAACCTATTCTCACACACACACACACATACAAGTCAATCCCCGCTGCCAAAAACCCGACGGTACAGAATGGTCTTACATTGCCTCTGGAAAGCAACCAGGCTTGAACACAGGCAGAGCAGCCTCCTGGGGGAGGGAGTTCCATAGCAAAGGTGTGACAGCTGAGAACCCCCTCCTCGTAGTTGAGACCCAGTGAAAAACCGGAGTCTCCAGGAAGATGCCCCCTGCCGAGTGCAGAGGCCACGCCGGGATGCAGGGAACCAGGTGATCCCTCGGATAGATGGGGCCTAGACCGTTTTGGGCTTTAAAGGTCATCACCAGCACCTTGTGTTGGGCCGGGAAGACTATCGGCAGCCAGCGCGGTGAATGGAACACCGGTGTGATGTGCCCGAGGTGACACGTCTCCATAAGGAGCCGAGCCGCCACATTCTGCTCCAGCTGCAGCCTCCAAACCGTCATCAAGGGTAGCCCCATGTAGAACGTGTTGCAGTCATCTAGCCTCGAGGTGCTGAAAGCCTGGACGACAGTGGCCAGGTCTGAGTCCAAAAGAAAAGGCCGCAGCCTCCTCACCAAATGGAGTTGGTGAAAAGCGCTCCTGGCCACCACCGCTACCTGGCAATGCAGGCGCAGCAAAGGATCCAGAAGCAGTTCAAGGCTGCGAACCCGATCAACCAGAGGGTGCCGGACCCCATCTATAAGAGGAGTCTCAGTCCTCTCCAAGGCATAAGGCCGGCCAGCCATCATTACCTCAGTCTTGTCAGGATTCAGCTTCAGTCAACCCACCCTCATCCAGTTCCCGACAGCAGCCAGACAGTGGGTGAGCACCGAGACTGCCAGGCCTGGGTCAGATGAAAAGGAGAGGTAGAGCTGGGTGTCCTCAACCTACCGATGGCACCGCACCTCAAACCTCTGAATGACCTCGCCCAGTGGCTACGTATACATGTTGAACAAGAGAACCCTGTGGGACCCCACAAGGGAGATCCCATGTAGATGATGAGCAATCGCCCAGCACCACCTGCTGAGACCTCCCAGCCAAGAAAGAGCGGAACCACTCGAGCAGTCCCACCCACTCCAGCCAGGTCCCACAGGCAAGTCAACAGCACCTCATGATTAATGGTATCAAAAGTCGCTGAAAGATCTAATAAAATCAACAGGGTAGAATTTCCTTGGTCTAACTCCAGGCCAAGGTCATCGACCAAGGCCACAAGCACAGTCTCCGTGCCGTGCCCAGGATGGAAACCAGACTGCAAAGCACTGAAAGAGCCAAGATGAGAGCAGCATGCATTCAGTGATGGCCCTCCTCCCAACGGCCACGTAGTCTCTGGAGTCTGCACCAATTATTATTATTGTGGCGTGGATGTGGGAAAGGTTTCCCACCCCAGCAGGAGGGCAAAAGGGACCAATAAAGAGCATTTTCCGTGATAAGAACCAAGCACTGAGGCGTGCTGTCAAAGATCCAGCTCAAGACCTCTCCATTTCTTAGTCTGGGTTTAGAGCTGAGATGTGTACGTTGACTTCCTCAGTCTTCAGTGGAAACTCTTATCTCCTCCCTGGAGACGCCGATCCCCTCCCCACGCTGTGATGCACCACTTGGCCGCCCCTGCCTTAGGGAGTTCGTACAAAAGGTGCACAGGCCCCTAAGACCCCTCCGTCCTCAAAGAGGAGAAAGCTTGCGCCCTATTTCTCATCAACTCCTGAAAGTTTCCAGAGTAACGCATAACTTATCGAACGTGAGGGTCAGCTGCAAACAGTAGTGACTTCTCAGTCTCCCCGCCGCCATGACAAACAGTGATCCTTCTCTCGTGTTCACACTACAGTTACCTTGGCAAAGGTACTCCTCATTGTTCAGGAGTCCCTCTCTTCTAATTCCTGAATAACTTTGGTTTAGTGGTGCTCCCAGCGTGTTAATGAGTCAGGAGTAAAAGTGATTTAAGGCTAATTACTGCAAAGTGTCTGTTCGGAAGGATGTTCAGTGTGGGTTTATCCCAACCAGCAGCTTTAAACAGACATTCTAGTTCCAACAGTGATTTTTCTGACGTTTCCCCCTCCCAGGTTCTGTTTGGTAAGTGTGTTTTGTTTTCAGGTAGAAAATAGCAGTTGTGGGAGATTGGGAGTTTCTCCAGGAATTGTGGGGGCGCTCTCCGAGGAGAGGCTGCACAGCCAAGAGTCCAGTCATGTTGCCCTTGGATTTAATGTCATGGGCAAGGAAGGCTATAAATATGATATTCATCTTCTGACATCACTGATAGCAGCATTCAACAAAGCGGCTTTTTTCCAGAAGTTCTAAGTCACAATCCATGGATACGGTGTTTTGAAGCCTGCCTTCCAGACTATTTCTAAAACGAGATTGTTCTCTTCCTTGGCCAAGACTACGAGTGGAGAGGGACAGGGATGTGTGCTCTAAAAGTCTCCATTCCCTTTCTCAAGCCCTAGCGGCTTGTCCTCTCACTGCCAGGGAGGCTGGAACAAAAGGACAAATGGTCCTGGCTGTCCTCACTGCAACACTGCTAGCAAGCCAGCTGCATGGCTAGGCAACCTGCCCCCCAAACATACTCAGCTGTGGCTGCCAGGACCATTGTCATTCAAACCTTTCAGATTGAAATGGGCCTACGCAAATTCAGTGCAGTGTAATGAACTGTAGGAGGATTGTTGCAGAGTTCTGCATTTTACCAGAGACTTAAGTGGAAACAACATGATTTTATTTAGTGTGGGAGAGAGAAGCAAGCCCCAAATTTCTTCTAAGCTGCACTTTACTACCTACTCACAACTATCCTCCGATAAGATGGGGAAGATAAAAGCAGAGGAAACAGCAGAACCGGAATAGGAAAGCAGACAGAGAATAGATAACTTACAGGAAAGCTGCTCTGCAAATAATTGTGAGTGTTTACCTGTCCCACCTGGCAGGAATAGGAGAGCTTCATCTCGCTCACATCTGGCTCCTGGGTGGGAGGAAGCAAGGCACCATGTTGATGGCTCCACGTGGATGCCAGCTGGTGCCTCTTTCTGCACAATCAAAGATGGAAATTTCCTAAGCAGACATCCCTCAGTCCAGATGGCAGGTTCAGGGGAATCCCCCTTTCAGGAACAGTCAGTTCCTGTTGCTCCAGACACTGATAATAGGGCCTGCTCATGGAGCCTCTCCTGTCTGTTACTGACAAGGCCAAGCACGTTTCCTCATTTCAATAAAAGGTCAAGTATGGGCCAAGCAAGGTCGTTGTTTGGAAGGAGCCGCCTTAGCAAGAAAGATTCCGTAAAGCCATTGGGTAGCAACTTCCTGCATGTCCTTGAAGGCATGAGAACTACACCAGGGAGCATAACCTGCTCGGGTTCAAGAAAGTAGCCTCAGAGGTAATCTCCTTATGGTGATTAAACCCCAGACAGAGAGAAGAGTTAACTCCAATAGACGGGGAAACAAAGGGTTAGGCTCCCTGTTGGGGAGGAGGTTGACAATAGTCCGTTAGGTGGCAATGCTACGGGAACAGGTGAATACCCACGTTTAAAACTAGCTAGACAACCTGTGTCTCGGTATTGCCATGATGGTACCCAGGTGGGGTCCATCACTAGAATGGGGGTTCCTAATCTTTTTGCAAATAAGGAAGTGCTCTGAGATTCTTGGATGAAAGGCACATAAAGCACCGTATGCTACTAGTAATGTGGAACCATTGCGGGGTTCCCTTCAAGCGGGTTTTTCTCCCTGGTTTAAACTGTTTTAAATGGATTTTAGGTTACTTTTATCGTATTTCATTGTATTCATTTTGTGATTCATTGGGGAGGGGGTGCTATACTATTATAAATTGGTGGGAGTGAGCAGGTTCGATGCCCCGTGTGCTTTAGGACAAGTCGCTTAATCTCCCTCGGCTAGACTTCCCGTCTCCCACATGGGCCTCACCCTGCAAAGAGTCATACACATTCTCATCTTTATGTCTCTGAATAGTTCATATGGATTGTAAGAATTAAAATAATGAACCATTGGATACATTATCCAGAAATTTGGTTGCTTTTCCTTCACTTGAAGTCTTTGAATTGAGATTGGGATGTTCTCCTGAAATCTCTGCTCTAGTTTAGCCCCCGTGTGTTAGGGCAGGTGCAGGGTTTCACTAGTGCTATAGCAGAGGTCAGATTAAATGAGACAAATGGTCCCTTCTGGTGTCCGTGATTTCCGTGACTGCCAATTGGTCTCCTTGCATGCATCTCCAAGCCTTTAAACAACTGGGGTCTGGCAGCTTCTCAGGAATAGCCCCCAGCAGCAGCATGCTTGGGCCTTCAGCTGCTGCCGTAACCCATCATTGGTCCTTGGTCTGTGACTAGGTCCCCCAGCACTACTGCAGTAAGCCGAACAATAACCAATAGCTTGTGCCTGGGCTTAGTTGGGAGGAGTAATGACTGAGATGCTGGACAGGACGAGCTGGATTTCCCCATCTTTAATTATCTTTCATGCACTTGTCAATTCTTGGTAGCTGTAAATCCTGGCATCAGCTTGGCTTTTTAGAATGATTATTTTTTTTCTGAGGGAACACCTTGTAAGCACAAAGCCCTTAGAATTTGTCTGTTCCTCTCTTCACGTTTGGATTGGAACGGTCTTTGACCTATGAACAAAAGTTACCAAAAAAACCTGCCTCCCATCACACTTTCCACACCCTCGCCTGCCACTTGCTGCTCTTCTGGTTTACCTCTCTCTGCTCGGCTAATGCCAGTCAGTGCCATCTTGGGCAGTGGGCCTCTTTACGCCTGGGGGAGTCCCCAGCAGAATGCCCAGAGTATTGCAGTTCTCTCCAGAACCACAGCACAGGACACGTAGCTTAATACCTCCAGGGACACAGAAAACAGTGTTGTCACAAACCGTCAAACCAACGTTTCCTCACTCTGCCTCTTTTTGTCTCTTGTTCTCAGCCCAAAGAGCCGCCTGATCCAGTTGAAGCGGGAGAAGCTGGAGTATACTCCCGGAGAGTATGAGTACGGATTGTTCCCAGCGCCTATTCACGTGGGTGAGTTCGCTGCATGGAAGCAAGCACTGTTTCTCAGCTTGTTTTCTGTAGGGCTGTCACGTGTAAGCAACCATCTGTCAGAAAGTGCTCTCCTGCTCAGACCAAGGTCGGCCAGGGGATTAGGCTTGTTTTTGTAGAAATGTTTTTATTGCTGTCAAAAGAAATTATACTGAACCATCAATGTAGGCTGTTGAGGGGTTGCTGCCAGGAAGTTCATATGGGCGGGGAGCTGTGACCCAGCAGAGCACGGAGTAGTCGCAGACACCCCCACCCCCATGTTTTAAGGCCAGAGTAGGAGCAGCTGGGCACCACTGCCTTGTCTCTCCCGGGCAGCTGCTGCTCTAGGCAGGGACCCACTGCCGCCAAGGGAGAGGATCGGAGCCCTCGGCCCCTCCCTGCTGCAGGCTCTGGACATGCTTTTCATTCAGAAAGGTCAAGTAACAAGAACAAAATAAAAAATACTGTCAAAGCTTCTGCCAATCATCTTTGTTTTTATTGTTTGTAATTGATTCATTTACTCTGCCGCAAAATCAGACACTTGATCCACTTAACACAGATTTGACAAGTAGAACAGAATTGTTCTCCTTGGCTTAAACAGAATGCAGTAATGTCCTTGTCAAACCAGCCCCATTCCCCCCTCTCGAACCATGTACAAATGCTAGCCTCGCCTCCTCCGTGTGCTTGGGTGAGAGCTTGTTGGGGGAAGGGCACGTTCTGATGAACAGAGGGGAAACCGGAGTGGCTGCTTCACTTGAGATCTGCCATTCACACTGCAGTTCAAAACCAATTGAGTCCCATCACAGTCTCCCCCTCCTGGTCCTGTTGTGATGAGTACACGATGGATGGAGGAGCACAAGGCAGTGGAGCAGCCAAAGGCAGGAGTCTAGAGGTTCTGCAGCTGCAGCTTGGGTGTTCACCACCCAAACATGGACACGGTTTCACATGACACATACTTGGAATTGAAAAGTGAAGCCGAGTGAGACCTCCTAACTCTTCCAGAGTACATCACCTGCACCACAAGTCACCTCTCTGCACAGCACAAGGGCAAACACAAGACCTGTCCCCTAAAGGCCTGTCTGAGCCCTCTCCAACGAAAAGCTCCAGCTTAGTTACAAATGCAACACGTGTCTCATGCTGGCTTGGCCATGTACTGCGCTGCCTCAGTTTCCCTCTTACAAAATCATCTGCTTCAATGGCAGATTCAGTAAACAGTAGAATTTGATGAAAATGTCAACAAGCATGTGGATAGGGGGAATCCGGTTGATCCAGTATAGTTGGATTTTCAAAAAGCATTTGACAAGGTCTCTTGCTCTTGAGCAAACTAAGTAGTCATGGGATAAGAGGAAGCGTCCTGTCACGGATTGGTAGCTGGTTAAAAGATAGGAAACAAAGGGTAGGAATTAATGGTCCTTTTTAAAGATGGAGAGAGGTGAACAGTGGGGTGCCTCAGGGGTCAGTACCGGGACCAGTGTTATTGAACTTACTCATTAATGTTCTGGAAAAGGGGGTAAAGAGTGAGGTAGTGGCTAAATTCCCAGATGACACCTAATTATTTTTAGACCCAGGCAGACTGTGAGGAATGACAGAGGGATCTTGCACGACTAGGTGAATAGGCATTAAAATGGCAAATGAAATTCAGTGTTGATAAGTGCAAGGTAATGGACATAGGGAAAAATAAATTTCAATATCCATAGATGATGCTAAGTTCTAATGTGAGTGTAATCACTTAGGAGAAGGATCTTAACGGGGAATCCAGCTCGTCCCAGAGCCAGTTTAACCTTGCCTCTTCTGGGTTTCTGCTCAGTTTTCTCTGCTGTGACCCTCCTGGGCGAAACATAAAATTCACTCCCAGGACTCAGTCCCCAGGCCACTCTCCAAAAGTATCCCAGCGACGATGAACCTTATCTCCTTGTCAGTTGCTAACCATGTTCCTGAGAGTTATAAGCTTCTGGGGTTTTCTAAAGCAGTGACCTGCACCCCCCACATGCACACACCTCTTTCTGCTCCCTCCCCCTTCCTTCACTCCCTCCTCTCTCCTCTCCCCCTCTGTTGGAGATTGCACCTAGCTCAGTCAGAGTGTGGAGCTACGGGTTTGACCAACTATGGTCCTTCTCTCTGCTTCAGAATACCTTCTGTGCCCTCATGAGGGCACCCAGCTTCCCAGTTTGAGAACCAGGGCTCTTGTGCGATCTACCCCGCACCTTGACCCGTGGCTCCTTCCCTGTTCAGCTTGATCCCCTCCTAGGTCTCACCTAATCCTCAAGACTCCCATTTCCCAGCATGCCCCACACGGCAAAGCTGGTATTGGAACCCAGCCAGTTGCAGACTCCGGACCCCAAGCCAGGGGACGGTTTGACTTCCTTACTGAGGGTCTTGCAAAGTGGTGTTTCTCAGGATAGTGGCAGCCAATCTAAAATGGCTTTCAGATGCATGGTCTTGTAGCTTCAAGTCTTCTGCGTCGCAGCATTTGCGGCAGTAAGCCGAGTTTGTAGGAGACATTGAATCGCTGAGAGAGGATTTTGTGCAAGCAGATGGTTTTTATTTGTTCAGAACATTTCTGCTAGCCTGTCACACGGGCATGAAATGGCAGCTGTAAATCAGTGACTGACTGGGAACTTTACAAAATAAAAATCATCACAAATTGATCTAAATTTCCAGAAATCTGTAAATTTGGTTGCATTATTTTCTCTGTCCAGCTCTGCCTCACGCCTGCCCAGAGCAGACTTCCTAGAGGCTCGACTTTTCTCCTCCCAGGTCACGACTTGCCGTTTATTTGTACAAGCAGACACAAACAAGCTTGTGCGATAAAGATAAGGCTGCTTTAATTACTCTGTGTTGAGTAGCTGGAGAGGAGTTTCACTACAGACCAGAGTTACAGGGTCTCATTCTGTGCCTGCAAGTTTCCTGCTCTCCACACTCTCTGCCAGGGCACTGAAAGAGACTTTTGTTTTTACTCGGTGAGGTCATAGCAGTGAAAGCAGATTCCCAGCAGAATTAGCCCTTTCCTGGAACTAAAGCTTTGAAAATAAATACTAATTTAAAAGTAAGTTATAAGAAAAACATGACCATTTTTAGGTTTGGTTTATGCATCATGTCCGTCTTAGAGGACAAGATATCAGACTGGTGCTTTATGCTTATTCGCCTCGTTGTCCTCCACTTTAGGCTGTAGTGGCTCAGCTGAGGGCCAAGGCAATGCTCTAACCTTACGTGGAAGTGTACTGGTGACTTGCTAGTCTCCGATGCTCAGTCACTTTGCTTAAAGTGTTCTCAGACTCAAGGGACAAACACACAAAGCATACCGGTTCGGGATGTCTGGCCACTGTCCCACGTTACCGAGGAGGCAGAGTGCAGTCACAGCTCTATTCTCATGGGAATGTGCTAGTCCGTGTTTATCCCAGGAGAACCCCCGTCCTTGTGAAAGCTCCATTGGGGAACCTGGCCATGCACAAGTGTTCTCACGGGATAAAAGTGGAATAGCGCATTTCTTCCCACCCTGGGGCAAAACTCCCTTTAGGCGTGAGATTGTGAGTTCGGCGAGGCAGCGGCCAGCTGCTTGTTTGTCAGAAGGGGCACATGACAGGCCTCCACTTCCCCTTGTCTAAACCCCAGGTGGTACTCGCGAAGCGGCGCACTCTTCTTTCTGTGCACCATCTCACCTGAGCCGTTTATATACCCAGACCCAGGAGTCTGTACCGCCCGGGGGCCTGAATCTAGTGATGTCGAAGCTGATACCCATCCCTTCGAACTGGTCGCGTACCTGCTCCTTAGAACGTCATTTATTCAAAGTCACGGCATTGGTGGCCCTCGTGTGCGCTCAGAGGGTCAGTGAACTGACAGCACATAGGTCAGATACAGAGATAGCGGTCCTCAAGCCCACTCAGTTTCACTCGACCAGCACTCGTAAGGGATGAGGAAACCAGTCTTGCGCACGGCGGAGCTAAGAAGGGCATTGTTGCATAACTAGAACAGCCCTGTTTCAATTCCACACCCCTACTTGTAGCCTTTGGGGCAGGGGGAGGTCTGTTTCCTCCCGAGCTAGTTGGGTTGAGGGGCTGGATGGGTCGTTCCCTTTTGAACCAACAGAGAAATGTCAGACGGCCGTGCACCCTCCCCCCTTGCTGAGATTTGTACAGCAGCTTTGGGCTCTTCCCAACATTATGCACTCAGTATTGGGGTTTGCGTGGGGCTGGGTTACATGCCTCATTTCACTAGTCTTCCTCATCCAGGACTGCTTTATGCTGTCTCCGCTGTGGTGGTGGCAGTGGAGATGACCAGCCTCTAAGTACAATTCCACCTCAGCAAGATAGTTGGCCTGTCTACAAGTACCATTTCTATGCCCCCCGCCCCCTCATCAGCACAGTCCCCAGAAACCCAGCTGTGATTCTGCGGCAGAGTGAAACCAATAACAGCAGGTTTGGGTCCTTTCCTGTGTTGACCCTAATAAATAAAATGTGTTTTGTGGATTCACTTATTCTGCCTTCAGAGCGAGGCTTTATCAGCCTTTTTTTGTGCCTGTTCGTGGCCTCCTTTCCTCATGCAATCATGCAAGTGTCTGACTTATAAACCTTTTTGTTTCCAGGGAAGTATCTGAGACAAAAGCGAATTGACTTCCAGCTGCCTTACGACATCCTCTGGCAGTGGAAACACAATCAGGTACGAGGCAAAAATGTGTTCCTCTTTCTGAAATGATGGCAAAAGGAGAGCAGAGTTCTTGCACTAGGGCTACATTTATGTTTCTGAAGGTTAATAAATACTTTCACTGATGTTAGTGATTGAGGAAAAAATGGCGCATCTATCTATATTTAACCTGGGCCGTTTCCAAAATAGCAGCAGTTTATTGGGTTTCTGAAAGAGTCCCTCTTTAATTCTGCTGTAGACTCTTATTTTGGTAACAGGCCTGCTTTCTGCAGGGATCTTGCTTTTGACGTGCGTCGGGAGAATTCATATGTACTGCCAGCAGCACAGAAATTTCAGGCCTTGTTATTCTTGGGTCACTCCCAGCAGAGTTGAATTTATTTTTCACTTGGAAGCTGAAATTTTCATACTGAGAGAAGTGGAAAAAGTGGTTAATAGTTGCATTCTTTCTAAAGAGCTTTAAATATGGATGTGCAAAACTAAAAATGGGGTGCGGGGGTGGCATTCTTTTTAACTGAAAAGTTTCCACCAGTGATTTAACAGTAGGATTTGATGCAGGGGTGTAAATCCATCCCCAGCTGTCCATCAAGAAGTGAGCTCTAGGAGATATGCCAGGACAGATTCCTCTCCAGTGGCATCAGGATAGCACTAACACGATGGGGAAAAGCTGTTCCAAATGGCAGTCTCCCTAGCTTATCTATCCAGAAAGAGAGTGGGGTCGCCATGTTGGTCCCAAGTGACAGGGAGACAAAGTGGTTCGAATGATCTTTGATTGGACACAGTGTTGTTGGTGGAAATACACAAGCTTTCGGGCTACCATGGGGCCCTTCCTCAGGCATGTAGCGTAGGCAGGAGAGAGAGAAACACTGAGCCAATTTAGAGCAGGTCTGTGTGAGGGGGCACGGAATGGGTGGGAGTGGACAGGACAAGGTAGGAGGGGGTAAAGAGAGAGAGAGGTGCCAGACATTTAAAAACAGCTGGAAAACGATATATTGGTGTAGGAGCCCAAGAAACAATAGGTCTTGATAAAGTGGTATAGTGTTTCCCACTATAGCCGCGACCCATATGTTTACCCTCTCTGTGTGTTTAACACGACCTGTTGTTTCTTAGTTTGTCTCCTACACCAATATATAACCCTACAGCTGTTTTTAAATGTCTGGCACATCTATTTCTCTCTCTCTTTACCCCCCTGCCCTCTTGTCCTGTCCACTCCCACCCATCCCGTGCCTGCTCTACATTGGCTCTGTGTATCTCTCTCTCCTGGCTACGCTACATGCCTGAGGAAGGGCCCCCCATGTGACCCGAAAACTTGCGTATTTCCACCAACAGCAGTTGGTCCAATCAAAGATCGTTCAAACCACTTTGTCTCCCTATCTTATCTGTCAAATAGAATCCCACAGAGAATATCTATTTTATCTATCTTAGCTGCCTGCCTGATTGTTCCGTCCCTATCCGTCTAGTATCTGAGCAGTCAGGAGATTTGTTTTGATGGGATGCCCCCCTCAGACATTTGATGCTTAGTTCCCTACCCACGTGTGCACACAAGTGAATGAGACTGTTTTAGAACTTCACAGAAGAAGGAATTTGTATCGAATTACTGCATGAAATTGAATGCACTAAATGTGCCAAAGCAGGAACTCCTCTCTTCCTGCGATCGTAGATGACAGCGAATCATCCCCAAGCCAGCGTCTTGCTCTGCTGCAGGCCCCCAAACAATTCTTCCCACCAACGAAAAGTCTCTCCCCAACAATGTTCTGTTGAGTTTCCCCTGCAGGCTCAGGCTCAGGCCAGGAAAGGCATGTTGGACTGGTGGTTTTAGACCTGGCCTGTGGTGTGCCGACACAAGAGAGAGCTTCTACCTAAGGAAGATAAATAACCCTTTATGCATCTATTACCCAGCATTCCCCTCTCCCTTCGCAGCCACAGCTGCTATTATGCAACATATTAAGAACTTTTTTTTTCTTCCTTCTAGTTATATAAAAGCCAGATGTCCCACTTTATAAAAAAATCCGTTCTAGTAAGTAACGTTGTTCTTTATGTAGTGTCAGTGTTTGTGTGCCCTTTCGCTATCCCCGCAGAGCTTCCACCCGACACCCAACCTTCCTCTCCTGTTGCTGTCTGTTATACCTGTGCCTGGGCTTCTGTCCCCTTCCATCCCGCTACCCAACCCTTGGTCACTTCTGCTTTCTCTTGGGACAGGGTGGGGGGAACGTTTTCCAACCGTCGTTCTGTTTTAACCTGGCAGAGGTGATTCTTTCTGTCTGTTCTTTCTGCAGACGTGTATGTAGATGTTAAGCCTCTTTCTGTCTACGAAGCCACCACCTGCAACTGTAAGAAACCAGAAGATGGCGACAGGAAGGGCTGTATAGACGACTGTCTGAACAGGTATCCAAGCCGCTGACTGAGCAGGGAAAGAGGATTCACACACACCCCCTCTTTGCAAAGAAGGCCGTGTACTAGCTGTGAAACAATCCTGGTGCAATGATAGAAAGTGAAGTGAACAGCATGTACGGTCGTTTATTAACTGCTCTCACCCTGTAGCTTTCTCTCCTCTTCAGAAAGGAGTGCGATCTCCTAGAATCACAGTCATCTAGTCGAATCCCTGCTGGGATGCCGCTGTCCAAACTGTCTGAAAACCTCCAGCAATGGAGAGCCTGTTGCCCTCCTCTGAACCTGCTGCAATATGTCAGTGTCCTCCTTAAAATGAGACATCCAGAACTGGATGCAGCACTTGAGGTGCGGTCTGAGCAGTGCTGAATAGAATGGAACTATCACCTCCACTGACTTGGAGACAGAATTTCTGTTCATGCAGCCTAGAATTGCACTCGCCTTGTTTGCAGCCCCATCCCATTGCTGACTCATGTTCAGTTTGTGAACAACACCAACCCCTAGATGACTCCATTGTTGCTCTTAGAATACGGTTCCTTGACCAACCATGAATCCACCTTGTTATAGTGTCTCCTAGCCCACACTTGTCAGTTAGGATCTCGTGTGAAACTTGGTCAAACACTTTGCTGATATCAGAATCAATTCTGTTCACAGCATTCCCTTCCTCCACTCAATTAGTTACAGTACCAAAAACAGAGACAAGATTAGTCTGTCATGACTTGTTTCTAGTATCTTTCCTGGTACTGAAGTCAGGCTGACTTGTGTTTAGTTTCCAAGATCCTCCGCCACCGCCCCCTCCCCCCGGCCCCTCTTTTTTTTTTTTTTTTTTAAAGATAGGGACATTTGCCCATCTCCAATCTTCTGGCACCTCACCTGTTTTTCAAGAGTTCTCAAATATAATTAATAGAGGTTCTGAGAGTACTTCAGAAAATTCTTTAAGTGCCCTAGGAGGAAATTCATTTGACCCTGAAAACTTGAATTAATTCAAAGTAGCCATGTCTCTGGCCACCTCTTATGTATTCTGGCCTGCAATCTTTCCCCCCTCTTTGTTCCTTTTCCAAGTTTGGACACTGTTTTCATTTTGTGAAGACTGAGGCAAAATAGGAATTCAGAAGTAGACACATCTACTGGGCTAGAAATAAGTCATGTATAGGCCAGCACAAAATGGTGCCCAGGTGCAATGTCCACTCTAGTTTGGGCTTAGGCCTTCATGGGCAGCAGTTACTCATCGCTCTAAGGGAAGGGGAAGTGATTTGAAGACACAGGAGAGCAAAAAACATTGGAGCCAGAAAAGAAATCTCTATAGAAGAATGGTATTGGATTTTGGGGCCAAAGCAGCCTATCCTTTTCCTTCATTGTTCACTGGGTTGTCAATCCCGTGGGTGAAAGAGCAGGAGATTCTGGATTCTTAGGAGACAGAGCTCAGTGAAACTTGGCGTCTTATTGGGAATCTTTTATGTACTAAACTCAAAGCCTCTGTCTGTCTGGTTGAGTCTACATCATCTAGGTACCAGAACAGGTCACTTTGGAAACAAAAATAATTTCAGCCGTGTCCTGTTCTAGCTCCTGCATCACCCATAGCGCCATACATTAGAAACAAAACTCTGCAATGAGCTTGATTTAAGCTGCTTAAGCCTGGTATCCCTTAAGGTGGGAGAGGGTCAGGGGCTCCCTATTCGGTATGGGATAGCTATTCCCAAAATAAAGCCCTGGCTCTCTCTGGGAAATTGCCATAGATCCCACTGTGCTGTCAGATTCAGTCCTGTGGGAGGATGAGAAATGAATTGGTGCACTAATAAACATTCAGCCTTCATTTTCAAGCCATGGACCATTTATTACAGGACTGAAACCTTGTACATCCCCCGTTCTTCACCTCCAGCAGCAGAACCAATCCATAATCTTTCTCACTATGATTAAGATCAGAATGGTCTTCAAAAGAGTCTTTGATACAAAAATCCTGAGAACGCTAAAACATTCTGATGTCTGGGGCTTCCCAAAGCTGGTATAATAATATCTCCCAAGAGATGGTGATTGTGTATTCTCCCCTCTCGCAGGAGATGGAACAAGAGGGAGGGGCTTCAGTTGCAGCTGGGGAGGGGGTTCAGTTAAATATTGGGGGGGAACTTCCTCCTGGTGACAGCTGTGGGACCTCCCTCCTTGGAGGTCTCTGAAACCCAGCCTCTGTCCACGGTGCTCTAGACCGACATCTCGCTCTCAATAGAAGGGACACCTGTATTCCTCACCAGACAGACAAAATTCGGCAATCCTTTAGTTGAAAGTGGAGACGCACGATGGTGGTTTGCTTAAAGGGTCAACCTTTCAGCAGGATTTCATGGTGCTTTGACACCCGTTCCCTGGGTGTTTACCATCATCCCTCTGGGTTTTTTCTCTTTGATTTTAGGATGATCTTCGCAGAGTGCTCCCCCAACACCTGCCCTTGTGGAGAGCAGTGTTGTAATCAGCGCATCCAGAGGCACGAGTGGGTGCAGTGCTTGGAGCGGTTCCGAGCGGAGGAGAAGGGATGGGGCATTCGGACCAAAGAGCCCCTGAAGGCCGGTCAGTTCATCATCGAGTATTTGGGAGAAGTTGTTAGTGAACAAGAGTTCAGGTAACAACTTTTTATTAGTTAGCAAACCTTGAGGGGGGTGTAAATGGGCCACTGCAAGTGCTTTCTGGACCCAGGTCACTCACAATTTCCTGGGGCTTTCTGACTGTTTTCTTTTACTTGGGGGGGAAGGTCCTTTACGGTTCTCCAACTTTCTGTGGAACATCTCCGTCACTAGTCGTGCAGAGGTTGCTTCTTGTTCGGGGAATTAACTCTGGGTGAGGATAGTCCCTCCCACAGGCCTCCACGGCCTCTGCCTGAGTGAGCACACAGTCTGTAGTCCCCCTGTGGGGGGTTAGAACATCTCCCACTCACAATCTGCCAGTCCGAGCCATATACACCCTGCCCACTGGTTAGCGCCTCCCTCTCTGGCATGCCAGCCCCGCCATGAGTCCCTCAGGGACCTCGTGCCTTGAGGGTCCCTAGCCCCCAGCCCCACAGGACCTCCTAGCTGCCACCCACTCCTCCTACGGCCTGAAGCTCAGGCATCCTCACCTCAGGGTTTCTGGGCCTACTCTGGTTCCCTTTGGCCTCAAGGGCCCCCTTGATGGTTTGGGGTGGGTGGGGGTGGTACCCTGATGTCCCTCTCCACCAGGGACTTGGCTGGCTACTGTCCCACTGCTCCCTCTGAGCCTTGCCTCATGGTGACACCCCATCCCACCCCCCCAGCCTGCGGGTGGATTTTGCCAGCCTACTGAGCTGTCTCCTAGCTACCCAGGGCTCTTGCAACATCAGGCCCCTGTTGCTTTCCAGGCTCCCTCTGGCCTCAGCTGGGCTGGTAGCTAGTATTTGCCCCCCACCTCCTGCTCTGAGTCTGGCCTCAGCTGGGCAGTGTGTGTGGAAGGGGGGAGGGAGCCAAGCCCTTGGCTGGGCAGATACCTTTCCCAGGCTCCCTGCAGCCTGTCCTGAAACTGCCATGCCCTCACTGGCATATGAACCTGCCCTCCGGGGCCTTCCTGAACCTGGGGTATTAGAGCTTCTCCTTACCCTGCTGTCGCCAAGCTAACACTGACTCCTGCCTGGGTTAATGCTCTCTAGAGCCCCAGCTCAGGTCATGTGTCCTGCCCACTTCTGGTCACCTGACCTCTCTTCCCTGGGCTCCCTGTTAACCCTTTCCTGGCCAACCCCAGGTGAGCAGGTGGTGAAGTGCTCTGAAGCCGTGGGCCTGCTCCCGCAGTTACTTCCTCCACGCTTCACCCCAGTGTGCCACACGTGCTAGGGACCAGGGAAGGTGAGGCATACCCAGGACTTACCTGCAGACAGAGACGAGGGCAAGATGGGTAACCTGGGGGGGCAGCAGCCACTCAAAGCGGGTGGACAGGCATTGTGAAGGGAGGAGAAGGAAACCTCCCTGCTTGACCACACAGTCCCACGGGTCTCTCAGTTGAACCCCTTGCCCCCTGCTGACTTAGCAGCGGTGACTGACGATGAGAGAACCGGCTGCATTCATCCCCAGAAAGCCAAGACGCAGGCACACACCGTACTTGTCCGGTGGCCGGGAATCCGGGCACTGAGTTTGCAGAACAACTAGCAGGCTCTGCCAGTGGCTTTGCTTTAGCCCAGTCCCAGGGGCCAAATGTGGCCCGTGACTAGCTTTTATTTGGCCTCTGGATCTAATACCTATCCCCAAGCCCTGTGGAAGACTTAGGCCCAGCGAAAGGGGAGGGAGCAGAGATGGGGGCACGAACTCAAAGACAGGGGACCCCTAAGTACTCCCATCGCAACTTCTGTTACCTTGTCTGTAAAACAAGGAGGTGTTGCCTCTCCTACATGCAAACCAACTGAGGCACTTCACCTCCCGGCACCCGAGCTAGGGCATGACTTTCCTCTCTTGCTTTCCAGGAACCGAATGATTGAGCAGTACCACAATCACAGTGATCACTACTGCCTCAATTTGGATAGTGGGATGGTGATCGACAGCTATCGCATGGGCAACGAGGCTCGATTTATCAACCACAGCTGCAATCCCAACTGCGAGATGCAAAAATGGTAAGGCACAAGCCCTCTAGCAGGCTTTGGGAAGCTGCTGTGGAGCTGGGGCAGAGCTTGAATTAAGACTAGTAAACTATGACTCCAGGTGGATGAGGCTTATCCATATTCTGGTCCAGGTAAGGATTGTTTCTGGGGCGAAGCTACAGGCCAAGATGGTCCTCAGCAGCGCCTGTCACAGCACCTGCTAGCATGCTGTCAATCATTAGGCCAGTTCCCACGTGCTAAAAGTGAAGTACTTGGCTTGCACCGTGTGAGTTGTATTTGGTATTCTCTGCTCGGAAGGGAGCTCATGCTAAGTTCGTTGCCATTAATTATTATCTAGCCCCAGCACTGAATAATCCTTACCTAGAGAGAAGTCCTTGCCCTGAGACACATGACAGAGGAGAAGTCCTTGCCAGGGGGGGAGAGGGAGACATTCACCAAGTTGAGAAGTTCCAGAGCTTAATTACAGGGGAGAAGGGCAGTGATCCGTCTGTGGGGGTGAGGAGCTAGGGAAGCGACGAGGTGAGTGTTCAGGAGAGAGGGAGCAGAACAAACGTGTTCAGAGTGGGAGTTCCAGGCCTAGGAACTGGCTAGAAAGGGCCAAAGGCATTGGCAGAGAGTGGGTTTAGTGCAGAAACTTGCCTTGCTGTTGCTTAGGCAATGCTAATCAGTCTTTGTCTAAACTCTGAAATTCAACCAGAAAGTAAGGCTGGCAGATTCAAAATGTGAGCTCAGGCTTTAACTTCCAGATCCCAATGAAGCCGAGAAAAGAGCAGATTTTGTCACTTGCCAGTGGCATTTTGGGCTCTTCCCAGAGAGAGGGGTCGGCAGAGGAAGTAATAAAATGAGAAACCTATTGGCATCCAAGGCCAAGTGAAGGGACTGCTCGCTCTCCCCATGCAGGCAACGCTAGTTCTTTCTCTCTCCCTGACACAGTTTGGACTGCAGTGCTCCTTCGAGGTCTCAAAAGCTTGAGAGGTTTCCTTGTGCTTTCCCCTGCCAGGTCCGTTAATGGTGTTTACCGGATAGGACTGTATGCACTTAAAGACATGCCTGCTGGTACAGAACTGACTTACGACTACAACTTTCATTCCTTTAATGTTGAAAAGCAGGTGAGGATTGCTAATGGTTTTGTGCAGGTTAGGAGTGGTTAGTCAGACCCGTTAACGCTGTGGTGTAGTTGGCCAAGTTGGGGTTGAGTAGCACTGATGGATTCTCCTAGTAAGAATCATTCTCATTTCTTCGAAGCAACTCTGCAAGTGTGGGTTTGACAAATGCAGAGGAATAATTGGGGGCAAGAGTCAGCGAATGAATGGACTCTCAAGCAAAACCAACCAGCCTGTTGCAACGCACAGAAGGCCTGGCCGCTCAAAAGAGAAGAGGAAGTCCAAGCACAAGCTGAAAAAGAGGGTGAGTACCCATTAGAACAATTGGGCACAGGGGCAAAGCAGATCGCCGCTCAGGTGACCAATTCCTCTTCTTCCCGTGCCCCTTTGTTTCACAGAGGGGCCACTTACCCGAGGAACCCAGTGACAGTGTGAACACCCCCACCAGGCTGACCCCACAGCTACAGATGAAGCCCATGTCCAACAGGGAAAGGTAGGGGATGATTGCAGTGTGCCGGGGCAGCAGTGCCTCTGAGTTGGAAATGGATTGCAGAATGGGTTCCCTAGGGCGGCGCTTCTGAAATGCTGGATGTGGGCACCCTGAGCCCGGGGGGAGGGGGGCTGGAGGGAAGGGGCAGGGCTCTGTCTTGCTGTCTGGAGTCACAGATTTCTACCAAAAGGGGGTTGGTCATGCAAGCCAAATCCTGGGTCCCAGTGGCCTACATGCGGAAATCTAGGCTTTGTTTCATTCAATTCGAATTTGTTGGACAGCTTTTGTAATTCCCTTCATTGGTAGATCATCCCTGATTATGTGCAGAAAATGTGTTCCCAGGTTTGTTTGTTTATTGATTTACTTACTGAATTTCTATGCTGCCCTTCCCACATGGCTTAGCGTGGCTCACAATCCACAATAAAAACACCCCTTCATCAAAACCAGCACCTTGAATTGTGCCCAGAAAGCTATCGGCAGCCAGTGCAGACTTCAGGAGCACCGGTGGCTCATCCCCAACAGGAGCTGAGCTGCCGCATTCTGCCCCGGCTGCAGCTTCCAAATAGTCACCAAGGGCAGCCCCACATAGAGCGCGTTGCAATAATCTAGCCTCAAGGGGATGAGAGCATGGATGACAGTGGCCAGATCCAAGTCAGAAAGAAAAGGCCGCAGCCTCCTCACCAGATGGAGTTGGTGAAAAGCGCTCTCGGCCACCGCCTGACAATGCAGGCGCAGCGAGGGATCAGAGAGCCCTCCAAGACTGCAAACCTGAGTGCCCGGGGGGGGCCGGTCCCCATCAATGACAGGTGTCCCAACCCCCTCCAAGTCATAAGACCAGCCAACCATCACTTCAGTCTTGTCAGGATTCAGTTTCATCGGCTCCCTCATCCAGTCCCCAACAGCAGCCACGACTGCAGGACCAGGGTCAGATGAAACGGAGGTAGAGCTGGGCGTTGTCAACATACTGATGACACCTCACCCCAAACCTCCAAATGACCTCGTCCAGCAGCCTCAGATACATGTTGAAGAAGAGAGGGGACACAATAGAACCCTACGGGATCCCACAAGGAAAGTCCCGAGGAGATGATGGGCGATTGCTCATCACCACCCGCTGGGACCTCCCCGACAGGAAAGAGTGGAACCACTCGAGCGGCCCCGCGAACCCCACCAGGTCCCACAGTTATGACAACAACACCCTGTGATCGACTGTATCAAAGGCCACAGAGAGATTATTATTATTAGCATTATTAGCATTTATATAGCAACAGCGATGTACCTGGTGCTTTACAAGGAACAAGATAGATACAGTCCCTGACAGGGAAGGGGGAACAGAGGGAGAGACAAGGGATGCAGCATTCATGAGGATGCGAGAGCTCAGGTACATGTTCTTGGCTTGGTTTCAGTAAATTGGGAGTTTACAGATAGCAGGTGGGGGATAATCCTGGGTGGGGATGATTAGCAGGAGCTAGGAAGGGCAGAGCGGAAGAGGTGGGTTTTGAGGAGGGACTTGAAGGTGTGGAGGGTGGGGGCAAGGCGGACGAGGGCAGGGAGGGAGTTCCAGGCGTGCGGGGCAGCAAGGGAGAAGGGACAAAGGCGGTTGGGGGAGCAGGAGAGGCGTGGGAGGGTAAGGGAGGGAATGGAAGAGGAGCGGAGTGCTCGAACGGGTTCGGAGGGAGATCAGGGCAGAGAGGTAGCGGGGAACGAGGTTGTGAAGGACTTTGTAGATGAAGACGAGGAGCTTGTGCAGAATACACTCAGGAAGGGGGAGCCAGTGGAGAGAGGAGAGGAAAGGCTGCACATGGTCAAAGCGATGGNACAGTGCGTTAAGTCTGTGCTTTACATGTATAGAAATTGTCTACGCTTCATACAATACAGTGTTAACAATCTGAGTATACATGACATGACATTATACAGTTCGTTCAACAGAATGGAGTTGTGTACAAACAGACTTAACGCATTGTTAAAAAATGGTTTGTTGTTGAATTATGATAATAAATTACAGTTTAATAATGGGAAATGGGAAAGTTTAGTTTTTGATAAAAGTGTATAAAAGTATGTATGGTAAGGAATTAAGTACATATATTACATTTATTTTGATGATGATAAAATATTAAATATTGTTCAAATTGTGAATTCATTTCCATGTGTTTTGGTGTTTATGTTTTGTTGCAATGTATGGAGTGGAAGGTTTTTTTAATTGTAATTGTACTGAATTTGGGGTATTTCTGGATTTTAAGAAAAGTATTGTGCATTTAAGGTTTTTTTAAATGGTTACGTTTTTTGTTTTGGTTAATTAATATTGGTCGCGTAGAGCATCTCTAGACTAACCCCGAGCAGACAGGACGTGGCCACAGATTGCTGCTGCTGTCCGCTCTGGTTGGAAGAAGCAACAAACCTGACGGCACTCGTCAGAGGGACTTGAGGAAAAGCAGAATCTTCTTGATGAGGATGAGAATGATGATGATGAAACCCCCTGTAGGCCAAATGGCACTCAGAGCTCTGTAGAAAAGGCCACACAGTAGACATACAATAAAACAATATAAAATGCATTTTAAAAACAATGTAAAGGGTGGAGGTAAAAAGTGGGGACAGAACACATGAAGGTGAACAGGCAGTGGATCCCCAAAGCACCTGGAGAACAAGTAGGTGCTTTTGGAGGGTGTGAGCCGGGGGGGATGAGCCGAGATGAACATCTGGGGGGTGAGTTTCACGCTGAGGGGCCGCCACTACTACTACTACTATTTACCGTTTCTAAGGCGCTCCTAGTCTTACGGCCACAGCTAAGGCAGGAGGGTTGGATCCCCCAAAAGCAGGCAGTTTCTACGCACAGAGAGGTGAGATTCCAGGTACAGGCCTTGAACGCAGCCAGCACCAGACCAGGCAACACAGAACGCAGGGCAGGTGTCATCCGATCGCGGCTGCCCAAACCAGTCAGCAACTGCGCTGCCTGCCACATTCTGAACAAGCTCCGAGTAACAGAAGCACTGCTGGCACCACAGAGGGGAAGGAGTTACAAAAATCACACCTGGTGGTTGCTGTGGCAAGGTCAGCCCCAGAGAAAGGAGGTGGCTTATGCAGATTGCATCGTCTCGTGGAGACAGTGTTTCTGTTTGAGTTATCAGAGGAGAGGTGCCGATAAATACCTAGCGTGCGCTAGACAGAGTGTCCTCATGCAGAAGGACGGACACAAAGTGCGTCAGACACAGTGGGCTGCAACAAGATACATGTATGGCTGAAGGAATATATAAACCACTAACACAGATACACTTAAACCTGCGTATTTATTAGAAAACGTACAATTCTCAAAACTGTCTGACTAAAAAAATTAAAATAATGTCCATGTAATCCAAGGAGTCAGTAAAACATATGTCATCCTCTACGAGTTCCTGGGTTAATGTACTCGTTTCAATACAAATCTTTCTCAAGATGAAACTTTTCTGTAGAGCTGGACCAAATCCCCATAGTAGGTTCAATGATACTTGTAGCAATCCTCAGACAATAACTTGTTGAATAAACGTTGGTGTATATATGCCTATTTTGTACAAACAATGATCATAATCAGTTATTTATTTATTACAATATTTTTACCCCACCTCTCCAACATCTACTAGCTTGAGGCGGCTTACAAATATAAAATATTTTAAAACATACAAAACTATAAAACCAATAAATAAACCAAACAGACTTTCAAAAAGGGGGTGCCACCCTCCCATCCCCCTCCCCTCGCTGAAGGCCCGGCGGAACAGCCAAGTCTTACAGTAGCGACAGAAAGAGGCAAGGTCCGGGGCTGCCCGGGCCTCTCCCGGGAGGGAGTTCCATCCACAGCCGAGGAGCGGCCCCGAGAACACCCTCCCCATAGTCACCCCCCGAGGGACATCAAGAAGGAAGCTCCCAGTGGACCGCAAGGGCCAATCCAGAACTCGGAGCGTGAGGCGGTCCCTCAGATAGATGGGGCCCAGGCCGGTAAGTCTCTTAACAACTTCTCCAAAAAAGCAAAACTATAAACAAATGTGGGAGCCCAGCTACAAATCCAGGGATCCTCACCGTATTAAGCAGCAAAAGGTCTAGCTCTAGAGCTACACACACACTAAAAGCTGTGTACGGATCACTATTGTATACTGTTACCGCTTGAATTGTTAAACATACTGACTCAGGCTCTTTCTTTACCCATATTGTGTCACCCAATTTAGAAGCCACCAGCGCTTTTCTAAATTGCTAGAGGCCCACGGTCATTGATAAAATTGGCTGCCATAGCAAGGTTGCTAAATTTATTGATCCCATTTGTCCTCATCAATGACATTACTCCCAAAAATAGTGTTCCATATCTCACCCAAAACTCATCATTACTTTACCTACAATAATGGCCAAGATCCAAAATAAAATGAAATGAACATACAATTTTATATATGTCTTACCTGCCCCAAGATGGGCAGATGAAGATTCTTGTTATGAACTACCTGTGGTATATACCTAAAATGTAGTACAGCATTTCCAAAAAATTCTCTAAAAGATTCTATGACTTGCTAGGGGCTGGTCTCAATTCAGGAGCTGGTTGTTCTATATCATAGACTGAAGAAGGGTTACAGATTAATTCAGTTCCCCATGAAAGGGATGGCACTTCTGAAAAGCAAAAGACCCTCTTAATACGGGATACCATTCACTAAGTGGATAACCTTTCCTTATTAAAATTATAAATAGATTAAATATCTGTCTTATCTAAGTCTCCAAATAAAACTCATCTAAAAAAACCACCTTTCAAACTTGCTATAATATCAAACTGGAATTTCCAAAATAAAGGGGAGCTAATTTCTCCACACTAGTGTTGCTTCATTATGGCTCTTTATATCTATTCAGTAAATGAAAAATTTATTATAGATCTACTTAACAATGACGTAAAAGAAACTGATCATTCTATATCATAGCCCATGCTAAACTCAGTAACTTTAAGAAACACTTTCTCTATCTCACAAGCTACAGTGGGCTAACAGATGAGTCCAGTCTTCCATAACAAAGTAACAAAATAGAACTTGTAACAAACAAAAAATACTCCTAGTGGTTAATACCACCCCATAAAAAATACCCACTCCTGTTTAAGGTATAAATATACTGAATATGTGTCTTGCCAGGCACTGAAAGTAAAACTCACCTGTAAAGAGCCCACCTTCTAAGCCTGCTGCAATGTCAATCAGATGTCGCAGAATAACTGGGATACGCAGAGATTTAAAGAGGAGTTGATTAATCCACACCTGCACTCACTCATTGCAACTACTTACATCTAATCTAGCAAAGAGCTACTTGCATCTAATCAATCAGAGAAGTACTATTGTATATCTGTTAAGCCAATTATATTCAGCCAAAAGAACCACACATACAAAACTGAATTCAGTGACCTAGTTTTCATGAACTAGATCAAAACTACCAGCTAATTACCATAAACTGTCGTGGGGTCATAGATGGTTCCATGGTCTAATGAAGAACCCACACCACGTGATGACTAACCTCATTAGATGAAATAAAGGGGAGAAACATAAGCGTCTCCTTTTTCAAATATCATTCAACAACATATGCAGTCTAACACAATAGATGAGGCTAACCTCCATATAGCCTCCTCAATTTATAAAATTGCAGACGTTTCTGTTTTATCATTTAGCCCACCAGAAGAAAGTGTATTCAGTGTGTGAATCCAAAAGTTCTCCCTCTTGGATAATTCCAGGATAAAACCTTGTCCCTTATCTCGTTGAACTCTACCTTGTTCTTTCGCAAATACTTTCAACTCAAATGGGGTTTGTCTGTGGGCTAGAAAACGTGATGTCAAGGGAGCGTCTAAAGCCTGACGTTTTATTTTGCTCCTGTCTTTTGAAATACTGATTCTAAGTGGTCTGTCCCACATATCGAACTCCACAGGGACATATAACAACATAAATGATACTAAATCCCTGGGTCATTATCCGGCTATTATAAATAGTTCATGAGTTGCCAATCCACGCCCTATGTAGGGTACGGCGTGAGATTATTTGCAATAGCAAGACTCAGTGCAGTGTTGGAAGGGGCCTTTTGCCCAACGAGTCTGCAAAGGCAGTGTGGGCGTGGTAGAGACCTTGGACCAGATACTGCTGGGATGCACAAATTACAGAGACGCACGTAGGAAATGAATCTCCCCGATAATAGATAGATACCCGGGCAGATCTAGGGTCTTCTATTTTTATTTATTTATTTAATCCTATTTGTACCCCGTCCCTCCTGAAACAGCTCGCGGCGACTAACACTCTCAACATTTCTTTTAAAAAAATACAGGTATAAAACATTTTAAAACATTCATAAAATTGCAGCAATTAAAACAGGGCAAAGGAACATATACATTAATTAATACAATAAATAAGGGTGATGGGGCAGATAAATACCAATTGACTACAGAAAAAGTTATTAGATATTTAACTTTGGTGGCGAATTGTAAGGAGAAAAATAATTGAGAAAATGATCCCGTCAGTATCTGATTTTTTTTCTTTCTAAGATGGGTTAGCATTTTTCTTTTTAGTCTGATTTTATTGACTTGTATTAATATGAATTGGTAAGATATGTACCTTAGATTTCTGGAAATTGTTAAAATTGTCATATACAATCATTGGAAACTGTAAAAGTTTTATGCAATAGCCATATGGCTGAGCAATAAAGGTTGAACTAACTAACTACTACACACACACACACACACACACACACACACAGAGTGTGTGTGTATATATACTATAATAGTATATGGTATAGTAACTATATCTTATCGAGAGAGAGAGGACACCACTGCTTAATACTATGAAGATCTCTGGATTTGTAGCTGGGGTCCCAAGATTGTTTACAGTTTTTTATAGTTTTGCTTTTTCTGAGAAGTTCTTAAGAGACTTTTTGATTCATATATGACTTGGAGGTAAAAGCATCACGATTTACAGCTTAGTGACGTATGAAATTTATGGGCGTGTCAGATTATAACTTTCACATAGAGTGTCTTTTCATTGGCATAGTTAGTTCACAGCTAACTACTGATTTTTATTATAAGCTTTTGTATATTATTATTATTATTATTATTATTATTATTACAAGATTTTATATAGCGCCAGTGATGTACGTGGTGCTTTACAGAGAATAAGATAGACAAGGTCCCTGCCCAAGAGCTCACAATCTAACTACAGAGGGAGAGGAGACAGGGAAGGGGGAACAGAGGGAGAGACAAGGGATGCGACATGAGGATGCGAGAGCTCAGGGACACGTTCTTGGCTTGGTTACAGTACATCGGGAGTTTGCAGATAACAGGTGGGGGATAATCCTGGGTGGGGATGATTAGCAGGAGTTAGGAAGGGCGGAACAGAAGAGGTGGGTTTTGAGGAGGGACTTGAAGGTACGAAGGGAGGGGACAATGCGGATGTGGGCAGGGAGGGAGTTCCAGGCGTGCGGGGAAGCGAGGGAGAAGGGTCGAAGGAATAACATACAATGACTGCCATGTTTAAAATGGGTTAGTATAATATTTATTTTTGCCCTGAATAATACTTTCTATTTAGAATATGATTGTCATTTCAGAATAGCATATTTTTGTGTCTATATTTGGGTTATGTGTAATGATAATTTATTATGATCATTATTTGTACAAAATAGGCATATATACACCACCGTTTATTCAACAAGTTATTGTCTGACGATGATTACTACAAGTATCTTTGAATCTACTACGTGAATTTGGTCCAGCTCTACAGAAAAGTTTCATCTTGAGAAAGATTTGTATTGAAACGAGTACAGGGAACTCGTAGAGGATGACATATGTTTTACTGACTCCTTGGATTACATGGACATTATTTTAATTTTTTTAGTCAGACACAGTTTTGAGAATTGTACGTTTTCTAATAAATACGCAGGTTTAAGTGTATCTGTGTTAGTGGTTTATATATTCCTTCAGCCATACATGTATCTTGTTGCAGCCCATTGTGTCTGACGCACTTTGTGTCCGTATTGATTTAGTGGGCTGTTCCCTTTTTCTTCTTTCTTATGCAAAAGGAGACCTATACATAGTGTGCGCTAGACAGAGTGTCCTTATGCAAGAATTATTATATAATCTTGAGGATTCCAACTCAAAACCACCCTTCACGCTCTAAGAAACTGACCATAAGGAATATTTTTCCTTAAGTGAAATGAGTGTAAACTCTTAAAATGTAAATATCTATTTACACAATTTCTCAACTCCAAAGTTTGGAAATGTTACCTTCTAATTATGCAGAATCCAGTCTTACGGGGTCCCCACGTGAGGTTTGGGGTGGGCAAGATGTGTCTATGTTGTTAACTTGCTTTAGAGCATATTTGTAATGTTTGTACGGTAACATGGGATGGAACTGCCACTTCCCAGGGCAGGGAGCGAGGGGGTTTGGAGGGAGGCTGGGGAGAGAGAGGGGAGTGGGTGGGGATGAGGTGGGGAGGTCTGGTAGTTTGCCATGGCCTCACTGCATGAGGGGGGCTTTGGTATGGGGAGATGTGGGATTTTGTTTTCAACGTGCTGATATTGTGGTGATGTTGTAAGCCACCCTGAGCCATTTTGTGATAGGGCAGGGAATACATTTAAAATAATAATAATAATAATAATAATAATAATGATCTTTCCACGTGCCTCCACCAGGGGAGAGAATAAAATTTGGAGGATGCAGTAGTTCCAATTCTTCATTCCTAGTGAAGCGGCAGCCTGTCACCAGCTCAATCAGTCTGTTGCAAAGCACACCCCAGCCCCTTGAGCTCTGCAAGCTACAGGCAAAGAGAGCAGGTGCGAGACCTTCAAGACCCCCTGCCATAGATTCGGGGTCATAACAGGAGTTATTACATTCTGCTCCAGCCGGACCCTGCCTGGATCAGGGCCTCCTGATGTAAGTGAGGGGCAGGTTAGCCTCTCTGCTGGACAGGCACAGAGAAAGTACTAGGCTGCCTCTGGAACTTGGGGCGGTGAGTCTTAGGAAGTGTTAATCCCAGAGTGTGGCCTTGTTTATCCTTGGTCAAACCACCCCCCTTTGCACAAACACCTCTCATAAGCACCTCCAAATAGCTCTTTCATGTGCGGCCCCAGCCAGGTAACTCCCACTTGTTTTCTTATTTCTGAAGGAATTTTGTGCTGAAACATCATGTTTTTCTGGTGCGGAATTGGGAAAAGATACGGCAAAAACAAGAGGAAGTGAAGCATGCTAGTGACAACATCCACTCTGCGTCGTTATACACCCGCTGGAATGGGATTTGTCGGGACGATGGCAACATCAAATCTGGTAAGGCTTGCAGTGTCTCCTCCCCCTCTGGGAGTGTCACCGCGCGCGGTACGTTGTAACTGTGGGGGCTGCAGCGTCTCCTCCCCCTCTGGGAGTGTCTCCGCACACGGTAACTTGTAACCGTGGGGGCTGCAGCGTCTCCCCCTCTGGGAGTGTCACCGCGCGCGGTACGTTGTAACCGTGGAGGCTGCAGCATCTCCCCCTCTGGGAGAGTCTCCGCACGCGGTAACTTGTAACTGTGGGGGCTGCAGCGTCTCCCCCTCTGGGAGTGTCACCGCGCGCGGTACGTTGTAACCGTGGGGGCTGCAGCGTCTCCCCCTCTGGGAGAGTCTCCGCGCGCGGTAACTTGTAACTGTGGGGGCTGCAGCATCTCCTCCCCCTCTGGGAGTGTCACCGCGCGCGGTACGTTGTAACCGTGGGGGCTGCAGCGTCTCCTCCCCCTCTGGGAGAGTCTCCGCACACGGTAACTTGTAACCGTGGGGGCTGCAGCGTCTCCTCCCCCTCTGGGAGAGTCTCCGCACGCGGTAACTTGTAACCGTGGGGGCTGCAGATGAAATGGAGTTCAGGTAACTCTTAAAACACATCTCTAGCATGATTCATATTCCGATGCCAGCCATGCTCTAGTAGCAGCTACACTTCTCTCTGAAACGTCTTCCCTTGGCTCCTGTCAGAGTTGGTCTTTCAGCCTGGGCCAGCTCCACAATTGCTGTGTTCTCCATGCGCGGATTCACAGGGGGGGCTCAGGAGGCTTCAGCCTCCCCATTTCTTTTTGACTTTCATTTTCATTGGTTTCACTGGAAAGCACATTTTCAGCTGTAACATTGTTGCTTTTCACTATTTGTGGCTGAAACGTGGGCTGCATATACCCCCAATGGAAGGCATTAAGTGTACCAAATTTCACAAGGAGTGAGTAAAGGGATCCAATTTTAGAAGCAATTGAATTGTTGAATTGATTTGTTTTGGCTTTCATTTTCATTGGTTTCAATGGAAAACACATTTTCGGCTGTACCTTGGTTGTTTTTCACTATATGTAGCTGAAACCTGGGCTGCATATACCCCCAATGGAAGACATTAAGTGTACCAAATTTCACAAGGGTTGAGTAAAGGAATCCAATTTTAGAAGCAATTGAATTATTTTATTTTGCAAAATTCTTCATATACATTCATATACATTCTTGACTGTAACTTCTTTGCCTCATATCTAATGTAGATGACACTTGGCAGGTTTACACCCCTTCCCATTTTTACTATCTTTGCCAACTTTCAGAAGTATTGGATAAAGGGTCCTGGTGGTATAAGCAATTAACATATAAATGTATATCTGACTAACATCTTTGTAGCCCAACCAGCGTACATGAAATTTGGCAGGGCTGTATATAACACTTTCATTATCATTTCATTGTCATCTCTGCCACATATCAGAAAGCTGTAATAAAGCGTCCCAATTTTATATGCCTGCACAGCATATGCAGTGAAGGAGCCTATGCCAGGGATTCTCTTACGTCACTGTGGTATAAGATCGGTTGGTGATGCCAGTTGGCCAGCAGAAAGGTCAACCAAATATTCTCATTCTGTGCTGTGACCATCCCAACATCTCTCCCCCCGCTTGTTACTGGAAATTCAGAAGCATCTGTTTAGGAAAGAGTCAGTAGAGATTCTCTTATGTCCTCTGCCACAGTGCTGCAGGATGTGATTGTGATGATAATTGACCAGCCTGGATGTGTAAACTTTGTCCCCTGATTGCTGGGATGCTATCCCCAAAGTCCCAGTTATGTCCTTTATGCCTTTATGCCCACCTCAGGGCCGCCTCAAAGCCACTATCAATTGATCCTGTAAAGCTGGAAGCATGCAGTAATTGGCCAGCGAACGTGTCTGTCAGTCTTTTGGTTTGCTCCACATCCTCCCTCCGACAATCTCTCTCCCCCTGCCCTGCCTCTGACTGGCACTGCATGTGCTGCTATTTATCTGAATAATGGTCTTCACAGGGACAACATCAATTGCTTATAAAATTGGGTCCATTTATCAAATTGTTCTGTCGTTTGGCAGAGATGAGAGTGAAGGTATGTGATACATTCCTGCCAAATACCTTTTAAACAGGATGGAATATACAAATGATACCGCTGGAAATGTATTTTCAAGTTAAT